>OX637403.1:27634310-28174310 GCA_951799425.1 Ilex aquifolium
CTATTAGTCATTGATCACTCATTTAATTAAGTAATCAAGTTGTCATAATCTCGATAGCTTTTTTTTTTTAAATTGGAATCTCTATAACTTAAAAAAAATGAGTTCGGTAAGTCAAAAACTTATATAGATGTATCTCTAAAGTCTCCTAAGGGGTTGTTTGGTATATGGGTTTGGGGAGGTTTTGGAACATGGGTTTGGGACTAAACCCCCTTAAACCCATGTTTGGTAAGTAGGCATGTATCCCCGGATTTAAAATCCGGCCCGGTCCTGGCCTAGTCATGAAACCCATGGGGGGTGGGTTTCATATGTGGGTTTGGGGGTTTCATATTCAAATGAAATTTTACCCCTCATATATTCATATCCATGTTTGGATTAATTTAGTTAAAGGGTACAATAGTCATTTACATACAAATATATTATCATAATAGTCATATATCCCTGCGCATACCAAACATGGGTATGAACAGTATTAAATGTTGAATCTCATCTTTGGGTCAAACTCGGGTTTGGACAATCCAATTCAAACCTCTCCCAAAAAACATACCAAACATGCCCACTTAAATACAGAGACTATACTAATTGATAGAACAAAAAATGATAGAGTGGACACACTTAAATATACTTCAAATTATTTGAAATATACGTAAGTAATATTTAAAAAAAAAATTGAGGGTGGGCATGTGCGCCCCCCCGGTCCTCAAGTAGTCCGCCCTTGGCTGGGTGAGCACCGTTAGTTCAGTGACGGCGTTGACGTCAAGTAAATGTTAAACGTAAACGGTTGTGAATTTATGATAAATAATCTATCAGGGTTTAGAATGGTATAGATCTGTCATTAATGAGTAGAGTATAGGATAATGTGAACTTACTAGTTTCATACTCGACAATTTAATCAAATGTACATGAATATTTATGAGACGGAATAGCGCCCATTCAAAATTTCAAAGATATAAATCAATTTATCACATCTTCGCAATTGAACAGTTTTAGGTGTAAAACTGTTCAAGATCACGTTTGTCGTATTCAGCTTCACCCATGGAGAGGAGGGCCCATCTGACCCAATCTTACCTCGACGCTGATATTTCAATGGGGGATTCACCCGATCGACAGGACAGGATGGTAACTCATGAAGTTCGACTGTCATATCACTTATCACGGCCGCGCAATTGAAATCATTAAACTATTATGTAAAAAATCATCTAAGATGCAATAATAATCTCATATACCATCCCTTACCTAATTGATGTGATATATGACGAGACGAGCTGTTGTTATACCACTGGTAAGTGAAACCAACGTTCCAAAACCAAAGCTGGGTTACACTTGATGGAATAAATTCGCATATGGGTTTTGCTGATTCTCTTTCTCTAATCTGTGTGTATAGGAGAGAGGAGAGAGAATCCCTTTTGGAGGAGACAGAAGGGGATAAAAATAAGGTCGTTTACCGGGGTAGGTTGATATGTTTTGAGGTTTAAAGAGATAAATTCAATTGAGATTTTTTTTTAAAATTTTTTTAATAATAGTGTAAATTTTTTGATATTTAATTTTTTTTTTGGATGCGTATTAATTATTTAGTATTCGTATTGAAGTTTTTGTAACATATCTTTTTTTATTGATAGTATAACTAATTGACTTAATTTTTAAATTAAATAAAAAATTGCAAAACTTTTAAATTCAAAAAATTATTTGACAAATTATGTTGTCTCGTCATTGACACTCTTATAAAATTATTTTTCTATGAATTTGACATTACTCACGGAATATTTGTTTGATTAAGTTTTTTAAGATTATGATAAAAAGAGCAATATTACATGGACTTTATTTAGTGACCTTATTTGACGACCTTATCATTTTCTGTTATTAGATTGATAGTGGATCCTACTATTAGTTGGGACCCACTATCAATTGAACAGTTATGATCTATCATGTCACCGTATAAGATCACTATATTAGGTATAAAATATATATATATATATATATTTTTTTTTCTTGTAAAATGTTATTGTGAGATTAATAGATTGAATTTTTGGGGCCAAAATCAGTTTAGAGGTTTTTTTGTTGGTTTAGGCTTTCTTACGAGACTTTCTTATAAGACTAATTTTAATGGATTAAAATTGACTTGAGCTATATTTGTAGATTTTTTAAATCTTGGGGCCCTCTGTATTGGTGGGCCTAAAGCCGCTGCTTTTTTTACTCCACTGTTGGGCCGGCCTTGCGTTTATCCCTTCTGCCCCCATTCCCTTATGCTCCCTTCCCCATACTTTCACCCCATTCCTTTCTTCAACACCAGCCCCAAGTTTTCTTTCCTTCACTTGAGGACCACCTTTCCCCATGTGATGCCAAGTTCAATGGCCTTTTTTTTTTGTTTTTTAGGATTTAAAATTGGAAGGCCTGGCCCATGTGATCTCACGTGGACCGAACTTTCCTGTTCTTGCCAACTGGCCCTTGTCTCTATGAAGAAAGCATATATATCTATATATATATATATATATATATATATATATATATATGGGAAATACTATATGTATATGAGAAATACTATATAGACTTAAAATGTAGACTTGATCAATCACAATTATTAAATAGGTAGTGAGTTCTAATAAATGCTGGGACTCACAATGAAATCAATTTCAGTGATTGATCAAGTCTATATTTTAAATCCATGTAACATTACTCACAACACACACACACACGTTCTGTTTGTTTTGATATTATTTTATGTTTGTTTAGTATGATGAAAAAATAAAAGATTTAAAAAGTTAAAATGATATATAAAACGTCATGTTTGATAAAAAAAAAAATATGAAAGATGAAAATCGGGATGAATTTATCTTCCTTCTTACTCACCAAAATCTATGATTCCAAAATTGGGAGAAAATGCGAATAAAAAAAATTAATTTTGTATGTTGAAATGTATATTATTGACCTTTACATTATTTAATATATGTATATATTCTATTTATATATTATATATTATGTACACATTAATTATAAATATAATATTAAAATATGCATCTATGCTTTTTTCTATCATTACACTTTTTTATCTTAGCAAACACAAAAAAAAAAAAAACAAAAAAAATTCAATCTTTCTTACTTGTTATCCCTACTACCAAAAATACAAAAGAGGGAATGGAAAATTCACTTAATAATAAAAAATGTATCACTCCTACTTTCTATTCACCTTACCAAACACACCATTAGAGAAATGATGTGTTATCAAAAAAGTTTACCAACACATTTACTTAATGAATGTAAATGATTGAATCAATAAATCTATTAATTTAACCATTCACATTAATTTGATAAATATTGTTAGTATATTTTTTTGTTAAAAATAGAACTACTCATTCTTTTCCACGCTTTGGATCTTTCAATGGCAACAACCAAAAGTTTAGTGGAGAGAAAGGATAGGATAATGCAATCACTCATATAGAGCCAAATTAGCTATTGCTTGCTTTTGCCTTAGCCTGCAAAGAAAATTGACATTTGCTTAATCTTATCTTCTCTGACAACACTTTTAAAAGGGCCAATGACAAATCTTGTTTTATAAAAGAAAATGTTTGTTGTTTGTTTTACATGGATTAAAAATAGAAACTTCGTTGTTATAATGATGACTCTTTTTATTATATTATCATAGGCCTTGATCAGATCAGATTATGTTTTTTTTTGGGCTCAACAGTCAAAAGTATTCAGGTTAATTTACGCGTACATCGACTAATACGCTCTCCAGTCCATTCAAAAGCATGTCATCCACACCGATAATAGAGGATTTATCAGAGATAAATCTATCATAATTTGAGTCCAATAAATTATCAAGATTCAAACTCTATATTTATAATTCGTCTATGTTATCATTTGAGAGTAATTACCCTTGATGTTGATGAGATTATGTTAGATGCATGGAAGATTTATAAACCTTATTCATTGCTTGTGAGTACCCATAGATTAGAGAACCCATAGAATTTTTCTTCCTTCCTCTCTATTACCTTATTCATGGCTTGTGAGTAATGTCTGTGTACTACTCGATTAGAGAGAGAGAGAGAGAGAGAGAGAAAGAAAGAGAAAGAGAAAGAGAAAGAGAATATAAAGTTTTACTCTTATTATTTTAAATCAGCTATATGAATTCTGTAAAGTTATTGTACTTTATCAATGATTATATATTCTCTTACATATCACTCTTCACTGATTTAGTAATATTGTTTCTACAAATGTGCCGGCACAATCTTAAGTTAGTTCTTTTATGCTCTATTTGGTAAAAAAGATGAAAAGTGGAAGGAATATATTATATCCTTCAAGAAAGGAAAGAAAAAGTGATACACTTTCTTTCCTTTGTATTTGATAGGAAAAATTTCAACCACACCCCCTCTAGTTTACCATATCTTCAAGGACACCCCCTCTAGTTTCTAAATCTTCAGTGACACCCCTTCTAGTTTATATTTAAACATCACTAACACCCCCTATCATTAAACTATCATTTATAACAAAAAAAAAAAAATCTAAAATACCAAAAATGCCCCTACATAAACCCCAAGTAATTTTTCTACATAAAATTTTATTAAAATTCGAGCCGATTTAAATTTATTTTTCTACATATTAAAATTTGAACCAATTAAAATTCGATTGAAGCTGAATAAATTTTATTTTTTTAACTTATTAAAATTCGAGCCTATTAAAATTTATTTTTTACATATTAAAATTTGAGTCGATTTGAACTCTATCCGAGTTATTAGCACCGATTAAAATTTGCTTTCGAATCGATCAAAATTTATATTTTTTTACTTATTAAAATTCGTGTCAATAAAAATTCGATTTATTAAAATTGAAGTCAATTAAAATTTATATTTTTTATGTATTAAAATTTGGGCTGATTAAAATTCAATACGAGTTGATTAAAATTTGATTTGAGTCAATTAAAAATAATTTTTAATTGGTTCAAATAGAATTTTAATTAGCTCAAATTTTAATACGTAAAAAATATAATTTTTTTTTGGCTCAAATTTTAATATGTAAAAAAATAAATTTAATTAGCTTGAATCGAATTTTAATTCACTCGAATTTTAATGCGTAAAAAAAATTAAAAAACAGAGGGGGTCTCATTGAAGATATGCTTATTTAAAGGGGGTCTCATTGAAGATATGCTTACTTAGAGGAGGTGTAAATGAAGTTTGTCCTCAAATATATCATGAGCAATTTAGTAAAATTGCATTATAATTAATATGTTTAATCTGACAGGGGGTGTCACTGAAGATTTAGAAATTAAGGGGGTGTCCTTGAAGATATGGTAAACTAGAGGGAGTGTGGTTGAAATTTTCCCTATTTGATATGATAGATAGAAAGTCAAAATAATTAATTTTTTTATATTTGGTATTAATGAAAAAATAGAATAATGAAAACAATATACATACATAATTTACTATTTTATCTTTATATGAGATTTGTATATATATTATATACCATGTCACTATGGTATACGTGTTGTTTGTTTTAACAAACACAAATCACATGAAAATACATAAATTTTTTATTTGATTTTTATTTAAAAAATAAAAAATGCACACACTAAGGTAGCGTTTGGTAACATGGTGTTTTTGTTTTTTTGTTTTTGTTTTCATTTTTTGCTAAAAAAAAAAAATAATAACACGTTTGGGATGTGTTTTTATTTTTTTTAATGCCCCGTTTTGAAAACAATGTCAAAATATGAAAACATCAACAAAAAAAAAACACGCGCGCCTCAGCCCAACCCTTTAATGAGGTCTTACCTTCGAATCTTGTTAACACCAAAATTTAGGACTTTTGGTTGGAAGTATAAAAGCCATATTCCTTTCTTTTCTTCTCTCTCTTTCTCTCTCTCTCTCTCTGTGGTTTCTCTCGTCTGAAGCCGAAGACGAAGGTAAGACCTCGAAGACAAAGGAAAGACCTCAAAGATGAAGGTAATACCTCTGTCTCGCTGTCTAATCCTCTCTCTCGCTAGTTTCTCTCTTCAGAAACCGAAGCCAAAGGCGAAGAAATCGAAACCCACTTTGTCTCTCTCACTCGTTTCCATCTTTTTCCTTAATTTTATACCATATATACATAGATTGGGTTGTAGGTTTTGATGGTAGGGGTTGGATTGGGGGTGGATTTCAGTGGTGGTGGGGGTGGTGGGTTTCAGTGGTGGGGATGGGTTGTGGGTTTTGGTGGTGGGGTTGGGGGTAGGTTTCGATGGTGGGGTTGGGTGGTAGGGTTTGGGTGGTGAATTTTTGGTATAATACCAAACAAGTTTTTTATTTTTGTTTTTACAAATTTTTAAATATAAATGACTACCAAATATATTTTTTATTTTTTATTTTTATCACAAAAAAACAGAATTTAGTTATGTTTTTTTAATAAAAAAACACAAAAACGAAAACGTTGTCAAACGCACCATAACACACACACACACAAATTAATTCCACCGATTGGTATATGAGTTTGAGTTTAGGTGTTTAATGTAAATAAGTAATTAGTTAACGTTAAAAAAAATAAATAACATATTTTTACCCAACGTGAATACAAATTTCCTTCCTTTTTCGCCCAATTTTAGAGTAATTGATTTTGGTGAGTTGAAAGGAAAATTCATCCATCCACTTTTTCATATTTCTTATTTTCCTTCCTTACCAAACATGATGTTTTATCTATCTCTCTAACTTTACATCCTTCCAACTTGTCATCATTTCATTTTTTCATTATATCAAATGGAGCATTAATTTATCTCCTATGTCACACTAATCGTTTCACAAATATATTCCTTCCTAATTTTAACATTTTCAAATTTAACATGGTCCTATCTACAGTGGGTGACCTATAATCCTACAAAATACAATTGAGTCTAGGCAAATTTCATTCTAGGATACCTAAGTGCAACTTCATTCTCTTCTTGGTAATCTTATGAACCTCAGACATTTCTCCAGTTTCCGATGTGTACCTTGTTCTGCAGAACAACATTCTACAGGTGTTTTTGACTGCTACTTTTCCTCCGAGAGAGCCAGTGGAGGGAACTACGGAGACAAAAAAAACAGATTAAGACCAGGAAGGGAACTTAGACCAAGAAAGAAAATCCCTAACCGAAAGCCCAGATAATAACTTCTTTTTTTCCCACCATTGGCCTAAAATGGATGGTATTGCTACCACAAACCCAAATCCAGAAGCGGGCTTCGAACCCAATTCCATTTCACTATAAAAGAATCCATCACCGCTGGGTTGGACACCTCAAAGGAGATCGAGATGCCCAACCTCACAAAAATTATAGGCACAACATGTAAAGTTCTCGTAGCAGAAATGGCAGAATTGGATTTGACAGCCAATTCTTTGAACCATGAGTTACTTGGAAGTAAATGATTTATAATGTTCCCATTGCTACAGCCTGTGGAATAAGAAAAACATCAACACTAGGAATTCCTGCCAACCATCAACAATTAGACGCCACTCGCTGGCTCTCTCAAAGAACGCGTTCTCGTTCATACATTTGTAAATAAACTTTTTTCTTTTTGTAATGTATATGGTAAATGAACTTAGCAAAAAAGAAAGTTCACTCGGCATCTTGAGTATAGTGCCAAAAGGCAATTGGAAGCTATCACCAAATCATCACTCACTTTTATTATCCCTCATCGTCAGTCACAACCACCACCATACTCTAAACACACAATTTACCTGTCAGTTGGAACAAAGAGAGAATAGCTAGAGAAAACATAAATAAAAAAAAATTCGGGCTTTCAGAATTTTTGTTTAGGCAAGGTGGTGGGTTGGTGATGGCTATTAGTCGGTGTTTGATGGTGAGTGTATTGCGTGTCATTGTGGTTGTAGTTGTTGTGAATTGAGGTGACAATGTCTAGTGACAGTGTTTGGGATGTAACGTGTTTATGTGTCATCGAGGAAGAAGATCCTAATGAATGTAACTGATACGGAGCCACAAAAGTGGAGTGGGTTTAGGAGATTATCTATTGCAAGAGGGTTGTTAGTAGGTTCTATGGAGTGAGTTTAGACTATTGATCGAAGAAGACTTTTGGTAAGATAGACCGAAAGCTATTCAAGAGGGTGAGAGTTGTGGGTGATGCAAGTAGGTTGCTAAACCTTCAAGGCAGGGTAAAATCGATATTAAGTAAAAAAATTAGCACGAGTTTCACTTGTGAACCTATTACAGATCAGGATTTAAATCTCAAGTTTGAAATCTACAAACAAATAAAAAATAAGATAATACATTAAACTATTTTTTTGACAAAACTCAACTTATAAATTCCACCGAAACCCATGAACCAAACATAGAGAAGGTTTCGTGTATTCAACCGTATAAAAAGCGCACCAAACACAAAAAGAAAGGAATTCATCTCCTTGATCCATACTCCACCTAGTTGTTATAAACAAATCAATGATCAATCAAGCATATAGATGACCTACAATTAATGGTACAGGACAAAACGTCGACTAGTTAATTAGTCATGGATTTGACTACGACACCAACAGAAAAAAAAATTAGTATCATATTTTTAAAATTTATTATTTTAAAAAGTAATTTTATAATTTTTATAGGTTATTTTATAATCAAAAAAATTATTATTTTTATAAGTGATTTACAATTTTTATAGGTATTTTTATCATTATTATGGATATTTTTATCACATTTGTTGTAACTATTTTTACTATATTTCTTCTATACAAAAAAAACTACCACTTTTGTGAGTATTTTATCACATTTGTGTGTATTTTTTGTTTTTATCACTATTTTGGTACCTATTTTTATTATTTAGGTAAAAGTACTCACAAGTATAATAAAAATAACAAAAAATATGATAAACGAAGGTATGATACCAAAATTTTATTTTTCGGTACCAGAGCCAAGTCCATTAGGCATAATCCAAAGTCCAAACTCGGATTTTAAGGAACTGATCAGATTATAATTATAAACAAAAGGGTGTGGGGTCAGTACATAAATCTCCTAAATAGCTGTACAAGACCTCCCAAGTGTTCTAACACACACACACACATATTATATATTAGATAATACACACATGTGTTACACGTGAATTATATGAGCTACAATATGAGTTTTTTTTTTATTCTATTACTTTTATAGATTATGAATAAAAAATTAATCAAAATTTGGTGTCAGGGCAAGTCTAAATGAAAAGTCTTGTTCTAGTTATAAGAAGTCTATATAAATTAAAGAGAACTATAAAAACACATATATTTGAGAAAATGGTTTATAAAAATATATTCATCATTCTTGACTTTAAAATCGAATACTTTTGATAACCTTATATACTTTTCCATATAGATTGTGTTTTTTGTGTTTTTAAGAAATATACACACAACAATATTAAAGTGCTTCTTTAATATTGACGGGATTAGCTCTTGAAATGCTAACGCAATGACACTCTTTTTCTTTATGGTTTGTGCGTTCTAATGCTTTTTTGGCTTTGATATGTTTTCTAACATGTAGTCGAAACTCCTATCGTGTGATGTAGCCAGTTTGAGGAGGCCCAACTAAGACTTATGGATCCTTCTGTCGAGATGTTTTAATTTTTTTTGAATTCTACAACTACAATTATCAATTTTCATATACATGAATATATAGAGAGGAAAGAGAGACATCTATCCTATGCAGTGAACTCGATTTGGGATCTTGAAATGGTTGTGTTTGTCAGAGTCGTAGTTTGATAGATTGTAAGGGTGGTTGTCTTGTCAATGCTCTGGAAGGAGATCAATGTTATGATAGAATCACAAATATATGTTGCCATGACATATTGCAAGTAGAATTACAAAAATAAAATAAAATAAAAATGAACAACACACAACGTGAAGTGTTGAACACCAGTCAAGCCTCACACCATACACTACAAACCTTTTTTTTTTTTTTTAAACCTCGACGGTGCGAGGGAATTTTATTGATTTAAAAAATTAGATTACACCTAGCTAGGGGGGAACCCCTTGATGCAATCTAAGTACATAGAAAATTAAAATAAAAATGAAAGAAGTAATGCATGCAGGGTATAAGAAATAAAAGAACAATAAAATTTTAAAACATGCTACTTCCTAAATACATATGTCCTAATACTCAGCTCATAATTGAACTGCTTTAAAGGGCAGTCATGAATGATGGATGAGCTGAGAGCCCGACATAGAGGCTTGAGTTGGGGAGCTTGAGCTGAAAGTTTGAGCTGGACGTTTGAGCTTGAGCTGGGGGGCTTGAGCTTAAGTCTTGAGCTGGAGCTTAAGCTGGAAGAACAAGCCAAGGCCAGTGAGCTAGGTGAGGAGTTGAGAGACAAATAGCTGAGATGGCCTCTGATAAGGCATATGAAAGGCCTGCGATAAGGCAACTGAGGTGCCAGTGATAAGGCAACTGATAGGCAAGTGAAGGGTCCCTGACTGTCCAAGTGGTTCTTGGGAGAATGAAGAGACGTTCTGAAAAACAAAAAAGATAATGAAGCCATTACAGAGAGCCTCTACAGTAGACCCGTCGTGAAGAAGCCAAGAGAAAAAACCTTCTGACCATAGTAGAAAAAATTCCTGCCGAACCAAAGGACTCCCAAAAACCATAGACACCACGCTTCTGAATCTATATCCAAGATATGTAGAGATGGGATGATGAAGAGCAGATGGATAACCCATCCTATTCCAAGGTTGAAGCATCCACAGAAAATGCCTTTAAGATTGAGAGAAATCCTGGTCCAAAGAATAGAAGGAAGAAGCTTCAGTGAAGAAGATGAATATCTAGCAATCACATACAGAGGACCGAAGACGAAGCAGAGAAGCGAGAAAGATCCAACTCCCTTGTGTTGTACATATGTTGTCCCCATAAAACCAGAAGGCCTGAAGAACTTGACAGAGAGGATAAGCCCAACAGGTTCTAGACCTATTATTCTCCATTTGAATATTTTTGCTTCTGAAAATTTTAGCTCTCATAATGGGCATGTATAAACGGACTGTATAGCTGGACTTTGTTTTGAACTCCTTTGCTTGCGATTGAGATTGTCTTATTTTGGACATGTTCTGCATATTTCCTTATTTGAAATGCTATGTCACTCCCCTTACAAAATCTGAATTCTGATCTGTCTTTATGAGTCTCAGTCGTAAATTTCTGATTTGCCTTCTATCCAGTAACATTAAAAGTGTAGTAGTAACAGGAAGACTGTCTGGAGACAAGTAGGTTGAAGAAATTCTAGTGAAAACACCTTGGTTAGCCAATGAGTCTGCCACAGCGTTACCTTCACGATAAGAATGTTGAATTTGATAGTCCAAACCATATAGCATAGAATGAATTTGATGCAAGATTTTCCAAAATTTCCAAGAAATCTGACTATTGTGTTTGACTATATCCACCAGTAATTTAGAGTCAGATTCAATGAGGAATTTGTACTCCAACAATCCAAAATCCTTTATCAGTCGTAATTCATCCAATAAAGCCCTCATTTCTGCCTCCATATTAGAACAATGACCATAAAAGTAAGATCTTGCCAGAACAAATTGCCCAGTGGAATTTCGTAGGATAACCCCTCTTCCTGACATTCCCAGATTCCCTTTTGAAGCTCCGTTAATATTCAGCTTAAGCAATCCCTCCTCTGGAAAGCTCCAACTATCCATTTGACTTGCCTTAAAATTATCCTAGGCCTCCTTACATTAATGGTCTGTAATATACTCAAATCCTGTTCCAAATCCAATGCCTTAGGACTAATATTATGTACCTGCAGTTTCCACAAGTGTATAATAGACCTTAACAGAGAAGAAGAATGAACTTTCTAGTCCTCGAAAAGCCTTTTACATCTCTCCCTCCACAGCTGCCAGTAGACCAATAGAGATAAACCTCTAAACAAAGAGTGAGCTATAGAAGATTTCTTATAAATTTTAACTAACCTCATAAATCTAGTAAGAGGCCCTTCATGAGAAATAAGTGTGATGCCCAAGAGGTCTGATAACCCTCTCCAAATTGAAACTGCATAATTACAGTTAATAAAGATATGATCAACTGATTCACAATCATTGGAGCTAAAAACACATTTACTAGCCAGTGCGACCCCGATAGACTGAACCACGGGATCCATAGGTAAAGCCTTCTGCAATAATTTCCAACCAATGAGTTGTGCACTTGGAGGTGTAACCTATTTCCATATGGAAGAGGCCTGAACATTTTGCTGACCTGCACTTCGTATTAAGTTCCAAGCAGATTTTATAGTGAAATTCCCCTTTGTAGTAAGCTGCCAAATAAGCTTATCATCCCTCTCTGTTAATTCAATTTGCAAACCTATTACATCTTGCATAAGCTGTTCATCCATGTACTGTCTCACCATATTTAAATCCCATCTCCCTTGAACAAGTATCTGGGAAAGACAAGGAAAACTCAAAGGAGTAGATGAGGCTCTAAGGATTAGTGGTCCCAATTGTGACCGGTTGTCACACCAAAAATCTACCTCCTCCCCTCTGCCTATCAACTTCAACGAATTATTGACAACCACTTCAAACCATGGATATAGCATTCTATAAACTTTAGAATAACTATGTCTTGGACTCCTCAACAAATGGCCCTTATTACAATACTTATCAACAAAAAATTTAGCCCACAATGACTTCCCATTAAGCAAACCCCACACCTGCTTCATTCTAAATGCCTGCTGCACCTCTTCAAACTTACGAATTCCCAAACCTCCTTCCTCCTTGGGCCTTGTAATATCATTCCATGAACACCAGTGCCTCTTTAGGTTGTTTGCTTTTCCAGACCATAGGAAAGAAGCCATGATTGAATTCATTCTTGAAACAATTCCTTTGGGTAGGTTTAATGATGTTAACAAATGTATTGGCATGGAATTTAAAATTGACTGTATCAAGACTATCCTCCCCATATTCGACAGGAGTTTAGCATACCAACATTGCAACCTTGCTTGAAACTTCTGGAGTATTTCCTCAAAATAGATAAGCTTAGCTCTTCCCTTACTAATTGGACATCCTAGATAGGATATAGGACCATGCTTTAGAGGAATATTAGCCACCTAAGAGAGCATATGTTGCCTAGCATTTGGAATCTTAGATGAGCAATACAATGAACTCTTCCATTTATTAACCTTCTGTCCAGATGCAGCTTCATACCTTCCAACAAACTTCAGCAAGTTCAACATTGACTGTTTATTCCCTCTTAAAAAAAATAAGTGTGTCATCTGCAAAGAGCAAATGACTAAGAAATCTTGCACCTCTTCATGTGTGAAAATGTTTAATGAGCCCTTTTTGAAAAATCTCCGCCATTCCCCTACTTAATACCTCCTCTGCCAGAATAAATAGACTAGGAGACAGTGGGTCTCCTTGTCTAAGTCCCCTTGTCTTCTGAAAAAAACCATGTCTAACCCCATTGATAGTCAAGGAGACAAATTGATTATGTAGACAGTTACTAATAACATTCTGGAATAACATAGAGAAACCAAAACTACTTAATAATTTCAGCAAAAAATTTCACTCTAACCTATCAAATGCTTTCATCATATCCAACTTAACAATGATATTCCCTGCCTCCACTTTCCTATCCAACTCATTAACCATAAATTGAGCCATACCAATGTTGTCCCCAATGTTTCTTCCTTTGACGAAACAGTGTTGCTCTTCTGAAATTAGCTTGGGAAGAATTCCACCCAGTCTAGTAGCTAGAATCTTAGTGAATACTTTATACACATAATTGCATAAACTTATTGGTCAAAACTCATCAAACGAAGCTAAATTTTCCTTCTTTGGTATAAGAGATAACAATGTAGCATTCACCGATCTAGGTATCTCTCCCCCATGAAAGAAAAAATTAGCAGCCGCTAATAAATCCATTTTAATTATCTCCCATGCAGTGTGGAAAAATTGTCCTAAAAAGCCATCAGGTCCTGGTGCACTATGAATGGACATCACAAAAACAGTCTCCTTAAGCTCCTCTAAAGTAACACTGGATATTAGCAAAGCATTGTCCTCATCTGTCACAAGCATGGGGATAACATTAAATAACTCCTCCTCTATAACATGTGTTTCAGTTGAATATAAAGCTGAAAAATAACCCACAGCACAATTCGCAATTTCTTGATCATCCTCTAGCCAATTATCATTCGAATCTTTAATTCTAGAAACTCTGTTTTGTGTTGCTTTACCCTTCGCCATAGCATGAAACAACTTAGTATTCCTTTCTTGACACCACTCACAAAAGAAAAAAAACTATAGCAATGAAGACATTTTTGGCACCATGTAAAATAATTTGAATTCATAGATCATGATCTAATATATTTGTAGCCATAAAAATAATAAAATTAAATAAAATGATAAATTATGTGTCAATTTCTTATTGTACAATGATTTTGGTACCCAAATCAGACCCTTCTCAAACATAGTTAATACTTGTACACTACTTACAGTCGACACTTGCAACACATGAGAAAAGCACTAATTTTGTTCTATGACACTGCTTATCAATTTTTAGTGGCTATGAAGGTTCTTTGTTCACTCCTTCTCCGCAATAGTATTTTTTGTCTCATGAGGCTTTTTTGTGCCAAATTGCTTTGCTGTTGGAAATGGTAGAAGGCTTGTTTTGCACATGTTCTTCTTTAGATTTCGACTTATTAAATTTTTTTTCTCTTTCTAATGACAATCAAACTTTTTCTTCTCCTTCTTCAATTTTTTTGTTGAGGAGAACATGCCACTCTAAAGAGAGAATAAAACTGAAGTTTTGGGTCAAGGTTTGTGCTCACTATTTAATTGCGAGGGACTTACAGTTTTATATTTCCGTAAGACGGAGAGTTGAAGAGTATTAATTATTTTAAGAACTTTTGGGTTTCTAGTAATATCAACGGGGAGTCGAAGGGTTGTAATTTTTTTAACGACTTCTAGTAATATCAAATATTAGAATGTTTGGAATCTTGGAATTATGTCGTGACGGTTTAACTTCTAAGCTTCTAAAAGCAATGCTCTTACAAGTCAAATCCTACTACCTTCTCAGATTTCCTATAAGAAGAGGAGACGTTGCGAGTGAGTTTCAATGATAGGGGGAAGATATCAATGTGAGTTATATCGGACCAACTTTCTTAACCATCAGATTGACAGATTTACAAGGGGAGACTTCAGAAATTAATGCTTTTTGTTTTGTTATTTTACTTTTTACATTGACTATAATTTAATCTGAATGATAGAAATTAAAATATAAAAGGATAGTCTTGCGGTTAAATATTTTGTAGATTATTACTATTGAAAAGTTTTTCTTAGTTGTTGACATTTAAAAATAGTATAAATATAATCATACGTTATCGAAGGATAATATGGATATTTAAATAATTAAGGATGCAATGGTGGTAATTTGGATGATTAAATACAAAAAGACATATTAGTCTTTGTAATTTTTTAGAAGGGCAAAATATTAAATCAAAAAATTTTCATGTTAAAATATAGATATAGATAAAGAAAAAGAGGATAATTTATTAGATTAAAAGGTGAGATCAGAGCCACAAAACTAAAACCTCAATAATTTGTTTATTTCTAAACAATATTTACAAGGATTATTTTACAATTTTCAACCCAAATCAAAATATTTGAACTCATATATCAAACAACACAACCACCCTAAAAATACATTCATATGCAATGGGTCCGCTAGGAGGTGGCTAAAAATTGGGGCTTAGGGAATCCGGTACCTCCCTAAGAACTTAATAGGATAAAAGTACAATTTTTTAAAATAATTGGGATAGAAGTACATCTGTTAAAAAAAAGTTATAAAAGCCCTTTTACCCCTACCATAAATAGTGCATACCTAATTGACAGTTTTTATATTTCCAATATCTAAATATTAGATATTGAAAATATATATATATATATATGAAATTTCAAAAATCAAATGATACACAAATATCAAAAATAATTTTGAAAGTCTCACATTCTAATATTTAGATATTGGAAATATAAAAACTGTCAATTAGGTATGCACTATTTATGGTAGGGATAATTATGGAATACATTTTAAAAAGAAGGGTTAATTACAAAATGCCCCATTGAACTTTGGGTCTTATTTCAATCAGGACCCTCTGGTTTAAAATTGAACAATTTGCCCCCTTCAAGTTCTAAAATTAACAAGTTGACTGATTAATTAGACAAAAAATTTAAAATTACTTTTGTATCCTTAGCCTTTATTTATCTCCATTTTTTTCCTTTCTCTTTGCCTAGTTGAGCCAAAATCTCCAACGCCACCATACACAATCCATCGCAACCACCAACCACCGTAGCTGCCAACACAGCTACAATCAACGAGCCCACAAACCACCATAGCCACCACCCCAGCCACAACCACTGCAACTACCAACCATCGCAACCACAATCAACCAACCAACAAACCATTGTAGCCACCACCCAACCACCCAGTCACCCAACTACAAACCACCGCAGCCACCACCCAACTACAAACCACCGCAGCCACCACCCAACTAACTAGCCAACAACCACCGCAGCTACCAACGTAGCAACAAACCATCGTAGCAACTACCTAGCCACCCAAACCATAAACCACCGCAGCCACCACTTAACCACCCAGCGACAAAACCACCAGATTCACAGTGGAGGGGGACGGTTTCGATGGGGGTGAGTTTCGGTTTCAGTAAAGGGGGTTGGAGGGATTTGAGTCTCTGTTCAGTTGATGGGGAGGGATTAGGGAGTTGAAAGAATGGTGGATGTGGGTTTTTGGTTTCAAGGGTGGGGGTTTCAGTTCAATAAAGGGGGAGGGATTAGGGGGTTCAAGGAAGGGAAGGGGATGGGTTTCAGTGGAGGGGGGAGGGATTTGTTCAATTTTAGAACTTGAAAGGGGCAAATTGTTCAATTTTAAACCAGAGGGCCCTGATTAAAATAAGACCCAAAGTTCAAGGGGGCATTTTGTAATTAACCTTAAAAAGAATTTGAAAATGTTTTAAAATGTGTACTTATTGACAACTATTTGATGAAAAAGATGACTTAAATGAGGATAAGTTTAGAGGTGGTACTTAAAGCTAAATAAGTTCTAAAAAAAATACCCACATCCTATTATCTTTTAAAAATATCAGTTCTTGAAGGATTCAGAGAAAAATAAGTTTGGTTTTTTTTTATCCGAACTTATTGGATGATTTTTTCATTAGTTTTTTAGGTAAAAATAACTTTTATTATCACCAAAGAAAAACTAAAAAATGAAACTTATCCAAAGACTTTCAAAGAAAAGTAATTTTTTTCAAAAACACTTCAAATAATTCTAAATTTTTTTTTACTTTAACTTTTTTATTTCACATTTCAAAATTGTATTTTACACTCAAAAATTAAAGCCCAATATACAACAAATTCGTGGATGATCATGAACCGACCCCCCCCCCCCCCCCCCCAATTTGCGGATCCCTATGTTTTTTTTTGGGTATGTGTGTCCCAGTGCTATTAAGTTATTAACACCACATATCTTACCAGAACTCTCTCTCTCCATTGGCAACAGCTACTTCCCAACTATCAACTAGCAAACCGCACCCTTTGAATGTTCGCTCTTCTTTTGGCTTTATATACAAACTCTATCTCCAATCTATTCATCTCTAGTCTCTACACCAAACCACAATTTATCCTCTCTCTCTCCTCATGGCACCAGCTTCTTTTCACCAAAACTCCAGCACAGTTTGTGTCATGGACGCCTCTGGGCGCCTAGGCTCAGGCCTCGTCGAGCGGCTACTCCAAAAAGGCTATACTGTTCATGCTGCGGTTCAGAACCCTGGTTAGCTCTCTCCCTCTCTATCTCTCTTCTTCTTCTTCTTCTTCTTCTTCTACAGTAAATGATTGTTCATTTGGGGTTTGTTTAGGTGATCAGTTGCTATCATTGAACGGACTTCCATGCGACAACAAGAAATTGAAGATGTTTCATTCGGACCCTCTTGACTACCACAGCATAATTGATGCTTTGAGAGGCTGTTCTGGCTTGTTTTACACATTTGAGCCTCCTCCAGACCAACTTATTTATGATGTACGTCCGTTCTTTCATCTTTTATCAGTTTCTTTTTTTGGTACATATCTATTTTATCAATAGCATAAATGCACTCACAAGGATAATCATCGGCTACGAGTGATTTATTCTTTATAAATATTTTAATTTTGGTGTAAATGACTTATTTTTTACTGGATCGAATAGATGATTAATTGAGATACACAAAAATTAACTTAGATACTTTTGACCATTGAACCAAAAAAATAAATTTATAAGCCATCTCTACTTTTTCAAACGAAACCAGATCAACATCGTTTCATTTTCGTAGTTTCAGACGTGAATAAGAACTTTGACACGTTAGCGTTTATTATTGCTATATAATTTTTTTTATATATCTATACTATCTTTTAGATAAGATTTAGGAAAAAATTCAGTCACACAATTATCATATTGTTAAGGATATCTTTTCTATTTTTTGAATCTTCACTGACACTCTCTGTCAGATTAAAGGTATTAATTAGAATATAATTTTACTAAATTATCCATGATATATTTTTAAATTTTTTTTTTATCCATACTCCCTCTAGATAAGCATATCTCCAATGAGACCCTCTGTATTTTCTAATTTTTTTATATATTAAAATCAGAGTTGATTAAAATTCGATTCGAACTAATTAAAATTTATTTTTTATGTATTAAAATTTTAATCGATTAAAAATTATATTTTTTTATGTATTAAAATTTGAGTCGATTAAAATTATATTTGAGACTCAAATCAATTTTAATCAACTCGTATTAAATTTTAATCTGCCTGAATTTTGATACAAAAAAAATATATAAATTTTAATCGATTCAAATTTTAATATGCAAATTTTTTTCTTAATCAACTTGAATTTTAATATGTAAAAAAATAAATTTTAATTGGCTCAAATTTTAATCAAATTTTATATAAATTTTTTTTTTTGGAGTTTATATATGAACAATTTTAGTATTTTAGATAATTTATTTTTGTTATAAATGGTAGTTTAATGACAGGAGGTGTCAGTGATGTTTAAATATAAACTAGAAAGGGTGTCAGTAATTTTTTGATAATAGAGGGGAGGTGCCTTTGAAAATATGATAAATTAAGAATGTGACTAAAATTTTTCTTAAGATTTATTATTTTTTTATGGGTCAAACTTATCATTTTATTTTTTATGGATTAATAACATTTTGGTCCCAAAAAATATGCACAATTTGTTAATTTGACCCCTTAAATATTCAATTAGTAATTAAATTATGTCTACACAAATAAATCATTAAATTTTTGACAAAATAATCATGTGTTAGTCACATGATACAAGAATGATACATGGTCACTTTCGTCAAAAAATTTAAAAAAAATGTCTGGTCAGTGACCAAAGTGACACAAATTACAATTTTAGATATTAAATTGACAAAATTAATATAATGAGGATCAAATTGACAAAATAAGCATATTTTAGGGATCAAAAATACTATAAAATATGAACTTTTTTTATTTTTCGATATAATTCAAAAAAAAAAAAAAATGGTTCCATAAGTTTAGCTAATGAAACGTGGACCAATAAGTCTTTATGGTACAATCTTTCTTCAATGCAGTCGAAGTAATTGGTTCAAAGTCAAGTAAACAAGTTGGGTTTTGCACGGTTACCTATCACGATATGTTAGCTGGAGTTCACGAAACCATGAAAGGCTTCTATTTCTATACTTAATTGCATGTCCTTTTCAACTTTTTTTTAGGGTCCCAACCTTTTTTGGGGTCGCAATTACTTGTCGTTTGCCGACTCCAACTTGTTTTTTCTCTCTCTCAAATTGTTTTAGTAGTTCAATAGTTAAGGGTGTTCGGACTAATTTTTACGTATTTTGATTAATTTCTTTTTCGATCCGGCCAAATACATGTCATTCACGTCGGGATTAGGCTATTCATGAGAGGATAGATCCCTTATAACCCGACTCTAAAAGAATTGTTAAGATTCGAACTCAAGACATTTACGTTTATAATTCGTCTTCATTACTACTTGGCCTACTTTTGACATTTATATTTTTTCTTTTCAAGTTGCCCGAAGAATTGATGATAGAAAATTTAATAGACATCAATATGTATTTTGAGCAAGTTATTGATAAAGTCATCAAAACTGATAATAAATAATTGACCATTCGATTGGTTCTAAATTTTATTGTTGGGGATCCGCTCCAAATCTAATGAAGACGATGAATTAGATACTCACATTAGTGTCTAAATTAGGTCTCAACCACATTACTTGAGTAAAAAAAAGTTCAATCAGTAAAAAGGGTAAATTACACTTTGCCCCCTTGAATTATTATCCTTATTTTACTTTGTACTCTTAATTACAAAATTTTTCACGTTACACCATAAAGTATCAATTTTGTTTCATATCACTCAAATGAATAATGACTGTTAATTTTTTGACGATAAATGTGCTTGTGAGTAGTTTATACTGTCAATAAGTAACTGCATATTGCACATTTGCAAGTTAAAAATAAAAAAAAATACATATTCATGACCTTGTTCTTCTTAAGCTCTAAATTTTATTTCTTTGGCCTACCTTTTTTTTCTTCTGAGCAACCATTTGGTTGCAAAAGAGTTAACATAAAGTGGTACTAGGCATTTAGTGAGAAGTTCTTTGGAGTTTTCCTCCTTCATTTGACAGATTTTCAAGTTTGTCGTTATTTATTGGAGTGATATGAAATAAAATTGATACTTTAAGGTGCAATGTGAGAAATTTTATAGTTGAGAATGCAAAGTAAAATAAGGGTAATAGTTTAAGAGGGTATAGTATAATTTACTCTAGTAAAAAAAGATAATCTTGAAAAGCCCTAACCTAAAAATACTAATATAAGAGGTTAGTGGTGGGCCAATGATCATCGTCCCAACTGTTGCACGTTAACATTGGTACTTCGAACTTTTTCCAGTGATATAGCCTGACCAAAAAAAAAGAAATCACTAATAGAAAACAATGACTTTGTTTGGAGCAGGAGTTAATGGCAGAAGTTGAGGTTAGAGCAGCACACAATGTATTGGAAGCATGTGCTCAAACGGACACCATAGACAAGGTTGTATTCACATCCTCAGCAACTGCTGTTATTTGGAGAGACGGTCGAAATTTGTCATCATCTTCTGCAGATTTAGATGAAAAACATTGGAGTGACATCAATATCTGTCGTAAATTCAAGGTAATTGTTCTTCACCATAATATTTAGTTCTTCATGATCTTAATGTTCTTGTTTAAACCAAATCCGATCCTACCGTATTCACTCCACCCTCTTCCCCTAACCTGCTTAACTCTATAATGATGTTAGTCGTATCTGAGAAAATAACATGGGTAGAAAACAAAAAACTCTTGTGAACTAAGTTTCGATTTCACTTTTTTCCCCGGGTTTTGCTTAACTCTCTCTAACTTGTGAACAAACTGTAAATGTTAATAGACGTAACAATTTATAGAAAAAGACTAAATTACCCCATAATTGTAATCCAATTTTCTTTGTGATGTTATCATTATAGAATCCTTATTTTTAAAAAATAAAATCTTCAACTAGCACATTTCTACCACCATAGTTGCAACTCATCATTGTACCCCACAAATTCCTCTACAAACTGTGGAAAAAGTCAGAATGAAAGAAGAGAGGGGGGAGAAAGAAGAGAAAGAAAGAGGTTGAACAAGGAGAAGAGAAAGAATTTTGAGTTTTTGTTTCAGATGCTTACAATACATAAGCACAATATGGTCAAACTTATTTTTTCATGAGGATTTCATTGGTGTGATTAGATTTATGTTTCATGTTTGTGTGCTCGAATTTGTGTTTGAAGCTTTTACAGTGGTTATGGATTTTCAAATGAGTTACATAGTAGACTACCTTTTTTTCTCAATTGAGGCTTGGATTGTATTATAGGGTTGTAGTACAGTGTATTGGAATGCTTAAAAACCATGACTGAAGTGTGTATGTGGTGAAGAAACCCACTAGGATTTGAAAACTTGAAAATTAAAATTTTAAAAACTTGTTAAAACTTCAAAAGAAGGGTTGTGTATAGCTAATTTAGGGTCAATGAATTCAAAAATATCCTTAAATTTGAGAAAGCAAGTCGTTTGATGAATCAAAAATGAATTTGTAGAGAGAGAGAAAGATGAAGAATAAAATTGATAATTTAATTTTTTAATTTAGAAAAAAAAATTATTTATTTTATAACACGTCCTTAATTAGTGCATGTAATTACTATATTGTTACAGTAAATAGATTTTTTTATATTTATAGTTTGTTCACAAGTTGAGGAGGGTTTAACTACAACCCGTAAAAATAATAATAATACCCAAGGTCAATAGCCTCATACTCGCCTCTAGCTTTCCATAGTTTATCCACACGCGAACAGAGGAATTGGTAACCAATAGATTTTCCCATAGGTTTAACAATCACGGTCGAGCGCCATGGTTAGCATAGTCTATTTAGTTCATCTTTACCTAACGTAATCTAATGTAATGGAGGGGAATCTGGGGTCCCCCTTCTTTGTACCGACAGGTGAGCAAAGGTGCCTAGAACCCTTGGGTTGTAGGTGTCAAGTCTATGTCAGGACCTCTTTCCAAGTATACCCCTAAGTGAAGGATTACCTTCTATAGAATCTCTCCTGCGGCCTCGTTCTTGTGAGCCCCCCTAATAAAGCCAAGTCAAGATTATGGAGACTCGGTTCATTTTCGTGGATAGGACTATTAGTCGAACGAGTCCGAGTCGAGCTTGAAAAGCTTGTTTCTTAATCGAGTTTAAAAAATTGTTTAAATTCGACTCGTTTCTTAGCCTAAACGAGCTAAAAACAAGTCGAGCCCGAGCCGAGCCTGAGTATTTGCACATAAACGAGCCGAGCATGTCGAGTTTAAGCCGAGCTTGTAGGACTTGTTTTCTAAACGAGCCTAAAAACTTGTTTAAGTTTGAGCTTGTTTAGAAAACGAACCGAGCCTGAACGAGCTGAACCCGAGCCGAACTCAAGCCAAGCTCGAGTAGCTCAGTTTGATTAACAACCCTACTCGTGGATCCCGAAGATAGAGCATGAAGTGAGACCGAGGCTTACTTCAATTTTTTATTTTTGTTTTTTACCCAAATAATATTGTGGGGTCGTGAATTCTTGAATTGCGAAAAGAGTTTCTATTAAACGCAAACAAAATAAAAAACTATTCTTCAAAATTTATGAATTTACACTTTTATCCTTGTTATTTTGTACGGACAGTTGTGGCATGCCCTGTCCAAGACGCTGGCGGAGAAGACTGCTTGGGCCTTGGCAATGGACAGAGGGGTACATATGATGTGTATCAATGCAGGACTGGTGGTGGGTCCCGATATGTCAATGACAAACCCGTATTTGAAAGGAGCGGCCGAGATGTACGATGATGGTGTTTTCGTCACCGTCGATTTGGATTTCCTTATTGATGCACACATTTGTGTCTTCGAAGATGTATCAACCTATGGACGTTACTTGTGCTTCAATCACGTGATTAATCGGACCCAAGAAGCCATCAAGGTCGCTCAAATGTTGACACCTGTCTCTCCTCAGCATCAAAGGTTTGTCGTTGATCAATTAAACAATCTTTGGTAGTCCCTCGGACTACTACTCGATGAGGTTCTCCGGTACATATTTTAGAATATTTTTTCGTATTCTAAAGTCCCATTACTTTTGTATGACTTGCAGCTATGAGGAAGATACAAGGATGATCCAGCAGAGGATAAGCAACGAGAAACTGAACAAATTAATGGTGGATTTCAAAAGTGGACCCCACCAAGAATGAATGGCCTTTGAAAAGTTGTCTACAAATAGACAGCTGTTTGTTCTCTATTATGCAAAGTAGGCACTATAAAAGTATTTAATGTGATCTTAGCAAAACCCCAAAGGTTGTGGTCCCACCAAAGGGAGGTGGGTGGTTGTACTTGTACTGAGATTTGTAGAATGAAATTAATGTTATTACATTGTACACATATGTGGGTAAGAGATTGATACATAAAGGCTTACCTATCAAGTGGCATCATTAATGCACATCCATGTCTTCTAGTTGAATGTCAACGACTTGGGGCATTGACATGTCTATATATAGAAACAAGTTGGAGGTGGGTGAGCAACATTTAAGAGTACCATGGAAGGTTGAGAAAATATATGTAACCATGAAATCGAATCAAAGATGGTAACAAAGACGAACTGTAAATTTGGACGTTTGAGTTTAAATTTTGACAATTTTTTGGGATCAAGCAATGAGAAATCTGTACCTCATGAATACCGTAGTCTCGGCGTGGATTGTTTGTCTTTAACCGGACCGGTGAGCGAATTAGTCTAGATGCGTGTAAACTGGTCTGAACACCTCCGTCTATTTGAAAAAACAAAAGAAAAAAAGAAATCAGATGATATGGTTGATTAATAGTAAAATAGATTTGACAACATCACTTTTACTTGTTTGGTATGATTGAAAAATAGAAAGGATGATTCTGAAAACTTTCACTTATTCAAATGTGGTATTGATTAGTTAGGAGTTAGGTACTTAAGGCAATGCTTGAGCTGGGCTGAGCCTAGTCCAACATATTTGTATTGTCTGGGGTTGTTAACGATTCACACAGCTTCAAGTTTGTTTAGATTTAATATGATTTTGACCTTTTCAGATTGCAAAAATAAATCCATTTTATTATATTTCTAAACTTATTTCGTGAATTAGAGAATTCCAGAAATATGGACTCGACCCGTCTTGAATAGATTCTTATATGTAATCTTACCCGAAAGATAAACAACTCAAACTTATGCATGTGTAATTTTCCCTGACTGCTTTTTTTTTTCTAACAATATTTTATTTAAAAAAAAAATAGGATTTGATTTCATGGCTAGACTTTTTAGAGGATTTTTTGTTGAGAAAAACAGTATTTATTCAGTTCTAGAAATTAAGTTTTAGCCATCTTTGCTAAGAAATAGAGTTTGATTTCGACAAAAGTTTGAATCAAAGGCTCACAAATGTAGAACCCCGACTCATTTCAATATAATCTAGAGCACTAATAGTCTTCATAGGTACTAAATGATATAGTCTCTAAATAATGCGTAAACTCTGATACCAATTTCATAAACATAACAAGTGTTTGCTATTAAGCTCAACAGAATAACATACTATACATAGCTATGATATGACTCAATTATAGACTTGTTACATTTCACACATGTACATCAAGCTCACTATAATTTACATGTCTCAACAACATTATTCAATAGTTAGAATGAAAACCCTGAAAATTGGTAGATCAACCATTTATGAACTTCTCAGCTACCTGCTAATCTGAAAAATGAGAAATAATATAGGGTGAGCATCAACAGCTCAGTAGAGTAGCTCAATTCCAAAGCATGCGAGTTTGAAAATAACATAACTTAGCATTATTGGGCAATATCAAAACAATTAATTTCATACAAAAGTAATAGAGTAGAAAACATTGATTGAAAACAGTTAAGTTTGAAAACAGTAATACGATCATAACATCAACACGGTGTTGCACCGGTGGACAATCATCCTAATAGACCACTCAGGGTCAATATGAACATACGATCCAACCTTTTGGGAGACTTTTACCCCGAGGAAGATACGCTCCCTAGTAACAATTCGGTATCCAAAATCGAAAGCCAACAGGGCCACTTAAGCATTTACAAACTCAATGAGAAACTCTCTACATCCTCAACTTGGAACGTAAACCTTCTACCACTCGACTGTTGCGCACTTACATTTAATTTCAAAAAGATCTCAGAGTTTTAATCATTTCCAATGATACGAACAATAGTACGAACCGCACTCAACGACCCCAATCTGGGTCCAAATCCAAGTAAATATCCAAAACACCCAATCATATATTTCAAAATATGCTAAAACATCATAAATAACATATTTCATAAGTTTGAAAGGAGTTTGGAAAATATCGTCTGATCTGGAATTAGAAAACGCTACTAGTTTTAGTATTTTGATCTGAAATAACAAAAATGAAACGATGTTATTTTTCAATGAAATTTCATACACATACTATAAATAACTATTTGAAAGTAAAAACAAAATTTATTTGGCCAAAATAACCCAAAAACTAGATCAAAATTAGCCTCGGAGAGCAAAACAGACATTTTATACCACATACTGATCCGAGTATCAGATTGACCTCAAAGTTTACCGAGACCTCCGTATGGACGATGCAAAAATTTTGGCACCAACCAGAGGTCATTTGAACCTTGGATGCGCCCTTAGTTGCCATTGGGGTGGACAATGGTCTCCCCTCCTCCTCCCTCTTCTCTTCTTCTTCTTCCTCTTCCCTTGGTCGTTGACTTTGATGCCCTAAACTCTACAACTCAGTCCAACCACCTAACTTTAACCTTTTCGTTCTCACTCTGTACTTCACCTTTTCCATAGATTTCAAAGCCCAGTAACTCCCCTTGCTTCCTAGTTTTAAATCATACAAACCAAACACTTCAAAGTTTCCTCAAACTCCACGAATTTGTAATCAAAGTAAAGTGAATATTTGATTTTTCAGAAACAACGAGACCTACAAGTGGAATTTTTTACCCCATAAATGACCTATAAATTCAATTCCAAGGCCAAAAATGGATTCCTTAGGTCCAAATTAGCTAGGAACAAGACCCCTCTCGAAACTTAAACAAGAATTCAAAGAGATCAAATTTCAAGCTAAACTCAAACCCTAGTTTCTTATTCCACCACCACGGACCACGACCAGCCTTCTCACCACCACCAAACACTTCCAAATCCATCCAAGAGTACAACCGAAGTGATTAATTAGAAACAAAAGTAAGCTAGATACATAACTCGTTTGAAAAAAATCGAAACCCATCTACACCTTCAAATTTGAATTCGACCATATACACTAAATCAACTCAAAATTTAAGCTTACCAATGAATTTCTATCGTCAAAAGGAAGAGTTTGATATTGATTTCAGCCCTCGAATCAAGCCCCAACTCAACCCCAAAACTTTCTATTTACATCTCTGTCTTATCTCCTTCCATCTCTTCTCTCTCTCCTCAAATCTGATCCTCTCACTGTTTTATACTCCTATCCACAAAATATCAACAAAACTTGCAACCTAGAGGCTTGCATGAGTCCCTTGCACCACCCGCTGCCACCTCCAGCTTCCTCCATGTGAGGTGCTTGGAGGGGTAATTTGGTAATTCCACCAAATTGTCCAATATTTTAAATTATTTTTTTTATAATTACAAACATATTAAAACAAACCCTAGAAAATTGTACATTAAATTTTTGGAGTTCAAATTAACCTCCGATTACATCCTTGAATCTTACTCTTGTACCCTTAACTCTCTAATATGTGCTAACCCTAACTCGTCCGATTATGCTTCCCCGATCCGTTTTCTTTTTTCCAGTCACAATCATACACCAAACAAACACGCTAACCATCTCCAAAATACCTACACATAGACATACTCCGGAGCTATCATTTAATGATTCCACTCTTCAAACCCCTAATCACATACACACTCATTTTTGTCCCAATTCTCGATCACCAAACACCAGTTAGTTACACTTAAGTTTCTATCGAGTTGAGTCTAAGTAAGAATCTAAACTTAATAATCGAGTTTAATTAGTTACAATCAAGTTAAAAATGAGAAAACTCAAAGTTTGACAAAGTTGATGTGGGGATTTTTAATGAGTTAAGTCTATCATTTTAAACTTATTTGGGAATAAGTCATATTTTAATCTTTTAGTAAGTAGTTAAGTCTAAAACTTTTTAATAACTCTAAAATACATTCCTTGCAAACAGCGTTAAATTAATTTTCTAACTTTGGAATTGCTACCACTTAATTCACTATCAATAGAGATATGCCAATAATTTTGTTTTTGAAATTCAAATTTAAAGAACCCAGTTTGGTTACTCTCTTTCTCTTTCTCTTTCTCTCTCTCCCCCTCCCCCTCCCCCCTCTTCGTGCTTAATGACAGACGGACGACCAGCGAATGCCAGGATTTTCGGCCAATGAACGCCGAAATTGGCGGCTATGGATGACGATGATCACTAGAGTTTTGGCCGATGTTGTTGTTGACTTTCATGCAACGGAAGAATATCTAGTGACTCCATTTTTCGTAGATCTTTTTTCAAGCCTATATATTATTAAGAAATTTATTTTGAGATTATGTTGATGTCTTGATAGAACATGATGATCTTGATGTGTCTGAAAAAATTATGAGTTCATTCCGATATCAAAACATCTCTACAAAGCCCTAAAGGTGTTCGACGAAATGCCCCAAAACATGATATTATTTTTTCAATTCATGCAATACCATGTTACTACTATTTCCTATGTTACTATTTTTTATATGTTATTTCCTATGTTACTATTTTTTATTGTGCATGTTACTATTTTTTTTTTGTGGTGCCAAGGGAGGTGGGTGGTTGTACTTGTACTGAGATTTGTAGAATGAAATTAATGTTATTACATTGTACACATATGTGGGTAAGAGATTGATACATAAAGGCTTACCTATCAAGTGGCTTCATTAATGCACATCCACGTCTTCTAGTTGAATGTCAACGACTTGTGGCATTGACATGTCTATAGAAACAAGTTGTAGGTGGGTGAGCAACATTTAAGAGTACCATGGAAGGTTGAGAAAATATATGTAACCATGAAATCGAACCAAAGATGGTAACAAAGATGAATTGTAAATTTGGACGTTTGAGTTTGAATTTTGACAATTTTTTTGGGATCAAGCAATGAGAAATTTGTACCTCATGAATATCGTAGTATCAGCGTGGATTGTTTGCCTTTAACTTGACCGGTGATGAAATTAGTCGAGATGCGTGTAAACTGGTCTGAACACTTCCGTCTATTGAAAAAACAAAAGAAAAAAAGAAATCAGATGATATGGTCGATTAATGGTAAAATAGATTTGACAACATCACTTTTATTTGTTTGGTATGATTGAAAAATAGGAAGGATCCTTAGGAAAACTTTCACTTATTCAAATGTGGTATTGATTAGTTAAGAGTTAGGTACTTAAGGCAATGCTTGAGCAGGGCTGAGCCTAGTCCAGCATATTTGTATTGTCTGGGGTTGTTAAACGATTCACACAGCTTCAAGTTTGTTTAGATTTAATTTGATTTTGACCTTTTCAGATTGCAAAAATAAATCCATTTTTATTATATTTCTAAACTTATTTTGTGAATTAGAGAATTCCAGATTCGTGGACTCGACCCGTCTTGAATAGATTCTTATATGTGAACTTACCCGAAAGATAAACAACTCAAACTTATGCATTTGTGTAATTTTCCCTGACTGCTTTTGATGGGCCAAGCCCAAGAGCCCAACTCATGTTACAAGCCCAAGGGCCCAACTCCAAGAGATCCAGCACCCAAAGTGATCCACGTCCGGTCAAACTCATTAGGAGGAGCTACATCAGCACCTACATCAGGGGAGCATGCAAGGCAGCAAGGGAGCACTCAAGACCCTCACCTCCACCACCTTGGAAGCGGTCAAGCTTCCTCATCCTTTGAGCGAGTCTCATGGAGAGCACCTCAACGGTCTCACCCGTTGAGGAGAAGTCGCAAGCCCCACCAGAATAGTTGGATATTTGCTATTAAGTTGTCACAATCTGTTAGGGGACGACTATAAAATGTAAGCCCCACCAACACTTGGGGGGCATCACACTCAACAGAGCACAAAACTCCTCTCCCTCTCTAAGCCTATAACTCTCTGTTCTCTCTATTCACCGGAGTTAATAAAATACCGGCAACCTTTTGCTATTCAAAAGTGGACGTAAGTTACATTGACCGAACCATTATAAACCTTGTCTTCTCTCTCCCTTTACTTTAATTACTGCATTTTATACTACTTACTTGACTAGGTGGTGTACAAAGTCAATTTGTGCATCATCAGTTTGGCGCCATCTGTGGGAATCGACGAAATTCTCATTTCTTAACATTCTCTCTGTTGAATCAATGGCGATCACTACTCAATCGATGAACCAGCCTGAGGATAACCAACCAAGAGAAGAGGAGGTTGTTCCTCCCCCAACCAATCCTGTCCCAAGTACGCAGTAGATGCTGGAGACCATGCAGGAGCTTGTGGTCCAGAACCAGGAGATCCTTCAACTAATGCTTGTTGCACAAGGAGGAGCACAACCTGGACCTCAAGTGAGAGGAGCTCCACGCCTTGGGTGTCAAGGAGCTCCTCACATGAGTGTTCCCCATTTGGGCGCCCCACCTATGGGAGCCCCTTTGGCGCCCAGCATGGGGGAGCTCCCTATGAGGGACCTCCACCTCCTCCTCCTCCAGCTCCTGCGCCTCATGGTGGCGACCCTCTTCTCCAAGAGGATGAGGGTGAAAACCACAGCATGAAGCATGGGAGCCATTTCCATGACAATTCTAAAGGAGCTCCCAACCAGTGGGACGAAAAGATAAAAGAGGTGCAAAACCAACTAGGTGACGTCTTTAATGCCATGAAGGCGCAAGGACCTGAGACTGTGGACTACCTTGTGAGGCGAACTGACACGCCTTTCAAACCTGACGTGTCGAACTACCCCCTTCCTCAAAAGTTTAAAATGCCATTCGTGGAGACCTTTGACGGTACAAAGGATCCACTAGACCACCTCGAAACTTACAAAACTCTAATGCAGCTGCACAATGTCCCCGACGAGATCATGTGTAGGGCGTTCCCAACCACCTTGAAGGGATCAGCGCGACAATGGTTCACCAAACTCACCCCGGCCTCCATAGGCTCCTTCGCCGAACTGAGCAGATCCTTTGTAACACAGTTCATTGGTGGACGCCGCCAGCAGAAGCCTGTCACTCATCTGCTCAGCATAAAACAAGATCGAGATGAGAGTCTAAGGAGTTACCTCACTCGTTTTAACGAGGAGGTCCTCCAAATCGAGGAGTCTAATGACAAAGTCACCATGACCGCCTTTCTAGGAGGCCTCTGCTCATCGAGTTTCCTCTTCTCAGTAATGAAGCGACCACCAAAGAGCATGTCAGAACTATTGGCAAAAGCTCAAAAATATATGAATGCTAAGGAAATCAACAGGTCTAGGCAAGGTGAATCATTTCGCGGATCGCCAAAAGCTTGACCTGCCTCTGCACTATTCTCAAACAGGCAGCCTTTATATCCAGCTTAGCAGCTCTCTCGCGGGTCGCCAAAAAAGCTTGACATATCTCTGTTTTACTCTTAAGCAGACAGCCTATCTCTGCACTGCTCTTAAGCAGACAGCCTACCTCTGCACTGTTCTCAAACAGGCAGCTTAACTCCAGTTTAGCGGCTTTCTCGCGGGTCGCCAAAACAGTTTGGCCTCTGCACTGTTCTCAAACAGGTAGTCTATCTCCAGCTTAGCGGCTCTCTTGCGGGTCGCCAAAAAAAGCTTAACATATTTCTGCTCTGCTCTTAAGCAGACAGCCTATCTCTGCACTGCTCTTAAGCAGGCAACCTACCTCTGCACTGCTCTCAAGCAAGCAGCCCACTTACCTCAGCACTGTTCTCAAGCAGGCAACCTACCTCTCTCTCCAGGTAATTGTGTTAGATATTTTAATGTTTGGAATAACATTACTTTTGCCATCTCCAGGTAGGATCTTGAAACTCAGGTCGTCTGCAACCCGAGGGACTACATTAAATGTCAACAATCAGGCATCATCCATCTGGCACCTGCTCCTGGGTACTAACGCCCCTCCTGGTGCCCAGCCTGAGTAGCCTAGACCTTACAGCACCCCTCAGGCGCCCAGCACAGACGCCTAGACCTCTCAGGCACCCAACACCTATCTGGCACCCAGCACAGGCATCCAACATCTCTCAGGCGCCTAACACATGCACCCAGCACCTCTCAGGCGCCCAACACAGGCGCCCAGACCTCTCAGTCGCCCAGCACCTATCTGGCGCCCAACACAGGTGCCCAACACCTCTTAGGCGCCCAGCACAGGCGCCCAGACACTCTCAAGCGCCCAGGTTTCCTCCTCAGGCGCCCAACCCTCTTCTTCAGGCGCCCAACCCTCCTCCTGAGGCGCCCAGGCCATCACACCAGGCGCTCAAGTCTCCTCCTCAGGCGCCTAGCCCTCCAAGTGCTCTCAGGCACCCAACTTTGCGCCCAAGGCAGTCCTAGGCTCGCCCAAGGCAGCCCCAGGCTCGCCCAAGATGCCCAAGGCAACCCTGGCTCGCCCAAGGCCACCTAGGCTCGCCCAAGATAGGCCAAGCTCGCCCAAGGTGCTCCAAACGGGGCTTATAATATATCAAATCGAAGCTCTCGACGAGCTCTACAAAACACACAGCCTTTGGCTATGATTGATGTTGTAAAAAGTCCAAAAAAGGCTCAGAAACAGCTGTTTTGGCCTCCCAAAATTTTTTCAAAAAAAAAAAAAAAAAAATATGCTCGCCCAGGACACTTCCAGCTCGCCCAAAAGCTGCCTGGTCGCCCAAAACCGTGCACCCAGCTCTCTGCTCGAAGTTTTGACCGTAACTTTTGCTCCGTTACTCGAAATAAGGCTTATAATATATCAAATTGAAGCTCTCGGCGAGCCCTACAAGACTCACAGCCTTTGGGTGTGATTGATGCTATTAAAAGCTCAAAAAATGCCTAAAATCACAGGTTTTGGCCTCCCGAAGTTTTTCCAGTTATGCCGGTCAACCGAAAATTCAAATTCAACCGAATGCCCTTCTCTCCAAGTTCCATTTGACATTGGGAATTGGGGGGCAAATGATGGGCCAAGCCCAAGAGCCCAACTCATGTTAAAAGCCCAAGGGCCCAACTCCAAGAGATCTAGCACCCAAAGTGATCCACGTCTGGTCAAGCTCATTAGGAGGAGCTACATCAGCACCTACATCAGGGGAGCATGCAAGGCAGCAAGGGAGCACTCAAGACCCTCACCTCCACCACCTTGGAAGCGGTCAACCTTCCTCATCCTTTGAGCGAGTCTCATGGAGAGCACCTCAACGGTCTCACCCGTTGAGGAGAAGTGGCAAGCCCCACCAGAATAGTTGAATAGTTGTTATTAAGTTGTCTCAATCTGTTAGGGGACGACTATAAAATATAAGCCCCACCAACATTTGGGGGGCATCACACTCAATAGAGCACAAAACTCATCTCCCTCTCTAAGCCTGTAACTCTCTGTTCTCTTTACTCACCGGAGTTAATAAAATACCGGCAACCCTTTGCCATTCAAAAGTGGACGTAAGTCACATTGACCGAACCACTATAAACCTTGTCTTCTCTCTCCCTCTACTTTAATTACTGCATTTTATACTGCTTACTTGACTAGGTGGTGTACAAAGCCAATTTGTGCATCATCAGCTTTTTTTCTAACAATTTTTTTATTTAAAAAAAATAGGATTTGATTTCATGGCTAGACTTTTCAGAGGATTTTTTGTTGAGAAAAACAATATTTATTCAGTTCTAGAAATTAAGTTTTAGTCATCTTTGCTAAGAAATAGAGTTTGATTTCGACAAAAGTTTGAATCAAAGCCTCACAAATGTAGAACCCCGACTCAATTCAATATAATCCAGAGCACTAATAGTCTTCATAGGTACTAAATGATATAGTCTCTAAATAATGGGTAAACTTTGATACCAATTCCCTAAATATAACAAGTGTTTGTTATTAAGCTCAACAAAATAACATACTATACGTAGCTATGATATGACTCAGTTACATACTTGCTACATTTCACACATGTACATCAAGCTCACTATAATGTACATGTCTCAACAACATTATTCAATATTTAGAATGAAAACCCTGAAAATTGGTAAATCAATCATTCATGAATTTCTCAACTACCTGCTAATCTGAAAAAGAGAAATAATATAGGGTGAGCATCAACAGCTCAGTAGAGTAGCTCAATTCCAAAGCATGCGAGTTTGAAAATAACATAATTTAACATGATTGGGCAATATCAAAACAATTAATTTCATACATAAGTAATAGAGTAGAAAACATTGACTGAAAACAGTTAAGTTTGAAAACAGTAATACGATCATAACATCAACACGGTGTTGCACTGGAGGGCAATCATCATAATAGACCACTAAGGGTCAATACAAACATACGATCCAACCTTTTGGGAGACTTTCACCCCGAGGAAGATACGATTCCTAGTAACAATTCGGTATCCAAGATCGAAAACCAACTGGGCAACTTAAGCATTTACAAACTCAACGAGAAACTCTCTACATCCTCAACTTGGAACGTAAACCTTCTATCACTCGACTGTTGCGCACTTACATTTAATTTCAAAAAGATCTCAGAGTTTTAATCATTTCCAATGATACGAATAATAATACGAACTGTACTCAACAACCCCAATCTGGGTCCAAATCCAAGTTAATATCCAAAACACCCAATCATATATTTCAAAATATGCTAAAGCATCATAAATAACATATTTTAAAAGTTTAAAAGGAGTTTGAAAAATATCGTCTGATCTGGAATTAGGAAACCCTACCAGTTTTGGTATTTTGATCTAAAATAGCAAAAATGAAATGATGTTATGTTTCAATGAAATTTCATACACATGCTATAAATAACTATTTGAAAGTAAAAAAAAAAAAATTATTTGGCCAAAATAACCCAAAAACTAGATCAAAATTAGCCCCGGAGAGCAAAACAAACATTTTATACCACATATTGATCCAGGTATCAGATTGACCTCAAATTTTACTGAGACCTCTATATGGACGATACGAAAATTTTGGCACCAACCAGAGATCATTTGAACCTTGGATGCGCCCTTAGTCGCCATCGGGGTGGACAGTGGTCTCTCCTCCTCCCTCTTCTCCTCTTCTTCTTCTTCTTCTCTTGGTCGTTGACTTTGATGCCCTAAACTCAACAGCTTAGTCCAACCACCTAACTTTAACCTCTTCGTTCTCACTCCATACCTCACATTTTCCATAGATTTCAAAGCCCAGTAACTCCCCTTGCTTCCTAGTTTTAAATCATACAAACCAAACACTTCAAAGTTTCCTCAAACTCCACGAATTTGTAATCAAAGTAAAGTAGATATTTGATTTTTCAGAATCAACCAGACCTACAAGTGGAATGTTTTACCCCATAAATGACCTATAAATTCAATTCCAAGGGCAAAAATGAATTCCTTAGGTCCAAATTAGCTAGGAACAAGACCCCTCTCGAAACTTAAACAAGAATTCAAAGAGATCAAATTTCAAGCTAAACTCAAACCCTAGTTTCTTATTCCACCACCACGGACCACGGCCGGCCTTCTCACCACCACCAAACACTTCCAAATCCATCCAAGAGTACAACCGAAATGATTAATTAGAAACAAAAGTAAGCTAGATACATAACTCGTTTGAAAAAAATCAAAACCCATCTACACCTTCAAATTCAAATTCGACCATATACACTAAATCAACTCAAAATTTAAGCTTACCAATGAATTTCTATCGTCAAAAGGAAGATTTTGATATTGATTTCAACCCTCGAATCAAGCCCCAACTCAACCCCAAAACTTTCTATTTACATCTCTGTCTTCTCTCTCTTTCCTCAAATCTGATCCTCTCACTGTTTTATACTCCTATCCACAAAATATCAACAAAAATTTCAAGCTAGAGGCTTGCATGAGTCCCTTGCAACACCCGCTGACACCTCCAGCTAGGGTTGGCAATCGAGTTGTGTTGTGTCGAGTTCGTGTTGTGTCGAATATTAGTCGTGTCGAACATTAGTCAACCCTAACTCAACCCATTTACCTAAACGTGTCGTGTCGAGTTGACCTGTTTATTTTCGTGTCGTGTTCGTGTTCGTATTCATGTTGACCCACATAAACTTTGAATAAAAAATTTAACGCTAAGATTTTATTTTCACTTAATTGAATCTCTCCTCATACTTTTTCTACAAACTAAAAATTAACTTAATAATAATAATGAGTAATAATATCTTTTTTATACAATAATTATGTCAGTGTTTGATAAACAGTTACAAATAATTAATATTTTATTTTTATAATACTAATTAAATATGCTAATCATACATCGCGCAACCAAATTAAACATCAGAAGTAATGGAAAAACAAGTCATCAGAACATGAAAACTCATACATGCAACGAAAAGGCCAGATCAATCTCTTTCAAGTTAAAAACTTCGTGTTGGCGGGTCAATTCGGGTTAAGCGGGTTGAACCCGAACACGACCCGTTAACACTTCGTGTTGACGGGTCGTGTCATATACGAGTTTGTACAAAAAAATAGTCAAACCAAACTCATTTATTCGTATCGTGTTCGTGTCGTGTCAAAAATTACCACCCCTACCTCCAACTTCCTCCATGTGAGGTGCTTGGAGGGGCAATTTGGTAATTCCACCAAATTGTCCAATTTTTAAATTAATTTTTTTCATAATTACAAACATATTAAAACAAACCCTAGAAAATTGTACATTAAATTTTTGGAGTTCAAATTAATCTCCGATTTCATCCTCGAATCTTACTCTTGTACCCTTAACTCTCTGTTATGTGCTAACCCTAACTCGTCTAATTATGCTTCCCGATCCGTTTTCTTTTTTCCAGTCACAATCATACACCAAACAAACACGCTAACCATCTCCAAAATACCTACACATAAACACACTCCGGAGCTATCATTTCTTGATTCGACTCTCCGAACCCCTAATCACATACACGCTCATTTTTGTCCCAATTCTTGATCACCAAACACCAGTTCGTTACACGTAAGTTTCTATCGAGTTAAGTCTAAGTAAGAATCTAAACTTAATAATTGAGTTTAATCAGTTACAATCAAGTCAAAAATAAGAAAACTCAAAGTTCGACAAAGCCGATGTGGGGATTTTTAATGAATTAAGTCTATCATTTTAAATTTATTTGGGAATAAGTCCTATTTTAATCTTTTAGTAAGTAGTTAAGTCCAAAAATTTTTAATAACTCCAAAATACATTTCCTTGAAAACATCGTTAAATTAATTTTCTAACTTTGGAATTGCTACCACTTAATTCACTTTCAATGGAGATATGTCAATAATTTTGTTTTCATAAATTTGAAATTCAAATTTAAAGAACCCAGTTTGGTTACTCTCTCTCTCTCCCCTCTTCGTGCTTAATGACGGACGGACGACCAACAAACGCCGGGATTTTCGGCCAGTGAACGCCGGAATCGGCGGCTGTGGATGACGATGATCTACGATGATCACTGGAGTTTTGGCAGATGTTGTTGTTGACTTTCATGCAACGGAGGAATATCTAGTGACTCCATTTTTCGTAGTTCTTTTTTCAAGCCTATATATTATTAAGAAATTTATTTTGGGATTATGTTGATGTCTTTATTTTTGAAAAAAAAAATGTTGATGTCTTGATAGAACATGATGTTGATGTGTCTGAAAAAATTATGAGTTCATTCCGATATCAAAACATCTCCACAAAGCCCCAAAGGTGTTCGACGAAATGTCCCAAAGTATGTTATTATTTTTTCAATTCATGCAATACAATGTTACTACTTTTTTTTTTTTTATATGTTACTACTATTTCCTATGTTACTACTTTTTTTTATATGTTATTTCCTATGTTACTATTTTTTTATTGTGCATGTTACTACTCTTTTTTGATGGTACAATTTTTCCATATAACTATTTTTTTTGTTGAGTATGTTACTGTATAATGTTATAATGTTTTTGTTGAGCATGTTATAAATATTAATATTCTATGTTACTATTTTTTTGTTTCGATGTTACTATTTTTTTTGAATGTTACTATTTTATCTCATACTAGGGGTAACCCGTGCCTAAAGGCATGGTGCAATGTGAATGATTTTGAGAGAGATATTAGTAGTCGTTAGATGAATCTATTTGAGACTGTTTGATGAACTTATTGAAACATATCTTATTTTATATTATGTGTGTGTGTGTGTGTGTGTGAAATATATATATATATATATATATGATATTGAAACAATTTTAATGCCAGTAAAACTACTAAAATTTAGGAATTACTAGTTTTTAAATTTGTTTTAATTAAATATAATTATTGGGGGTATTTTGAATAATGAAGATCAAAATAGACTTATTCCCAAACAAATTTTTTGAGTGGACTTAAGTTCAAATAAGTCCACAAAAAGGGACCGGCCCCAAAATTTTCTTTTATTTTATAACAACCAGGTTGGATATTAGTACATACCAATTGAAATCCATGAAGTATGCTACAAAAGGATTAGGATTTAGTTTTGAATTAATGTAAAAAAAAATACCAATTAATTGAATTTAAATTTAAACCAAATTAGATCCATCAACATGGCTAAGTGGCACCACCGGTCTTTGAAGGGTTCGTGGAGTGATGGGATGGGCCAAGAAGAAAGATTATTTGGAAGGTCTTATGGACTTGGATCCAAGTCCACTAACATCAAGTGGCAGTGGGTCAGGTTCATGTGGATGCTAACGTAATCCAAAGACAGCAAGCAAACTTGGGGCATGTTTGGTTGAAGGATAGGGGAGGTATAAGGGGGTAGTATAAGGGAAATAGTATATGGGGTCCACCTTATACATTATTTGTTTGGTATTTTTCTTTCAGTATTATTTTTTGGGTTGTAGTACCGGCCCGGTGTGAACAGTGACTTAAATGCCTTCTATACGGTACTAAGCAATAACACTTACCAGGTGGTATTATCTTCCCAGTACAAATGAAAGGATAGCATAAGCGAGTAAAATGACACAAATGCCCTCCTATGTGAATAGTTCACATATAAAAAAATTATTTTGAATTTTTCTTTGTATTATGTTTAAGCGTACAGTGTCACCGGTTTTTTTTAAAAAATTATTTTGAAGCGTACGGTGTCACCGGTTTTTTTTTTAATTTTTTTAAAAAAAAAAATTATTTTAAATTTTTTCCTTGTATTATGTTTAAGCGTACGGTGTTAACGTTTTTTTTTTAAATTTAAAAAAAAAAAAAATATTTTAAATATTTTTCTTATTTTATGTTTAAGCGTATGGTATCACCGAATTTTTTAAAATTTTTTTTACAGTATCACCGATTCATAACATTAGATTATTTATTATACCAAACATTGTGCAAAAACGTTACACAAACGGAGTAATGGAATGACAGATGTTAAGGGTAAAATGGTATATTTGTTATATAAGATGTGATAGAATAGATGGTTGTTTGTGGGACCCACCATAGTACCTATTGAACAAACAAATAAGGGGAAAGATGAGATAAAAGTTTAAGACCGAGTATAGTATACCGTTGGATAGGAGTGAAATGAAAATGATTTATAATACCACCCAAATCTAATACTGCAAACAAACATGCCCTAGGGGTACAACAACAAGGAGCGCAACTCGAGCGGCTTGGAGAATTAACTTAGGCGCAACTCAAGTTATACAACTTTCCCTCCTAATCAAACTTGAGCCCGATTTTTATTTCGAAGTACTTAGACCGAGTATTATCCAAGTAAATTTCGGATTAAATTCGGGTTCATTTAGATTAACTAATTTGGACTCAAATCAGACTCGTAATTTGGGATGAATTTTGAGCATTATACAATAATTTGACCAACTTAAATTTAAAATAAATTCAATAAAAACTTAAAATACACACGCACATATATATACATATATTTTTTTAAATTTCAGTTGAATCCATGAATCCGTAATTTTAAAAACTTCAACACAAGTCCTATTTTTTTTGGATTAGGTTTGAGTTAAGTCACCAAGTTATATCCTAAAGTAAAAAGCACAAGATTTTTACTCGTTTGCAGTAAAAAATATTCAAAATAACGGTAACTTAAATAAGCATATAAGATTAAGTGAATTCTATCAAATGTTATAAATATTAATAGTTTTTTACATGTATTTATTAATCAATTTATGGCATTTACATTAAATATTTTCTGGCCCCGTTAGAACATAATAGACCAGATTGTACTAAGATTTGCTAACGAAACAGAAGTTCATGCAACTGATAGTCCAATAATTTAATGCCACCTTAGCACTTTCATGATAATCCACCGTTGAAAAGTTCAGATAATTTTCTCAAGAAAAGACAATGAGATTGAAAATAAATAAATAAATGGTTGTTGATTTTTCTCCTGGTTTCATTCATTGCAGAACTGTACCCTTTTTATGGGAAGTGGGTTACTGTAACTGAAACCTCAGCGAGTTACCAAAATCTCTCTCTCTCTCTCTCTCTCTCTCTCGCTTGTGTACTTTGTAAGTCCATCGGGCCTGTTCAGCTGTTCAATTTGGAAGTATGCTCTTTTCATTTATTCTTGTTGGTTTGTTGAATCTTATTTAAATTTTCTCGATGTAGTCGATCTAAGCCTTTACCCATTTTGGTCTTACTTTTCTTGATCTGTTTGGGCTTTTGTATCTGTTGTAGTGGTGGTTCTTCTTGGTGTTCAAAGTTGTTATTTTTCCCTCTTTGCTTTTTTAAGTTATGAGAATTCAAGTTTCTTGATTTCATGGAGTATCCATCTTTTAGATTTCTTGGATTTCTGAGTTAATATCGTATTGATCAAAATTGAAGTGTTCTAATCTAAGTATGTGGGTCTTGTTCGTATGATAACTAATTTGTTGAGTTGATTCTTAGGTTTTGGTTTCTATGATTTGTTTCTTTGCCTCTTTTGTTGTCATTGTTCCTCCGAAAAACACGAACTTGGACAATCGTTTCTCTGGGTGTCGTTTGTGTGAACTCTGAGTACTATAATTTAAGTTAGGGTTTTGTATTCAATGACTTTCTTTCTTCTGCTTTGTGTATCTTTCTTGCTTTGGTAAAAAGTCTTGATTGGTGGGTTCATCTTGTTATGGATTACGGTCGAGAAACCGGGTTTTCGAATGAAAATGTGGTTCACATAGTTCCTGGAACCCCTGGAAATGGTGGTGTTGAGAATTGGGATCCAGGGTCCACTGACCAGGCAGTTTGGGCAACTGAGGATGATTATAGGGCTTGGAATAGGGAGGCCTCAGTTGATACTGTTTCCAATTCAAATTATGATGGAAGGCAATCCCGATCCCGGTCTGGAAGCGAGCCGCCCAACAAGAAATCAAGAAATTCCCAATCTGGGGATTTGGGGTCTAGTAATCGATCAAAAGCAATAGGAAAGATGTTCTTTAAGACCAAACTATGCTGCAAATTCCGGGCGGGGACTTGCCCATATATCAGTAACTGTAATTTTGCGCATAGTATTGAAGAACTTCGTAGACCCCCTCCCAATTGGCAAGAAATTGTGGCTGCCCACGAGGAAGAACTAGGGGTGTCATCTGAGCCGAGGGAAGAATTCCAGATTCCATCATTTGCTTCTGGTTTTATTGGGGAGACTCAGAGGTCTTATAAAGGGAGACATTGCAAGAAGTTCTATACTGAAGAGGGCTGTCCATATGGAGATAATTGCACTTTCCTCCATGATGAACAGTCGAGAGCACGGGAGAGTGTGGCCATAAGTTTGGGTCCTGGGCCAGGTGGTGGACAGATGGGTGGTGGCGGCGGCGGCGGCAACGGCAACGGATCAAACCTGAAGCCTTCGAATTGGAAAACAAGGATTTGTAACAAGTGGGAGATGACAGGATATTGCCCATTTGGAAGCAAATGTCATTTTGCTCATGGGTCTGCAGGTATGATTTTCCATTTCCTTCCTTTTGCAGTTAAACATCAGAGGAAGTTGGGCATGTGACCTAGGACTGGATACACTTGATTTGAAGATGCTTATATCTTATTATCTCAATATTACTTGATTTCTTTTGGAACAACAACATTACACATTATCTCATAGTGGGGACAATTAAGGGTTCATAAATTTTAGTTTCCTTGCAAGTGTTGGTGTATGGATGCCTAGAAAAGGCACATAACACAAAAGGACTGCACCGTATAAATATCCTTTTCACAACTTGTTGAATCTAATATTACTTGTTTCTTCTATATGCATGAACACATGTCGTGGAGAGCATATACACAAATTGTAGCCACATCCTTCATTTAGAGTTTGAAGAGTGATATCATCCAAAATTTCATATATTTGTTGTAGTTATAGGCTCGTGCCTATGCTTACTGCTGATTGGATTAAATTTAACAATTACCAGTTTTTATAAACGACATGAGTGGATCTATTGTTACAAATAGTATACTGGAAATATTGCAAGGCAGGCAGCTTAACCATTGTAACTTGAATTTTCGGTTACATCCTTGGATGTAGTTAGGGATAGATCTGATTATAGAATGAGTCTCACTATGTGTGTGCATGTGTGTGGTGTCGTTCTATAACCATTTGGTGCATAATCCTCATTTTATAAAAGGAAGCAAGGTGTCACACAAACTGTGAAGACTGTGCCTTGCTCCTGAATCCCTCAAATCATGTTTCATGAAGTAGCAAATGAAGATGCCCAAAATGACGTGCAGACTTCAAATTAAGGCATGAGCCTCATTGGCTTTCCGAAGAAATATATATACATATATTGCATGCTTCTGATGTTCAGACTTCAGATCAGAAGGTTTCAAGCAAGTGCACGCGTTTCCTTGGGCCTTAGAATTTCGGAACATAGCTCTTATATTCTTTCATATTATATGGTTGGCTTGGCTTCAAGCCGTGACTCTGTAGTGGACTGTTCCTTTGTTCAAATGTGATTTTTCTGATTTGATGAGATAGATATTGAAACTTGGTTTCTATAATTTTATATTGAAATCGGATAGCTATTTCGCAGAACTGCATCGTTATGGTGGGGGTGTAATGGAGGGGGAAGTTAAAGATTTTTCTGCTTCTCTGGATCAAAAGCAGGGGATGTTGCCTTCAAGAACTTCAAGTGATAATGTAGTTCCACCTCTCATTTCAGTTCCTCACTTAGACGGTTATCATGTTGGGGTTCCACCACAGAGGTTGTCCAATGTAATCCCGAAGGTAGGGCAGAGACCCCATCAGAAGTGGAAGGGTCCAGACAAAATTAGTAAAATATATGGTGACTGGATCGATGACATCGAGTAGAACACGAAATTCCTTACCTGCACTCATTGAAACAAATTGGGAGGAGTCAATTATACCCTCTTCAAGTGGAAGAGAGGCAACTTTGTAGTTCTAGGATTTGAATTAAGAGGAGCTTGAGTTGGCTTTTGTTTCCAAGTTTTTGGACATCATGTTCCCTTGTAGAGTTTGAAGCCCGTTACTGATGTACAAGGGTTCTTTTGCAGGTTTTCAATGCTTCACTTTGCTTATGTAATCTCTCTGTTTTATCAAATATAAAAAGCCTGGTGTGCTAAATTTTTTTGTTGTGCCATTGGATCATATTTACTGCTTAAAGTTGATGGTTTGTTGTGCAGAGTGTTATTTGTTGCAGATAATCTTCCTTTTGTGCACTGCAGTTATTGAGCGCATCTATCAAGTTTGGCCCACCTAACTCAATCGCACGATGAGAATCTGCTGTCAAGATTAGACCGTATGACTTATGCCAACCCTATCCTCAAATTCTGTAAGAACTTCAAGATACGAAAATTATTGAATTATCAGTTACAATTTATTTGGGTCAAGTTATGTTAATACGAACAATCTTGCTTAGTTTGAGTTGTTAAAAAAAGTTATTCGAGCCTTCTCATGTTATTTAATTTAGGGATAATTATGTTTTACCTCCCTCTAGTTTCAGTTAGAAGTGCCTTACATATCTGATGTTTAAAATTATGCACATTACCCTCTTGTAATTATGTATCAAAGTGAAGTAATTGTCGCCATTAACAAAATTATAAAATTATCATAATACTCATATTATAAAATTAGATTGTTCGTCTGATTCACTCTTTTACTCATGTAATGAACGAAAATCACTACCAAGGCTGAAGCAAAAATCTTCCATTTTTCAGCATGCTGAGTCTCTTCTTCCCTCAACTGAGGCTTTTGATTTGGAACTGAAAATTACTCACTCATGTTTCTCTTCAATGTTTTTTGATCTGGGATTGATGCCCTAGTTATTGGGGTATTATATCATATATTATAAAGGGCATTTTAGGCACTTAAATAATGTTTTTTTTGGAGGAAAACAATGGAAATAAAGCCCACATGATGTTTTAGGCATGTGAAACATATTCTTTGTTAATTTGGAAGATAAAAGTAACGATTTCATTTTGGAATTTTAAACGTCAAGTAGTTAAGGTGCTTTTAGTCGAAACTACGGAACTGAAAAACAATATATGATCTTTAGACATGTATTAATTTATGATCTCTAGACAATGTTCCTCATCTTCCTCACCAGGACTCGCTCAATGGCTCTGATTCTGACCATAGATGAGAAACCAATCGGCCCAATCCCGTGCAATAAATGAAAATGAGTCATTGGAAGGTACTTTTAGCATCAATGTTAGGGATGACAATGACGACGAAAGAGGAGGCAGTGGCAAGAGAGATATAGCCGGAGGTCCGAGCACAGCCAGACGAGTCGCAACACCATATCGCAAAAGAAGAAGATAGGTAATCTCGACGGGGCATTCAATAGCTAGGACTAAAGAAGAAGAAGAAGATAGGTTTACTTTGAGATTACCGGAACATGTGAAAGCAAAGCTTATGAGGGGGCATAATTGGCCGAGATGTTGCACCACATTCGGAGACTACCAAAGCAAAATGTCCACCGGTAATGGTGGCTTCGGAGAGGTATCAGGGTTACCTGGTGGAGGTGGAGAGATCAACAAAGTATAAGTTATTCAGAAATTCTAAACCGGTCAAATTACCATAAGGTCGCGGTATCGGTTATCGAAGGAAACACATCCGGTGTGGCGTCGCAACACCATATCGCAAAATGATACATAGAAAGCCCAACAAATTAAAAAAAATACAAACAACATTTCGTGTAGCATAGGATTAATCACCAACCCCCTTTTTTCTTTTCTCTAGTCCTGTTTTGGTCCTCCTTTCATTGAGATGGCTACAATAATAGATGTTTTAATTTTAGGCAGATGACTGAACCATGATGGTGTATTAATGAAGTTTTTCAGAGATTAAAATCATAGAAATGGAAGAATTAGAGTTGTGTTATGAGTTATTATCGCTACGAACTTGCTCGAATTTTTGTTAGCAAGAGACCATAGGATTTTACTTACATTACCTTGTGCAATTCATCTATTGTGACATAGTTAAGGGTTCAAATCATGAAAACAATTTCTTCGCATGTAAGATAAGATTGCATATGTCTTATCTTTTCTAAAATTTGTAATAATGGGAGTCTTGTGTATTAGACTATACATTTATCTTCATTTAATTACATGCAATGAAATCTATCTTATGTAGTTGGAGTTTTGTGTTGGAGCTGGAAAAAGAAATGGAAAAAGGAAGAAAGAAAGAAATTTTAATCCATTTTGGTTTGTGTGTGATGTTCGAAACTTGGGCATTTAGTTTACACAAGAAATTATGGTTTGGTAGAGAGAAGTCGGGGTGTTAATCGAGACGAGCTACTCAGATTCGGCTCGGACTAGGATAAGATTTGACTCGAATTCAACTCGTATTTTAAACAAGCTTAAGCTTGAATAATTTTTTAGGCTTGTTTAAAAAAACGAGCCTAAAAAGGCTTGACTCAAACTTGCAAAACTCGGCTCGTTTATATGTAAAATAGTTGAGTTATTCGAACTCGGCTCGAGTTTGGTCTGGCTCGGATTGTAAACAAACTGAGTTTGAAATTTTTTTTATGCTCGTTTAAAAAAAAGGAGTTCGATAGACTTAGGTTTAAGTTCGTAAAGGTCGACTCAATTAAATGAGAGAAGAGAGAAGAAAAACATAAATGAGAAAAAAAAAGACCATACATTTTAGGATGGCTCTTGCTTCTGTCTTAGTGTCTTACATCTTGCTTCTTCACCAGTTCATCTTTTTGTAATTTGGTGGTTGCTCTTCTGCCACCTCCATACACAGGAGCTAATGAGCAAGCAACCTCATGTCCCAACAATATTGCGGGTGTGTCGTGTTAAAATTTATTTTATTCATACCCAATTAATATATCTATATAATAAAGTAACTTACAATTCAAATCTCAAAAAATAAATAAAATGACTTTTGCTATTCGCGGTTGAGATCGTTTTAAATTTTACATTAAAATTAATCCAATGACTAATATTAATACACTAAATTTAATAGGAAAAATAGGGTTCTAAGGGTGTGCTTCGAGTGATTTTTCTCATAACTACTTTAAAAAAATAATAGTATTTGAAACGACCCTACCACTACCACTACCTCTACCACCACCACCCCCACCACCACCACCACCACCACTACCACCACCGCCGCCACTACAGTCGTTGCCGCCACCACCACTACCTTTACCACCATCACCACCGCCGCCACCACCACCACCACCATCACCGTCTCCTACCACCATCATTGCTGTCCACCACCTCTTATCCCCACTACAAACCGATGCTTAAATTCTTTTATCTCTTCTCTATGTTTGTGATTTGATTTTGGATATTAATACAAATATGTTTATTGTTTACCATTTTTTATTACACTGTGCCTTCAGATTCAGGCAATAACTAGTCTATATAATAAAGTAACTTACAATTCAAATCTCAAAAGATAAACAAAATGACTTTTGCTTTTCGCGGTTGAGATCGCTTTAAATTTTACTTTAAAGTTAATCTAACGGCTAATATTAACACTTAAAATTGAATAAATAAAATAGGCCCCTAAGGATGTGTTTGAAGTTACTTTTTAAAAGTACTTATAGAAATTATTTCTCATAAGTACTTAAAAAAAAAAATAGTGTTTGAAACCGCCCCACCACTACCTCTACCACCGCCGCCACCACCACCACCACCACCACCACCACCGTCGTCACCGCCGCCATTGCAGCCACCATCGCCACCACCACCACCACTGCCGCCGTCGTCGCCACCGCCACCATCACTGTCGCCGTCGCCTCCACCACCACTGCCATCGTCATCGCCATCGCTGCCGCCGCCGCTACCACCACCATCGTAGCCACAGCCGCCGTCGCCACCACCGCCGCCACCATCACCACCGCCGCCACTGCCGTCACCACAGTCATTGCCACCCACCACAACCATCACCATCACCGTCTCCTACCACCACCACCTCTCACCCCCACTACAACCAATGCTTAAATTCATTTATCTCTCCTCTATGTTTGTGATTTGATTTTGAATATGAATACAAATATGTTTATTGTTTACCATTTTTTATTACTCTGTGCCTTCAGGCACATGTAATAACTAGTCTATATAATAAAGTAGCTTACAATTTAAATTTCAAAAGATAAACACAATAACTTTTTCTTTTCGCGGTTGAGATCGCTTTAAATTTTACTTTAAAGTTAATCTAACGACTAATATTAACACCCTAAATTTAATAGGAAAATAGGCCCCTAAGGGTGTGTTTGGAGTGTTTTTTAAAAGTACTTTTAAAAATTATTTTTCATAAGTACTTTAAAAAAAATAATAGTGTTTGAAACCGTCCCACTACCACCACCACCACCACCCCCACAACCACCACCACTGCCACCATCATCGCCGCCACCACCACCACCACCACCACCACCACTGCCGCCACCACCGCCGTCGCCGCCACCACTGCCGCCGCCACCACCACCACCGCCGCCGCCGCCTCCACCACCGTCACCACCACCACCACCGCCACCACCGCCGCCGTTGATATATCTATATAATAAACCCAATTAATATATCTATATAATAAAGTAACTTACAATTCAAATCTCAAAAAATAAATAAAATGACTTTTGCTATTCGCGGTTGAGATCGCTTTAAATTTTACATTAAAATTAATCCAATGACTAATATTAATACACTAAATTTAATAGGAAAAATAGGGTTCTAAGGGTGTGCTTCGAGTGATTTTTCTCATAACTACTTTAAAAAAATAATAGTATTTGAAACGACCCTACCACTACCACTACCTCTACCACCACCACCCCCACCACCACCACCACCACCACTACCACCACCGCCGCCACTACAGTCGTTGCCGCCACCACCACTACCTTTACCACCATCACCACCGCCGCCACCACCACCACCACCATCACCGTCTCCTACCACCATCATTGCTGTCCACCACCTCTTATCCCCACTACAAACCGATGCTTAAATTCTTTTATCTCTTCTCTATGTTTGTGATTTGATTTTGGATATTAATACAAATATGTTTATTGTTTACCATTTTTTATTACACTGTGCCTTCAGATTCAGGCAATAACTAGTCTATATAATAAAGTAACTTACAATTCAAATCTCAAAAGATAAACAAAATGACTTTTGCTTTTCGCGGTTGAGATCGCTTTAAATTTTACTTTAAAGTTAATCTAACGGCTAATATTAACACTTAAAATTGAATAAATAAAATAGGCCCCTAAGGATGTGTTTGAAGTTACTTTTTAAAAGTACTTATAGAAATTATTTCTCATAAGTACTTAAAAAAAAAAATAGTGTTTGAAACCGCCCCACCACTACCTCTACCACCGCCGCCACCACCACCACCACCACCACCACCGTCGTCACCGCCGCCATTGCAGCCACCATCGCCACCACCACCACCACTGCCGCCGTCGTCGCCACCGCCACCATCACTGTCGCCGTCGCCTCCACCACCACTGCCATCGTCATCGCCATCGCTGCCGCCGCCGCTACCACCACCATCGTAGCCACAGCCGCCGTCGCCACCACCGCCGCCACCATCACCACCGCCGCCACTGCCGTCACCACAGTCATTGCCACCCACCACAACCATCACCATCACCGTCTCCTACCACCACCACCTCTCACCCCCACTACAACCAATGCTTAAATTCATTTATCTCTCCTCTATGTTTGTGATTTGATTTTGAATATGAATACAAATATGTTTATTGTTTACCATTTTTTATTACTCTGTGCCTTCAGGCACATGTAATAACTAGTCTATATAATAAAGTAGCTTACAATTTAAATTTCAAAAGATAAACACAATGACTTTTTCTTTTCGCGGTTGAGATCGCTTTAAATTTTACTTTAAAGTTAATCTAACGACTAATATTAACACCCTAAATTTAATAGGAAAATAGGCCCCTAAGGGTGTGTTTGGAGTGTTTTTTAAAAGTACTTTTAAAAATTATTTTTCATAAGTACTTTAAAAAAAATAATAGTGTTTGAAACCGTCCCACTACCACCACCACCACCACCCCCACAACCACCACCACTGCCACCATCATCGCCGCCACCACCACCACCACCACCACCACCACTGCACCACCACCGCCGTCGCCGCCACCACTGCCGCCGCCACCACCACCACCGCCGCCGCCGCCTCCACCACCGTCACCACCACCACCACCGCCACCACCGCCGCCGTTGCCACCACCACCGTTGCCACTGCCACCACCACCGCCGCCGCTGCCACCACCACCGCCATCGCCACCACCGCTGCCACCACCATCTCTGCCGCCCTCGCTACCATCACCGCCATCACGGTCATTGCCACCCACCACAACCATCACCGTCTTCTACTACAACCACTGTCGCCCACCCACCTCTCACCCCCACTATAAACCGATACTTAAATTCTTTTATCTCTTCTCTATATTTGTGATTTGATTTTGAATATGAATACAAATATGTTTATTGTTTACCATTTTTTATTACACTGTGTCTTCAAGCACAGACAATAACTAGTAGTCTTATGAAGTCGACTCATTTCGCATAATCATGTATAATTATGTTCATATTAACTTATTTATTTAAATAAATGGATGTAGCCAATTAATCATACAACGTACAAAAGCAGTACACTGCCCACTGGGGTAACTGCGATCTGCTCTCTCTCTCTCTCTCTCTCTCTCTCTCTCTCTCATTTATTTGAATTATAAAACACGACCACTTCAACAAATTTACATACGATCTTAAATTTATTAGGTCAAGAAATTACCTCTCAAAAATTCAATTCATCTACACGAAATTCCCCACCTCGCCTTTCTGTCCCATCCCAGTGCCTTTGATGAAGACTTTAAAAAAAAAAAAGAACAAAAAAAAAAAAAGAAACCGCTCTCTCTCTCCTTCTTGCCTCATGACTCCTCCCTCACCAGTTTCATTTCATACCCCCTTCTCTCACCACAGCGCCACTTCCACTACCAGCGCCACCGGGACTGCATACCAGCACCACTGCCAGCGCCAAGCCACCATCTCTGGTAATCCCTCCAACATGCGAACCCCCTATTTTCCCCTACCCTCCCCTCTCTACGCACAAGCACAACTCCCCCTCCCCTCCCCTCCCCTCCCCCCGGACCACTCTCAGGCTCTCTATTTCACTTGCTGTCAAACCCATCTCCCCAAAATTTTCAAATTTCACAAATCCCTTTCTCACACGCATGAATCAGTCCCACAACCTTCTGTCTTCTCTCTCCTCTCTGTTCTTATCACTGTCTCTGCAACACCAACCACCACCAACAAACTAACGCCACACCACTCACAACCATGACCCAGATCCACACCCACCAGTGATGCTTCTCTCTCTCTCTCTCGGTTCAATCCCACACACATGTCCACCTTGAGAGAGTTTTTGCTCAATTTCTGCCAAAGCACTTCATTTGTTTGTTCAGTTACCATTCATTTTCCTGAAATCAATCTTTCTGTAGCTATTTTTTTTCCCGTGAACATATGCAGCTTAGCAAAGAGGATTTGACAAACTTAATTGCTCAATTGATTGGAAGCCAAGCACACAATAATCATTCTTTACTTTAACTTTGGTTAGAACCTTGCTCTGGAACACAACATTCATGAATCAATTTGACTTTAATTTTATTGAAATGAATTAAAGCTAATAATGGTACTAATCATTCCAATCCATTGAATTGTTTTTTCCCATTTAGGTGTTTGATGAATTTCATGATTACGGTGCTTCACCCAAATTAAGCCAATGAAGGTAACAACTTTCATTCAATTTTACTATAAAGACCTCTTCTTGGTCTTTTTTATTTGTTTTTAGTCCTTGAAGAAGTTTTTTTTATTAGTTTAAAATTATTATTATATTTTATGTAACAACTTTAAGATTCATTGTGTTTTCAAAACACTCGGTAAGTGGGCATGCCCTTCATTAACATAGTGACTTGGTGTGAAACTTGAGTTTAGATAATGTTTGTGCCTGAAGGCACTATGCAACATAAAAAATCCATAATTGTAAAGAGGTGTGTGATGGTTTTCGGTTTGGTAACAAAGTGCGGTCCATTGGAGTGGTAAGATAAATTTTATGTTAGTCGGTGCATATTGGTTTGTGTGTGATTCAATAATAAATTTACAAACTATTGTTTAAAGGATGAACCAATAGCCGATGACATTTGCTTATATATTTTTAGTTTCTTTTAATCCTTTTGGGAAAAATAATTTGTAATTTTTTATCGATTGTTTATTTCTATTCCTATTGGTAATTTGGCGTCATAATCCTATCAGGGATTTGGTCTTCAATTTAGATAGTTTCTCTCAATTATTAAGGCTTTTTCTTAAATTTTGCAGCAGCTTAGAGCATTTGCATCTACTTAGAGGGTTTGACTATGTTGGTTTTAGCTGTCTAACAATTTGGAGAATGCCCTTCATGTAAGAAGACAAGCTTCTGGTATGTAAATTACCTTTTTGATATGCACTGCATTGTAGCAGTTTAAACACTTCATATCTATACATGTATGCGTTGAGTCTAAAAACCTCCTTTACTCTACGTAATTTACAACATTTCTTGATCAAAGGATGCATATGTGTTTGAATTGCATTGGTAGTTATGGTGTAATTAATCCGCTTTTTTATTTGTTAAAAAAATTATGAACTCTGTAAAATGCCGCAACATTTGACCTATGTGTATGAGTATAAAAAATATATAACAATTAAAATGTATCTATTATTGGCCTTAATTTCATTGTTGAGTTGGTAAAATCAAAACATGCGGAAATAAGTTGGTTTGGGTTTTCTAACCGGGGGCTCAGTTTGAGCTTAAATCACTTCACTCCTCTCTTTTATTTTTCTTTTATTTTTTGTGCCAAATAACAGTAAGTTGCCAATTAAAGTTTTTCCTTTCTTAACAAGATGCTTTTTACGAATAATTAGACAGTAGTGAAATTCCAATATCATTTTTGATATGTCTATGTGCTTTCTTTTTAAGCTGAATTCAAGACCTAATGACGTCAACTTTGCTTAGTCATTGTAGCGAGTTCCATGACATTTTTGCTTTTCATATATATTTCCCTCATTGTCTTTGCCAAGGCGAAAAATTGTTGATTTTTGAGCGTTAGTGACCTCGATATGAATGTTTATGTAAGGGTGAAATACTTTGTTTTTTTTTTCAACTCACTTCTCTGGAGTGTGTATTATTTTAGGCATTCTCAATGTTAGGTTTTATGCACTTTGGGTATGATAACGTGTTTGTACTTTTCCTTCAATGAAAAGAATTCGCACTTTGTTAGAGAGCTTTGTTAGAGAGCAAGTGCATTTCTCACGTCTACTACCCCTCTCACTTCTATTGCACTCTCTCACTTTTCCCTCTCTATCACGTCTTTCCTCTCTATTGTCCTTCTATCTTCTTTTATTCTTGCCTCTCTCGCGACTCCTTCGATTTCTATTTTCTTAGCTTTCAAATATTTTTTGTGTGCCATAGCATTGTGTTTGTGTTTGGAGAATTGCTTTCGAATCTTATGGCACAGCTCTTCGAATTACAGAGATTTTATCAAGCATTTTTCGACTGTTAACTGGTTATTGATTAAATTAAAAAAGTGTTATTACCGAACTAGACTAAGTTAATTGGTTCTATGTTTTATCTTTTTTTTTTTATGTTCTTTTTTTGTGAGCTAATTTCTTCTTGAAATTTTCATGTTATTTACACCAAGTTTCCTCATTTTTCTCCCCCTAAAATCAGCTATTGAATTACACATAGAATTGAACTTTATAAAACAAAAATTGTCTCTACTGAAATACTACAAGTTAATTGGTTCTATGTTCAATATTTTTTTTTTCCATTTGCATATGTTTTTTCACTCTAATTTCTGCTTAAAATTGTTTATATTGGAAATCTATATATTTGAAATGTTTTATAGTGTGATTGCACAAAACCTCCGATGGGTAGTCGTGTTTTTGTTTTTACGCCAATGTGAGAGGTAAAAAATTAGACTTGCTGTGAAAGATTTTGCATTTCGCGTACATATTAGAAATCTGCTAATGGGGGGCATGTATCAAGAATCAAGAAGCCAAATCCATTGCCTATGAGGCAAGGATTCATGAAATAACTAGAATTATAAAGAATGTTAGAAACATTAAAATTTATGTAACTGAGTTTTCCCTATCTCTTTATTGAAATTTGTTTTCACAAGAATCTTTATACAAGTAATGTTTTGTTGAGCATGTATGCAAAGTACGGGTGTATTAAAAATGCAGTTTAGACACTTGGTAATTTGGTTGAGTCTAATGTGTGTCTATATTCAGTTTGATTTTTTTGTGTCCATAACCAATGTTTGCTATTTTTTTTTATTACACAGTGCCTTCAGGCACGGGTTATTCCTAATAAGATTATAAGAACAGATAATCGTTTGCTATTTTCAGCTTTTGATCTTCCATTTCGACTAAGAATGGATTCTTATGTGAAGTCCTTCAATCCGAACAAGCATTTGAAAGAACAGTTACGACCTCGTCAATCCCTCTCTCTAAGTGTGTGTGTGTGTGTTTATGTTGTTTATTACGTGCTTAAAATTTCTTACATATCTATCGACCAGATTTGTGAGCAACTTGACAGGATCTTCCATGCTCGAACTCTTCGTACTCTCAACTATGCTACCGGTAAGTCCTATAATTCCACTTTTTCCTCTATCAATTCTTCAAATCATTATGATTTTATACTTTCTCATATTTCCTTCTTGTTATTTTGTGATTCTAGGTTGTGGTACTCATACGCCGTTCCATCGGTAAGATAAACGAATTGATTTGCTACATTTGGTTCTGATTGATTTGCTACATTTAGTTTTAATAATCATACTTGTACTCGTTTTAGTTTGGAGATTGGGGTGGTCTTGGTGAGGGGAGGGCTACCTGTCATTGTGTAACCTAGCTCAGTGGTCCAGAAAAAAGGGGAAAAAAGCCTAGTTCAGTGGTTCAAATTGTGAAAATTTGGTTAACTACTTGACTACAGTTTCCTCATCAAAAGGAACTGTCAGCTGTATACCCCCGAACTTGGATTATTCTGCATTTCGATATCACCGTTTGGTTCTTTTGAAGTTTTGTACCAGATATCATTTAGGTGTAGAATTTAATTTCTTCATTAGCTCTCAATACAGTCTTGGTCGATTCTTTGTGTACTGTTTGGGTTATTTCATTATCTTAATTGAGCACTGAATTACATTGATGGGTTTGTTGTGTTGCATGTGTTGTCTCTTTAGGTTCTGTTCCCACAGATACCACATCCAAGAAAAATGACAATCCTGTTGTTAATTCTAAAAACTGGAAAGAGTACTTCACGACAATGGCTCTGGATTTCCTCTTCCTTGTTCTTCCTGTCTTATTACTTTCCACTGTAAGTGTTCTCACTGTTCTTGAAGCTTCTGCTTTGACTAAACCACGAGGACCTCAGACTCTCTGGTTAACTTTGGATTAACACCTAAGCATGGATTTTTTTTTTTTTGTTTTGTTGATTTTTGCATCCTCAATGATTTTGAGTATTATCATTTGTTAGAATCAATGTCTGGTCATAAATTGGGAAAATGTTGCCATGAGGTTGTCATATGAAGTTTACTCTAACGGTGAGGTGTACAATTTCGTATGAGATATTGTAAATTTTGGTTTTCTACATAATTTAAGGTGGAGGCAGTATTAAAGATCAGTGCTGTTCAGTTATTAGAAACTTGCTTAACTGGTTCTCATGCTTTGGTTTTATATACTCTGTATTGCTGCTGTGATGTATGTTCCTCAAGTTGTTTCTTGTTTGGGATGGGAGTTTATTTTTATTTACAAGAATAATGAATGGCAGGTTCTAGCAGAATGGACCTATATAAATGCAATTTTTGTGATGCTACTACTGGTTTTCTGCATTGCTGCTCAGAGGTAAAATTTACCTGTAATAGATTCTTTATCTTGTTTATGTTCAATTTTTTGGTCTTGCTTTTTTTTTTTGGGTTAATTCTTTGTCGGATGAAGTTTTAATAGGACATATCTAGATTGCATAAAAAACTGAGCATAGACATGACTACCACAAAATAACATACTAAAAAATCTATCTACCTTTCAATACAGATTTGGGTCTTCTGTTTTTCAGGAAGATGGGATCCGTTCTCTTAGGAGTAATATCTCATCGTATAGGGTTTTGATGGTATGCAGTCTCACATGCAGTTACATATCTTTGTTTTTTTTAATTTTTCCTTTTCCTTTTGTGCCTATAAAGGATAAACTCTCTTTTCCTTGGGATTTTTCATTTTGGCGATACCTGATGCAGATGCTCGTGACATGCTTGTGTATTTTGGCTGTTGATTTCAAAATATTTCCTAGAAGATATGCTAAAACTGAGACTTATGGTACTAGTTTGGTAAGGTCCCTGCTGCTATATTAAAGATCACATTTATGTATTTTCTGTCTGTGTGCGTGTATAATTGATCATTTTATTGCTTTAAGTTGAATGTGAGTTTCATTCCCATTTCATTCAGGGCTACTCATGTTTTAGTGCAAAAACCAGAGAAGAGATTTTATGATTAGTGATAGATGGTGCTGGAGCCTAGATTTTGTCCCTGGGGGTGGGGAAACCTATTATTGGTGAATACCAAGTCATCTTGCTTTATCACTAACTTCGTTCTCGATCATCATTATTACCTGTCTGTCATACAAAATCAACAACAACCTTTTTTTTTTGTTAAATTAAATTTTGTAAAAGCTTGTTGGTGTAAACCTTTGTGGGAAAACAATGAAAAGAGCAGTCTTGAGCCACACTGCAAATGTGGAAACACTGTTTTGTGCCTTTATGAGAATATTTCTTGTTTAAATTATATTACAGCTTCTGCTTTGGTTGTTTGGTTCTTCAGGTTCAGTCCTGGTGGCACGTTTTTTATGCTGTTGGAGCATGTTTTGAATATATTTCCATATTACCGGGAAAACAAAAACATCCAAGTGTTGTATGGGGGCCTAAATTTCAATGACAACCATTTTATTTTAGCTCCCTTTCCCTTGGCGATGAAAGAAAAAATGAGAGATCCATTTTAGGGGCAGGCACTGGTGTATAATTAGTTTTTGATGCCAAGACACTATGTAGTTTCAGCTGTCCTATTTGGGTCTCCAAGAAAGTTATTTAGAGAGTGAGAAGGGTTTTTTCTTTATAATAACTGTATTTTGTGATTTCTGTCTCTAGAACTCGATTATAACTGGACCTATGTATAACAAGAATGTTATTTTTGGATGTTGGAGGAAACTAGGGGGTTGAACTGCCCCTCTAAAGTCCTACCCGATATGGGAGGGGACTCTTTGTCCCTTTTGGCCAATTTTGGTTGTGAGGAAAAAGGGGGATTGGATGAAATGGGACAAATGCCTCTTTGTCCTGTGTTTTCCATAATCATCAAGAGCTGGACAACAATAGGATCAACTATATTGGTATCCGATTAGTGATTTGTATGTGGTATTATGGTATCTTGGGAGGATGGTATTGTCAAATACTCAAAGCAATCAAAGGACAAAATTGCCCTTAACACACCCAAAACCCCAATCTCCACCATCTCAGTTGATGCTCACAACTCTCCCCCCCCCCCCCCCCCCCCCCCCCCTTCCCTTTTCTCCTATTTACTTCTCCATACCTTTGTTCACTGTCGAGTCCATGGCTCTGACAACTCCATTGGTGACATTTTAGCAGGTTATTCTTATTGATTGCACTCCACTTCACCCTCTTCATTGTTTTATCAAAAAAATAGATGTGATCTTCACCAATCAAAACTTTAATTTCGTCTTCTAGGGTAGGTTTTGAAATGAGGTGGCATGTCCAGGTTTTGTCATGATCTGGTGTAAATAGTAACCCTTTTGTTTTTGTGACCACACCAGATGGATCTTGGGGTGGGCTCCTTTGTGTTGGCAAATTCATTGGTTTCGCAACAAGCCAGAGGCATCTCGAGAATGTGAGTCAGTTTTTGTGCTGTTATCTTTTTAATGTTGAACTTTTCTTTCTATGAGGCAAATGTATGCATGATTGACAGAGGTTGAACTTAAAGTCTTGCTGTCTTGCTACTGCTTTCTTCTAGCAATACACGCACTTTCATTATTTTAAAGTCACACTCAATATCCTTCCTGTTGTAGATAATGGCTTGGTAGAACATCTTCATATGATGATACCTCACGATCATCCTGACAAGGGATTCGGAGGATGAGTCTTATCACATACATATAAAGATGTGTATGTGTTTCTTATGCCTCATCTATTCGCCATGGGTGATCATGAATTTACTTGTCATTGAAAAATAGTTGTATGCTATAAAATTTATATAAGTTTATAGAATGTGTGGTGTGGTATATGAAACATAGTTATTTGCAGCATGTGCGTGTCACTGTCCTATTTCTTTTAGGATTTTCCATGTTGACATTTCCATTTCATATGGTCTCCATGCCCATGAATTTACTCGTGCTTCATAGCCTATAAGTTATGGTGGTATCATATATCCCAGTAGTGATTTCATGACTATAGCGGTATAGCCATTGTTGAAGTATAAATATTTAAATTACACCATCTCCAACAACTTAAGTTTTTAGAATAGATGGTTATTTTATATGGTATCAGAGGTGGAGGTCCAGTGTTTGAATGTTGCCGTCACCCTAATTATTAAAAAAGTTTAGCCTGCACGTGAGGGGCGTGTTGAAGTATAAATACTTAAGTCACACCCTCTCCAACAGCTTAAACTTAAGCTTTTAGAGTAGATAGTTGTTTAACAGCCACAATCGACGATATTTTGAGATTCTCACTTATGGGAACCTATATTAAAGTAAAATCTAATCGATTTGTTTTTGAACGGCTGACTCCCGATGCCTACAATTATTTTCCAAGGTTCTTTTGCACCTCATGGTCTCTTGCAATTGGAGTGGTTCTTGAGTTTTAAAACCTTATAATTATTGGGTGATATAACAAATCATGCCATATGTATTTGTTTCTTGCATCTTTTACTTTTTGTCAACCCCGTCCCCCGAACAGCGTGTGTGTGTTGGGGGGGGGGGGGGGGGGGGGGGGGCACTCATGCGAAAAAGGGAAGAAGTCGCCATTGTCTATGGATATACTCAGGCACAGCGAATGCCTGATAGTATCACCTGGAGGTGGCTTCATGAGATAGGGTGGGTTGATTGTGAGGACTTACGTCCTTCTTTGCTATCCAACTGCACTTTGCTGTTCATCTTTTATTCCCAACTGATTTGCAGGTTAGGGTTCAGTGTCAGAATTCAAAGATTGTCATTACATAGTTTTGCTTTGAGAGTTGAAATGTACTTGACTTTATGGCTCCACTCATTGGGACCAATTTACTTTTCTTATTGTCATTGATTAATTATGAATGGGCCTTCTTGTTTCTCCTTGCTCCTTCAGGAAATTGAGAAATGTGCTTCAATCTACTAGCCCGCTAATTTTTCTAGGGTTTGCTCGACTTGTTTTCACGGCAGGTGTGGACTATCAGGTAGAATAGTCTTTTGTTTGTCTTTGTTTTTCACGCATAGATGATGTATTTGCGTATGGCAGTGGATGTATAGCAAATGGGTTAAGCTTGTACTGGACTCCTGATCCTGTTAACCCGACTTTTTAAAATTAGTGATCTATTTATTTTAATGTTTTAAGTAGTGTTTTTATTTAGAATACATAGAGAATTGGCCATTTAGCGTTAATAAATGGCTTGAGTACAAGTCTGAGCTTTCCAATTTGATTATATTTTGGAGGGTTACGTTGCGCTGTTTCAAACCATGATGCAAAGACACCTGTACTTAACTATATGTTCTACTTTGGTGCATGGTTAGTCAATTGTACTTAGTCCTTCCAGTCTATTTAAGCACTTCAGTTCTAACCAGGTCTTTTGAATATCTTCTTTCTAATGAAATTGTTGTTTCTTGCTTTCCATTATCTCTATCCAGCCATTTTAACTACCACGGTTATATGTTAACTTCTGCTGTCTTTGTTACTAAATGCTGTTTGAAAGCTAAAAATCTGGCCCATTGAAAGTCTTAATGCTAAGTTAGTTGTGTCAAAATCTTTAATAGCTAGATTCCCGGAATCAAACAAAATTTGTCTGTTCAGATTAAAACATAGAAGCATGATTCACCGGGTGAGTTCACCATTTAGTAAAAAGTCGAGTCCCATTGACATAATATGGACCCTGTCACATGTATTATTTTTCTTACATGTCGTTGCCAATTGTGCTTTTTCAAAGACACATAATGTAAACATTATTGCAATTTTTAGGTTTTCTTCACTTATTAGAGTCATCAAACGACTTTTTTCCTCCCACATATAGTACCTATAATTAGCAGGACTTAGTATATCCGTACTGCAGCTTTGACGGTCTCTGAGCTTTACGATCTAAGAACTACATTGATCCTTGCCCACCTTTATGTAGGCATTTTTGAATGTTTACGGTTGCTCATAGGAATTGTGATCGTTCCTTTTTGCCGATTTAGCTCTCAGTAAAGAATCATTTTTACTCATTTTTTTTTTTTAAGTTGTGATATTAGACTATCTGTTTCCTATATTTATGAATCCTCTCCAGAACTTGCAGTGGTGGGAGCCTCGTGTACTGGGCCGCCCTTTTTTATTGGTGCTTGACACCTGCTCCGACATCTTATTCAATGCTCAATTCCTTCTACACTCAGAGAATCGTACATGTTTGGATATTTTGAATATTATAGGAGATAAGAGGGGAGTACATTGGTGAGAAGGATGGAGATCCTTCCTCAGACACAAATAACTGTTAGGGTATCCTAATCGTGTAAGAATTGAATGTTGATGTCAATTTTGTTGTTTGTAGTAAGTTTAATGGGATTCTATATGCTAAATTTCTGTTGAATGTTGCTTAGCCGTACAATAAAAGAAACAAATAGTATTCCTACGGTAAATTGGTGTAGATGTCGTGAATTTTTTGCCAGTCATTGCCAAATTTGCTGGGAAGCTAACATACTTCTCCATGCTAAATCATATAGATATTTTTATTTGACAAAGAATAATACTAAAAGGAAGTTATATTTGTAACTCTGGTAGGAAATCAAGCAATAAAATCAACAAAATTCTTCTTGGGAGAATGTTTCGTGTGGAGCCTAAAGCTTCATCCTGCACTATTGATGTGATATTTTATTCTTTCTTTGTCTTTGTAAAGTTTATGCAATTGGAATTGTTTCCTTGTTAAGTTCTCATACACGAGGACAACCTCTTTCTCCTTCTAATAGGTGCATGTTGGAGAGTATGGCGTACACTGGAATTTCTTCTTCACACTTGCTGCTGTTGCAATCTTAACATCAATAATCAATGTTCCAACAAATTATTGTGGGATTCTAGGCTCCTTTATTTTAATAGGTATACTTCCATGTCTCTCTCTCCTTTTGGGTAGTATTTAGAAATGCATTTGGTTTTATTGGTAATTCTGCACAATTTTTATATCTTTCAGGATACCAAGTTTGTCTATTGCATGGGTTAAACGTGTATCTGCTTTCTGACAAAAGGGGAACAGACATCATTAGCCAAAACAAGGAAGGGATTTTCAGTATATTTGGTGAGGATTATTTGAGAATTGATGTCAGTTAGGTTTTATAATGTACATTCTTGCTTGGTCTTTCAATTGGTTATACACCCATGAACGACTACAATGGCTGTTGTGCCTTGGCTCATTAAGGAGTGAGTGTATGGCTGAATTATGGCTGGCTGAAGTCTAGCATTTTTTGCAAAATGGTTCATGATTTCAGGGAGGAAAGGCTTTCATTCTTTATTTTGCAAAAGACTTATTTAGAAGAATATTCGTAATTGCGAGAGAGTTCAGGTGGTGTCCCTGCATTCCCTAGTACCCGCAATTTATGTACGGGACCTGACTATCCCTTTTCCAAGGCAAATTAGAGTTTATGAATCAAAATATGAAGCACATAGAAGTAATGGGTAACAAAAGCGATAATTATGAAAAATGCTGCCAAACAGGCACACGGAGTAAACTGGGTAATGATCTTTCTATCTTGAAGTAATATCCAGCTGAATTTGCTTGACCGAATTATTTAAAACAAAAGCAGTTTCTATAATTAGTTAACATTCTTCTTGTATCTCTTCCTTCTTGTTATGAAGAGATAAAAAAATGAAATAAAAAGGTTGTTTCTCTTACTTGTTACTGATTTAGGTGATAGTGAAGTTTTGTCAAGCAGTTAATTGTTTTTCTTCTCAGGATATTGGGGTCTGTATCTTATTGGTGTCCAATTGGGCAGCTATCTTTTCTTTGGAGATTGCTCCAATGCTATATTGAGGACCAATAAATGGGCGAGGATTAGAGTTTGGATTCTTTTTCTTTTTTTCTGGTGTGTATTTGTCTGCTGGAGCGCTGGAATATCTAAATATTTTCCTCTTTTTTTCTATTGGAATTATTCCGACGTGACTTATTTTCTTTACAATGTTGCAGGTTGTTAACTTTGCTTGTAGACAATCATGTTGAAAAAGTTTGCCGGAGAACGGTAACACATGTTACTATGTATTTTTTTTTGGACAGATACGAACTGTTACTTTCACGTTATGAAGGAAAAAGGAAAAAGTGAAAAACTCATCCTTAATTGTCATGTTATAAAATGACTGTGTAACTGATGGAAAATTCTTTTGCAGTGCAACCTGGCTTATGTAACTTGGATATTGGCTCTAAACCTTCAGGTTATTCTCACAGTATTATATGCCTTAAAGAATAGCTCGAATATGATGGGCCCTCACATAATTTATTTGACTTATTTTCACATATTGTGTTGAAGTTTTTTTCGAGACCGTGTCGCTTGATCCATGTGTTTCAAGCTTGAAGTGTTTCAGGCCTTTGCATGGTCTAATCTGTGTTTTGTCTGTGATTCAGCAATCCCAAAGTTTCTTTTTGAGCTGATTAAATAAAAATAAGGAAAAAATAATATTCTTTTTTCTTTTTCCATTCTTTCATAACATAACTATAGTTAAGAGTCCTCTAGTGTGGCAAAAAAAAAGTTTGTGATGCTGAACTGGACTCCCGGTTGGTGAGACAAAATCGAAAATACCTTTTATCTCGCACTATTCTTTTGATAAATAATAGAATGCTCTGAAAAAAACAGATTTGAAAAAACAACAAAAAAAATTTTCATATCGAATTCAAAGTGTCTTGCTATTATTAGTTAATTTTCATAATTCATATTTCATATGGCGAAGGCATAGTCTTTTTTTTTTCCCCTGTCAATGAAAATCTGATTGGCGCAAAACGTGAGGCCCTGAAAATTACACAACATGGTTTGTATAGTGGCCACTTTTTGCTTTTTTGTTTTGTTTTGGAAAGTGAAAACAATTGTATTTCGAAAAAGAAATATAGATGTACAATATGGTTCAATACCTGCTCTAAGGCTACACAGCTGCTCTTGGTTAGAGATGCTCAACACTACCCAACACCTAGTCTAAAAGTTAGAGGTGCTCTTGGACACTTTTTACTTGTCTGCCTTTTTCAGTGAAAAGGCCCATGTTGGGCACCGTAAATAATCTTAGCAGAAACTTGTTTAAAGTGACTCATCGGAGGACAACGTCTTTTCTTGTGGTCAGATTGCACACCAGATTGTTATAAAGGATTGCCTTTCTCAGGACATTTAAATTTGTCACCAATTTGGGGTATGTAAAATATTTGGATTTTTGTAATAGCAGAAATGTGGTATTGTTGGAGGCGATATTTTGCCTCAAGCAAAAGCAAGTGGTTTCTCCTTTCCATATATTGTGCATTGCCAAATGTGCCATAGAGATTTTGTGAATTTTTCATGTTTTAAATTAGTAGTATACCCATTTTGATCCATTATAAAGAAAATTGCTTAGATACTTCTTGTGCTTACATCAGGTTAAATGAGATTATTGAAGGGGTGGTCAACTATGATCAGATTTTTTGAAATTTTAACATCACGTGGTTTCCGTTTTAGTTTGGTCATGTCCAGTGTTCTCCATTTGGCATCTTGAAGGCTTCTAACCTGTTCTTTATCTTTGATTTTTCCTTTTTAGTAAGATTTTGCGTATTATTCTCTTCATTATGTTTTGTAATGGTTGTGGAATCTATATTTAAACTTTTGCGATGCATTTCAATCTGAAGTTTCTATATTTTTGCAGGTTTTAGCAGTGGTAATGCTTTCTGATTATATACCTGGACATAATATTTCAAAACTGGAAGAAGCATTCAACCGAAATTTGCTAGGATCGTTTCTCCTGGTGAGGATAGCTACTGTAGTTTTTAATTATCCCTTGAGCTCAATATACTAAACTGATATTCCACATCTTAAATTATGCAGGCAAATGTGCTTACAGGGTTGGTAAACTTGAGTGTTGATACGCTGTTCGTTTCCTCAGTTCAAGCCCTTGCCATCTTGCTTCTCTATGCGTTCGTTTTATCTGTTGCCATTGGATTTGCAGATTTTTATGGAATTAAGTTGAAGTTTTGGTAGAATTGACCTTCGCCGAAAGAATTGTATTTATGTGATTCGCAACATTATGAATGGACAGTTTCATCCTGAAAAAATGAGTCACCTTGTTGCCATCTAAGCTGTTCGCTTTTTCAACTTGCCCTTGGAGAAATTTCTCCCTTATGACTTTTTGACCATTTTGGTTAGTTTGATTTCTGTAAATCGAGAGTATTGAGATGAGCTTATCAGTTATAGACCTAATCTTTGACACTATTTGCACAGAGTGCTTGTACTACGAACCTTGATACTTTTATCATTACACTAAGCAACGACTCCATCTCAAGTCCTTGAATGACTGAAATAAATACACGTTGGCGACGTTACACGACACGTACTCGTAAATGTTACGACTATTGGAAGTAATGCTATGTCTTACATTGGGCTATAAATATGGAACCATGACCCATGATCCCAGAGGAAAGGCAAACCCAAGACCATGCACATGGATTTGCCAGAAGTGGTATCAATAAAGTGTTCATCTCATACTGAATTGTACATACTTGTGCAACTTTTTCGTGCACATTGCATAGTTCTACTGCCTCCTAACCGTACAAATAATGTGTACCATAGGCGAAAAAGCAAGTTGGATCCATTAGCCAATTGGCGTTTTGTGGGGCCCAGAGAAATAGAAAATCTTAAAAGAAATGGAGTTTTTTTTTTATTTATTTATTACAGGATGTTCAGGTTTACTTCGACTATTTTCTTGAACTCAGCAACTAACCATCGTGATTCAAACTGAGTTATAACATGTTTTTAAAAGGACAAGAAATGGTGGCTACCCTTTGGGGCGTACGAGAAGAGATTGAACTTGAAAGTTTTGAATTATCAAATACCATGCTCAATAATCATTGAATCACCCCTACAGATTAAAAAAAAAAAAAAGAAAAAGAAATGGAGCTTGAGCTGCTTTGAATGTGGATGATTGCTAGGGATATGGAAATATGTACCTTTGTAGAAGAAGCTGGTAGTCACATGGATTCCTCTGCAAGAGTCTTCTGACAGCTTGGACATTGGTCCAGGGTCCCCCTCATCCATCTTCATCACTAGATAAGGCAACAGTTTGCAGTGTTTTGCTTCTTTGTTTGATTGTTTCTCTCTCTCACATTATGTGGGCCTCTAAGTATATTTATTATGAGTTTATATGTGCATGTCTATCCCAACAGGTGGCATGAAAAGGAGAAACAAAATGGATACCATGTACTATATTTTGAGAAAATTTGCCTACCATATGAATTAGGTTAGTCAAATAATGAGCTAATATAATGCATAACTAGGGGTTCTTTGTGCAATGCATGGATTAATGGGTAGATTTGATGTGATTAGGACATAAGTGTAGTTAAATTTTTTTAATGTAAGTGTGGTTAAATCATTTATAGTGGTTAAAATATAAATTATTAGACCGACCTGCTATAATAATTCTATAAACACCTAGCAAAGATATGTCAAACAGATAAAGTAGTTCTATGTTTGGATCTGACAAAACCATACCATAATCAAAAGGTACAATGGCCAGAGTGATCAGACTTAACGTAAATATAACTGCTGGAGCCATTTTAAAAAGGGAGAAATTAGCACTACTTTGTGAAATAGGTTCAAGTTAATTTGTTTAATTTAAACGATCTGAAATGTTGTTGTGTTTTACGAGTTAAGCTCTTTTACTTTGTTATATGGGTTATATATAGACATAGGTGTGGTTGGGAATCAATTATCAGAATGTAGTATTTCGTAAATATATTTATTTATCTACGATACTTTTTAAAAAGCGGAGCTATTGAAACTCGGTTCAAGGGAGGGAAATTTTGGTCCACAAAGAAGTTATCTCAGTCGCAACATTATTTTTCTTGAGGACCATTGATTAATAAATCCAAATCAGCCTTCATGATGAGCTATGGATTTTAGTATTTGGCACAAATATGCCACAATAGTAAAATCCGAGTCATGCCTTTAATTGCTACAAACAACAATAAAAACAAAATCTATAAGAACAAAATACCTTTCATCCTAAATAAATGAATTTTTCTTAAAGTTCTATCAACTCTTATCATGCCCAAAAAAAGAAAAAAGAAAAAAAACCCTACAATGATTGTCCCTTTCTCTCTTTATATGACTCACACAAAGTTACTTGGAAATAGACGACAATACCCAAAAAAAAAAAAAATTCTATGTCGTATATCTAATATTTTTTATTTTAATAGGTATTTTTATAATTTTTGTAGGTTATTTTACAACAAAAAAATTTTATCACCTTTGTGGGTGATTTATCACTTTTTATGTGTGTAATTACCACAATTGTGGGTATTCTTATCATATTTGTGGTAACTATTTTTATTATTTTGTTTGATACAAAAAAAATTATCATTTTTTGGGTGATTTATCACATTTGTTAGTATTTTTATCATTGTAATGGTAACTATTTTTATCATTTTTTTAGGTATCATAACAATGATAAAAGTACTTATAAATGTGATAAAAGCAATCATAAGTGTAATAAATGGAAATATGATACCAAATATTTTTTTTTTATGTACAGTAGTCAACTCCTAAGTTACTTTATTCTGATTATCATCTTTGTTACTTTTCAGTGCTTCCATTTCATGATTTCTCATTTTGACCAACCGGTTGACACTTGATATACTATTTGACCTTCTGTTGTGGTGGGTCTTGTTTGGGGTTCACGGGAAAGTGCTAAACCAAATGATAAAACCTTGGAACCTTAATCAGAATATATAAATTAGTTCAATGATTGAACAAAAGATAAATCACAAATTCAAATATTCTAAGCTCGAGTGAGAATAAGAAACAAGTTTCAGCGAAATTGATTGTACAAAATCTAGTTGTAATCGATGTATGTAGTTTGCGGATATTGTGTTGTCTGAGTTGCAAGACCAATCATGAAATTAAAGCTCGCATGCAAAAACATAAAAAAAATACTTGAAAATTTTTACATTACAAAATCTTGGTTGTATTTATTCACGTATTTATTGACTCATGTTATTCTTTTTCTTTTTTTTTTAATGATCAGTGGTGCCCGATTAACTTAAGCAAGCCTCAACTATACTTTCTGCACAGAAGTTAGTATGTATAAAAATCTAGTATCTATGGTACAAGAGAGGTGAGCCAGTCATTTTTCACAAGCCCCAAAACTCAAAAAATTGAACGTGAAGAGTAGCTTTTGCACAGCTTGTTATGTTGTTTTTATGCATGTTTCTACACAGATTTGGGTCCCCCACTCCCCTTCGCTGCAGACACAGTGCCAGTGTGTTTGATAGCATCTATGAAAATTGGGAATGAAAAAGAGAGAGAGAGAGAGAGAGATCTAATCTAGATTGTATTGTACATGGTTAAAACGAAGGCAAGCCAAGGGTTAGAATGCAGGATATAGTGCACGTGAGAGGGCAGTAAAGGTGGTGTGCTTTCTGCTTCAAAAAGTGAGAAAAATAAACAAAATACCCTCTCTCTCTCTCTCTCTCTCTCTACAAATCCAAGGGCTGGGTTATTGCTATAAAATGATTGTAGTCTTCATAAACCTAAATAGAGCTACTCAAGGGTATTGGGTGTCTCAAATCTTTTCATATGCAGGCGAAGTAACTTTCGAAACCAAAAAATGGCTTTGGAAGCACTTTCTTCCAATGAACTCTTGAACTTCATCATCTACGACACAATCTCTGCAACCCCATATAGCTGCAATGACTCTTCAGAGACGACTACCTTCTTGTTGGACAATGGTCTCACTCTAAATCCTCAAGAAATAGGTCTTGCCTTGAATAATAGCTCTTCATCAATGGCCCCCCAACAATGCGACTCTGTTGGTGTTGGGCCAGAAACTATCGAAAAGAGAGAGAATTCGTCGGTGCAGACAAGGAAGAAGAGGAGAAGAAGGCCAAAAATCTGCAAGAACAAAGAGGAAGCTGAGACACAAAGGATGACACACATTGCAGTGGAACGAAATCGCCGGAAGCAGATGAATGAGCATCTTGCTGTTTTGCGGTCACTCATGCCCGAATCTTATGTCCAAAGGGTTGGTTTATCTACTGTTTAAATCATCATATATTTATGCATATATAGCATTTTGTTGGTTGAACTTAATTCCACATCTAATTCATCACAATCATTAGTTTAATTTAATACTAAGTTTTAATGTCTGACGAAACTCAATATCAATTCAACAATTACAATTAATTTAATACTAAGTTTTAATGTATGACGAAACTCAATATCAATTCAACAATTACAATTAATTAGGTCCTAAAGTAAGGTACAAATAGCATTAAATCATTTTAGTCCCCATATTTTTCTTAGGCATTTGGCCATCCCATCTAATGCAGAAATATACTGTCTTAAGTTAAATTAAAGGATTCCTGGGTGATAAAAATAGGGTTTGGGGTTTTTTTTTTTTTTTTTTTGGGGGGGTGGGGTGGGTGCCTCTCATGGTAGATTCTAGTTCAAATTCATTCAAATACTCAAATGAACATTTTCAAGTCCTCAAGCTGCACATTTGTCTTGAGATTTGGCTGTTCAATTTCTGCATTTTGGTCAAACTGCAACATTGCTTTCGAATATGTGACTGTTTAGATGACCAAACAATAAAAAAATGTGATTGCTCAAATCTTAGTCGTAGTGCTTCCCATTGCTTTAGTTAAAGTGACTGCCTAAATTATAGTCGAATTCCTCACATTGTAATCATCTCATTGTAGTTTTAAAAATTAAAATCTAGTGAAGTCACCTAATACCTCGACGTAATAATGCTGTAGTTGAACCCAATACATTTGCAACGGTTGTATTTTTTTCATGTTATTAAGTCAGTATTATGCCACAATATTAGGTTCCTAGCACATTACTCTTATAGTAAATCCGTCATTGATCTGATCTCTTTTCTTAAATTTTGGCATGTTTACCTTCTAAAGTGAACATAGAAAAAAACCTTTAATTAATGGAGAATTTTGATTCTACAGGGTGACCAGGCCTCTATAGTAGGTGGTGCCATAGAATTTGTGAAGGAGCTTGAGCAACTCCTACAGTCCCTTGAAGCTCAGAAGTTTCTTATTTTACAAGGTGGACAAGAACTCAATAAAGCCGCCACCACCACCACCACCGCCACAAACTTTATTTCATCTCCTTTTTCTCAGTTTTTTGCTTTCCCTCAGTACACCTGTTCTGAAATCCCAAGCAAATACACATCACAGAGTAAAGCAGCCATGGCGGACATTGAGGTCACTTTAATTGAAACCCATGCAAATATTCGAATCCTTTCCCAAAGAAGAGTTAGACAGCTCTCGAAAATGGTTGCTGGGTTTCAGACACTTTCTCTCTCCATACTTCATCTCAATGTCACCACCTTAGACCCACTGGTTCTCTACTCCATCAGTGCTAAGGTACGTATGTACGTTTGTATAAGTGAGCTCCTACATATCTATTGATAAAAATGTAACAAGATATGTTCACGTGCTATGTGTACCTTTTATCAGAATCATTGTGCATACCTTTGAAATAGTTTATACTGAAGAATACGGTACTAAAAGTTTACTTTTACATGCCAAAGTAACCGTTACTATCCTAAACAAACTCATTTCATCGTAACCTTACTTTTATTTTATAGCAATTTTCCGTTTGGTATGAAAAAGTAAAATATCGATATTGTATTCTTTTTATGAAAAGGGTCGATCCTATTGTAATTTTAGGATCGGTTCAACTTTCTTAGCGATAACTTTTTGGAGGTATAACTTGATTCAAATTGAGTATTAATTTCACTAGATTGAATCATAATCTAATCTTTATCTTGTGGTAACTTTTATTCCAGTACCAAACTCGTTATACTAGTGGTTCCTTGACTCATATGGTGAGGGTGTTTTAGAGATTCTCCTAGGGATTCTTTTACAATAAATCGAAGGATAGCTCAAATGGTAAGAAAGACGAATTGTAAATTCAAACATCCTGAGTTCAAATTTTGATAGTTCTTTAAGATCAAGCTATGAGAGATTTATCTCTCATGAATACTTTAGTCTTGGAGTGGATGGTTTGCCTTTGACCGAACCGGAGAGAGAATTAGTCGAAGTGCACGCAAGTTAGTCGGTACACCTGTCACCGTAGAAACAAAAAAAAAAAAAGGTACACTATTCAATTATTTCCAGCAGAGAATGATGGGCAGAAGTGTGGTGGTTTCCAACATTTTTTGGTGTTTTCCATATATGTTTAATTAGTTCAACTGTCACTACTAATAATTGTAGAAAAATATTCAAAGATTCTTTGTTGCTAAAATTTGAAAATTATTCTTGCAGGTGGAAGAAGGGTGCCAACTAAATTCAGCAGATGACATAGCAGGTGCAGTTCACCACATGCTTAGAATAATTGAGGAAGATGGCTATTGTTAACCTATGTTGATCAAACCCTAGATGACCCCATAAAGTTGTAAACTTGTAGTGGAATTACCAGAATGCCACCCTCTCTTTGTTTTCCCCAAGACTTTCTCTTGTTCTTGTATGTATGATTCCTTTTTTCAGTGAATTAACTAGGATTTCCAAACAACGCAGAAGAAAATAAAAAAGAAAGAAAATTGGACAGTAAAATGAGTTTTGAACGTGCATTTAACGTATGTGTATTGAATCATTGCATGAGCCTTTGAGGGTTGTTTGCAAGAGATGAGTGCAGATTTTGTTAAACTTTCCAGAGTGATCATACGAAAGATTCATCATATTACAAATAGGAACACTATAATATATGCGCGAAGCATGAAATTCAACACGAAATTACCAATATATCACCATCAAAGTTAAAAAGTTCTAATTAGTTTTGTCGGTTCGGCTACCATTCTTTCGGATTTGCACACAAAAATGTGTTTTTTTTTATCAAGTTTTTGTATAAAAATTTTTCACCCAATGAACGTGACACATTCTACAATTATTGAGACCCCACTAAGCTAACAATCCAAATGAATTGATAAGAAAAATTAACCACCCAAATGAATTGACAAGAAAAAAAATTGAAAGATAGCCTTTTATGTCTTAGTTACGTAGGCTGCCTAAAAGTAGAAGATAAAAAAACCAGCCTTTTGTTTGTAACTTGCTAATAGGCATGTAATCAAACAATGTGAGCTATAGCTTAAAGTTGAATTGCCAAACCTTGCCATGGCATAAACCATTCTTTCCTTCTTTTATGATCACAATAATTTGATTGAGTAGATTTCAAAGATTAGGCTACAAAATTATATTAGAAAAATAGACATTGTCTGTCTTCACTCTATGTTGTGAAAGTGCAGTGCGTTAAACAATTACGAAAAAAAAAACAATCAAGAACAACCAATACGAGAAGTTAGTGCAAGTTTGGTAAAAATTTTATATGCGAGGCGAGACGATTGTTTACTATATCAGAATCCTAATAGGGTTACAATATGTTTATAAGCATAGTTAATAACTCGAATCTTTATCCAACTAGTAAACCTAGTAAATCTAATACACCTAATCTTGTTAAAACTTGTATATATACCAGATATCCATTGGACATCTCCAATGTACCCGCACCATATCGCAAGGGGGTTAAGCTCTATTACGTTGTGCTCATTCGTCACTTCGCTATGCTCTACTCCATTCTGCTCACTAATCTACTGTCTTTTGGACCTAATAAATTATGACCCACCTAAATATACAACAATAATACTAAGTCCCACCCCCACCCCCACCTCCACCCCACCCTCTGAACACACAACGATGTCAATTTTTCTTGGTAAAGGAAAAGAAAGAAAGAATAGGTTGTGGTGTATCTGAACCACCGACAGTGAGGTGTCATGGGTAAAGGGAAACTGAGCTGCAGTGCTGCACATAAGGTTTGTTGGTGAAGTATTATATTAAGAAAAGCTACTCAGAGTATTGTGGAATCGATGTAATTTTCAATCTCTTTGGTTCCTTCCCTTAAGTTTTGTGTCACTTTGTGGAACCAGAAAGAGCCATTGACCCTTAAGCACATACATACACAAGGAGAGAGAGAGAGAGAGAGAGAGAGAGAGAGAGAGAGAGAGAGAGAGAGAGAGGGCAAGCCAACAAAAAACACAGAGACAACACACAGAGAGGTGATGTGATCTGATCCCAATAATCCAATTCTCGGAAGTAGAGAGGTAAAGCATTCTGAGAGATGTAAAAGTTTCTCAGTTGGGCATCTTCTCATCAACAAGTGGCTACACATGCATGTGCATGGCCACTTGAAATGATAAAAATGGTTCAATATGATTTCACACAATTCAAGAGATATGGGTTCATCCTAGCTAGTATGCAAGGATGGCACCAAAAATGGTTTGTTGGCTCTTTTGGAGTAAAAAAAAAAAAAAAGGAACCATAAAGTAATAACTAAAAGTATTTTATCAAAAGTTACAGGTCAATAAAATCAATTTATGACAAAAAGATGTGAAGATTGATCCTAAAATGATTAAAAAATGGTATAATCGACCATTAGAATATTAGAATTGATACAAAACAACCCTGTTTTGTTATATCATCATCGGGTTGGATCGTAACATTATTATTATTTTATGATAATTTTAGTACGGTACCAAAAAATAAAAACTCTTTGATGCCCCTTATCGAATTCCATCAAATTAGATGTTTTAGTCCATTTAGTTTACATGAATGGAATCACAACCACTAGATTGAAAAAGATTCTCTATCAATATTAAGGGTCTTAATCAAGACGAGCTGCTCGGACTCGGTTTGGAGAAGACTGGGCTCGCGTTCGACTTGTATTCTAAATGAGTTAAGCTTGAATAATTTTTTAGGTTCGTTTAGAAAAAATAGACTAAAAGACTCAGTTCGAGCTCGCAAAACTTGACTTGTTTATATATAAAATAGTAGAGTTACTCAGGCTCCAGCTTAGCTTATTTTATAAACAAGTTGAGCTTGAATAATTTTTTAAACTCATTTAGAAAAACGGGTTCGACGGCCTAGGACTGAAGCTTTTAAAACTTGACTCAATTAATATCTCTAACCAATACAATAATTATGAGTAATCAAATTAATAAATTATGTCAATAAATTAAATTCATGACATACGTTGAAGGAATTTGTCTATGGGTTAATGTAGCCAAGTCTACCAAGCTAATATTTTTAGGTCCGGCTCCAATTGTTAAGAGCTGTAGAAGCCCTATTGGGCCCCTAACCTGGCAACCAGCGGGCTGGCCCCAATAAGCCCCAAACAGTTTTTTTTAGGGATTGGGAGGCAGTCCATAAGTCCAATAGGATTCTAAAAAAAAACTTATAATTTTTTTTTTGATTAAATGTTTGTGGAAAAGTCAAAGTAATAGACATAATTAACGCCTTTTACAATTGTAAAAAATAACAACAATATTATCACTTAATTTAAACACCTATTCTAAAAAACTATAACATCATAAAGTTGTGTCGACTATTCCGTCGAGCTCAGATACTAATCACCGTAGTCCGAGCGAGATTAGAACATGTTCTTTGAGGAATAAGAGTGACTAACCCTTAAGGAAAATGAAAAATATTGAACTTGAGACATTTAAATTATCAAAAACGAAACTCAACCAATGAACCACGTCTAAGAGTTTTGTGCTATTTACCAACGCTTGGCATAAACTCTATCATAATAACAACAATGAATAGGTTTAGGTTGGTTTAACCGTGGTTTCGGCTTAAATCTAATACAGGCTGAGGTTTGGGTTGGGGTTTCCAAATCCAGATTGAAAGCCTGAACCGGTCATAAACCACTCAAAACCAAGCCGTGGACTAACAATGTTGGGGCCGACTTACCCAAAAGATTGGCCCTCTGTTCATGTTTTCATAGTTGCAACCTAATTCTGGATGGTTGGATTGTGGTCCTCTTTGTCATGGCCTAAACACTAGGTAAATATGGAGAAAGTTCATGAAAGTTCATGCTCTATACTTAATTTGATTAATGTTTGGCCGATTATCAATTGAGGGTTGGTGGGAATTAATTCCAAATCCAAACAAACTTGGATTAATGCTCACATAACCATGCTACATTAGTTGAAATCCAACTCCAAGTATATATTGATAAATGCTTAGCCAACCACATAGATAGGCGAAAACACTAATGTTATTGGAACATAATTGAGTGACATAACTTAGGGACATAATTCATTGCAGCCAATGAATGAAAGTGAAATGCATTTAATTTAATTTAATTTTTTTTGGTTTAACGGTTAGGGATGTCCAGGTCAGCATACGCGCACTTCGACTAATCCCCTCCCCGGTCTGGTCAAAGGCAGACCATCCACGCCCAAATTAGGGCATTCATGAGGGATAAATCTTTCATAGCTTGCTTCCAAGGGTTTGCCAATATTCGAACTCAAGAAGTCTAGAATGTATTTAATGACGGGACTTATTACAGTATTAAATATATTTCACTATCACTCAATTGGTCACAATGCATTATGTCTCCAAATTATGTCTCAATAGCATCGCTTGAGGTGACAATAATGTGTTTGTGTCAATTTTGCGTGAGAGAGAGAGAGAGAGAGAGAGGTTACCGACAAATTCTTATCATCAGCCAAAAATATCTAGGCATAAGCATAAAAGCAAAATCAAACAACATCAAGCCAACAAAATTCTATAGGAGAAACGAAACTACAACCATAACAATGGTCCATGTTTTACATTGAGAAATCCCTCATCATTCTTATAGAAGAGAAAATTCTCCCACATAAATACCAAATCTCCATTATATATATAGTCTTCAAAAATAGAAAATCACAAAGGAATTATTATGTTATTCCCTCTCCCACGACTAGTGAATAAGAATCTCCCACTAGAAAATGATCTCTTCATCCTCACAGGACTTGTAACACAGTGTAGCACCCTATTTTTTTGGCTACACTTGCTCATTTGTGCCACTGGCCGTTTTGATGTCCCAACTTCATCCTGCAACCGGCACTCTTCGATTTGGAAAACTTCAGCTTGATTGATGTGCAAGATATCACTAATTGAAACCCGGGTTTGACACGAATAATCCATTGATACTGATCTTCTGATCTGTTGATCGTCATCCCTAATCTCAATAATGGTGTCACGCCTCTTTGAGTCCCCTAAATCGCTATGTGCTCTTATTGGGGCCTCTAGAACAACATCACTCCGCGAGCTTTCTTCTTCTCTAATGCAAATCTCTGTGTTTTGCTCAATAGTTACATTGTCACTCTCATGGGGGCTATGGTGTTGAGGTTCATTAGTTGTAGGAGTGTCTGTGACTGGAGGAGGAAATAGAGGCGGTGAAGCACTGACAAAAACTATGGTGGCTCGACATAGAGGGCAATTCGAGTGAGACCTAAGCCATGTATCAATGCATATAACATGAAAAGCATGGCTACATTTTGGTAAGAGCTTTAGGCTCTCATCTTCTTCAAACTCACTTAGACAAACTGAGCAATCTGTTCCTTCAACTAGTCCATCTCCCTTTCTATACTTGCATACTGTAATGGACTTGATCAGAGCCTCATCTAAACCATTAGCAGCAACATGCCAGGGCTCATGGTTTGATGGATCATGATTTTCTTCCAATTCCACATTTGGGTCATGAATTTCTCTTCTTGATGAATCTCTATTCCCACAATACTTGGAGATTATGGCATAGTAACTAACAAGAAGGAATGCACTTGCTAAAATGCCAATGATTGCAATAACAAGAGGGGAAAAATTCGGGCCCGATTTGTCGTCGGGAAATACAAACGGAGGTGGAGGAGGGAAGATGATGTAGCACCATTGTGGGCAGTATAAGCTACAAAAACCCTGAGAACAGTCCTTAGTGTTTATATACGGTACCCAAGTTTTTGGGTTGCTTAGAGTACCCATGGCCAACACTTACGTAAAACAATGAAACACTCACTACCCACAAATTATTCAGATTGAAGTGAATGAGAGGAAAATTTGAAGGATGTCTCTCTCAAACTCAACCAGAACGCTAGAAAACCCAAAAAAAAAAAAAAAAGAAGAAAATATTGGAACAGACAAGTAGCTACTTCTGTTAGTATACAGTTGCAATACTACAAAGTTTTGCTAAAGGAAAAAGAAAAGAGAAGTACCTGAGAATTGTAAGTAATTTAATGGCCTTTTGGAGGGAGGGAGGGAGTTAGGGAGGAGGATTGTCATCTTTCAAGAATAATTAGAAGAATGTAAGTACATAATAATGACCTCACTCGTGAAGTAAATCATCGCACATACAGTCCAACCATTTGGGGGAGAATCAAGGCATCAAATTTGAAATAAATCAAGGCTTGGTAAGGGTTGAAAAACAGGTAGAGAGAGAGAGTTCCTCTGATGGATCTCTCTTGAAAAGACAAGCAGAGGATGGAGGAGGAGCCAAAGCAGCATAGACAGAAAGCAGAGCAAAAACAGGAAGATGATATGCTGATGGGTATTCTTTTTCTTTTCTTGCTCTTGCTCATCTCTTTTTCTTTTCTTTAGTTTGCTTTCTTGGGGATAATGGTTTGTTGACTAAGGTGGTGATGTTGGTTGGGAATTCATCAAAGTAATCAATGCTTTTGTTATTGTTCAAGCCAGTTGCAAGGTAAAGTGAGTGTCTTGCATGGGACAGTCTCTGCTTTTAAAATTTATAAAGTGAAATTGGCATGTGTATGGTGTAGCCTTCTCAATTGTAACTTGACTACGAGCAGATACCCCACATTTACCGAGAGGAATCAGGATGCATGGTTTGAAGCAATGTTATCTGGATCGTAGGTCGCTTTGGTACGTGATACGGATACGGATATATGACACGACAGCTTTTTAGATACGTGATACGATGGTGGTAGATTTAGCTAGTACGGTATTTTGGGTCACAATTCGTTTTGGAACTCTAATCTAGATCGTTTTCACTACTATACAACATTATATATTACAGAACATTCATAAACACAAAGTTAATTACCATTTATCTTATAGTTGTGCTTGATTTTCTATTATCTAAAATAATATATAATTATAAATCTATATATATGTAGTCAATTAATATGTATTTTATATTTGTGCTACATGTTCTGAAGCGAATTGATTTAGGGTAAGTATTACAATTTTGGGGTCGTCCATTTTGGTAATCTAGATCGCGAACCCACCTCGTTTGAGATCGATGTACCTAGATCGTGAGTCGTTAAGAGTTTAATGAATTGTGGTAACCATGGTTTGAAGACTAGCCACCAAGTTAGATCTACTAATCTTGAGAGTGAACAATTCTGCAAGAGAAAATATTAGCTACAAGGGCATGGCATCTTATACAGTTTTTCTTATCCCTTTTTCTGTATTTACTATTGAGTCATATCCATGCTTGAGTTCTGTCATTCAGGTTGTATCAGGCTTGTGTCATGTTTGTGCAAACAGTGAACCAGAAGTTCCAAGACTTGTATCCCTTTCTCTATTAACCAAATACACTAGACGTGTATTCCTAAATTACATCCAAAATCCTAGCAAAACCAAACCAAAATCATTTAATTTTATAACATTTCATTCACTAGTAGATCAAGGGAAAAAAACATAAAAAGAGCTAAGTATGTCTCGTGTCGTGTTGTGTTCATGTGAAGGGGTAAAATTGACAACATATGAAGGGACTGAAAGCTGGGAGTTGAGGTGGATTAGCATACCTAAAAAGAGGAGAATATTTGTAGGACATACCACATTACAAACAAATGAAAACAAAACACTTCAATTTTTCTTTCCAGGGCATCATAATGCCACTCTCAAGGCAGTTGATGCCCACTTGAGAAGGGTATATATTCTAACTTTATGACATATATTATCTTTCCTACTTTAAGGTGTTGAGCCTGAGATATCCTTGAAGAAGTAGAGGTGGACTAACGACATTCCAAAAGACACAAAAGCATCAATCCTCTTGGATTTTCAAGGGATTTAAGAAAGTTTAAACAGTGGTATTAAAACATTACTCAGACAGAATCTAAGGAAGTTACTTTATTGAGAGAGTAAATGTGAAGTCAAAAACGAAAAGAAAATGGTATTGAAATTGCAGTAATTTAGTTGACAGAGAATCTTATTCGGTCTTTTGAGTGTATAAAACAGTCAATGGAGAAGCTTTTACGACTCATTCAGTTTAAAAATCAAAGAAAATTCTCTTTGAAAGTAATCCACCAACAACCTGCCAAAAGATTTTCTTTTCCTCTCATTTTGGGTAAGGATGGTTGTTCACCAAAGAGTTAATATTTATGATTTTACCTTATCATATGTTGGACAACATTTGGTATAGATATTTGGAATGCACAACTTTGTTTTATACTTTAACATTAAGTACTTCATCTTCCTCAATAACTTCCTTCAAAGGTTAGATCTTTTTGGAGGTGGTTTATAAAACTGAGTTTATTAGTCTTGGATTTCTGCGATACTATCAATGTTGGGTAAGTGGTAAAAAATTGTGTTTAATCCTTTGTATGTCTTTGATGAAAAAAAATGTGCTAATCTCATTTTGCACACGTAAACATATTTCGATTATCATTTTATACCTTCAAACATTAAAAATATTAATTTGTACCCTCAATGTTATGAATTAGTTACAATGTGGACCTGATTCAAACCGTCATTCAATTTTTCGTCATAAATTAAAGAACGTGATGTGCAAGTGCTTTTGGCATGAGGATGATGTATGTCCATCGCTGTAGATTTTCGTCTATGATCAATTTGATATCGTTTTGTATATCGAAAATAGGGTTTCATTAATCAGATAAAGACTATCCCTATCATATACAACTCACATGAGACGTCAATAGTCTGTAAATTTATATACAAGTCCATGCCCGAAATACTTGTAATTCACGTGCTTCAATTGATGACGAAAAATTAAACGACAGTCTATATCAGGTCCACATTGTTACCAATTCATAAACATTGAGGGTATAAATTAAAATTTTTAATATTTGACGATGCAAATTGAAAATTGAAGTATCTTTAGAGAGGTGTAAAGTGAAATTGGTCCCAATAAACAAAATCATGTTTCTTCACCCAATTTCTTTAACATCATCACTGTCTTCCTCATACTCTTCAAAATGGAATGATATTCTCAAGTAGGTAGTTCTCCAATGCAAGTAAAAATCTCAAGATTCTCGCTTTTACCTTCAAAGATTAAATTTTTTATATTTCACCATCAATGTATCAAAAGTGTTACAATGTGACCCTTCTATTAGCTTTTCGTTAATTTTTCCATTAGTGTTAATGGGTTAATTTTTTACGAAAAAAAATAACAGAAGTTAATAGAAGGGTCACATTGCAACACTTTTGATAAATTGAAGATGCAACATAGAAAATTTAATCTTTGATAGTACAAAATAAAAATTTTAAAATCTTTCATGGTGTAAAGTGTGAAAAACCCTAATTGCGGTTTTGTAAATCTTTGCTACAAGAATTGGTTTGTTCACTTTCCTTCTTGTCTAACTTTCTTGTTTGGTTAGTAATTCTATTGCTACAAGAATTGGTTTGTTCACTTTCCTTCTTGTCTAACTTTCTTGTTTGGTTAGTAATTCTATGTTGTCCGGTCTCCTCACAAAGAGAGAGAAAATATTCACTGCAACGGTTATACCATGTCATCACGTTTATATGGTGTCACTGTCCACTAATAAGATAACAAATGGACAAATGAATCTCACATGGACAGTTATTGGATGAATAATTATAAAATTATATGGAATCCATTTACCCACTTGTTATTCTATTATTGGACAGTTACACCGTCATGCGTAATGACATAGTATATACCATTGCAATGAATACTTTCTCGCAAAGAGACAAGCCGAATATGCAATGCCAGAAAATTACATTCCTTTATAAATCGCATACAATACGTATTTGCTTCAGCTAATGAACACAAAACAGGTAACAGGTAACAGGTAACAGGTAACATATAACATTTACAGGTTCGGGAAAATTAGTGAGATACACAAGGCACCAAACTTATAGGTTGAAGTGCTTACAGAGAAAGAGTTGTAAGCAAATGCAAATTGTGAAGACCATGTTCCTTTGAGCACTTTCATATGTTGGACCAGCTGAAATTTCCTATTTTCATCGCATTTCCCCTCTTAACCTACACACACAGATGAAGAGCACCAACAGTTTGTGTCAATCTATGACTGCAGGTTGTCCATCAGTCATGCCTTCCTCTTTCTTGACAGGTTCATCGATATTCTTTTCACTTAATTTCAAACTTATTGGTCGGCCCAACAATTCCTGCATTAGGAAATTCAAAGGATCAAACTTCCCTTCCTAACCCAACGTCCTACTACACAAGATTGAAAGAATATATATACAAGATAACCAATTTCATGCATCTATACTGAATTAACACCAATGATTGACCTGTAATGACTTGAAATACAAATATGCACGATCTATATATGCATACATGTCAAGCACTCATACTGCAAGACGTGTAGGCTGTTCTGTGCATTTTCTTGTTCACCAACAAGCAAATTTATGTATGTAGTAGCTATGGAATAACGAGTGCCGGAGACACCCAAGTACACTCACGATACATACACAATGGAGCAATGTACTAATATTAAATAGTTAATAATCTGCTCTATGTTCCAGTGGATCCAAAAAATCATGATTCCTAAGAAAATATCAATTCAGCTGCACACTCCAGTACTCCACATCTCCTAAAAGTTCCCCAATTATTTAATTATTTCCTCTGTTTTCCAGTGGTTCCAAGATATCATTATTCATTAGAAAATATCGATTTAGCTGTGCACCATAGTACTCCACATATCCTAAAAAATCCTCACCACCAAATGATGAAAACCTAAGAAAAAAAATCAATACGCCTATCCAAAGCAACATTACTTTCGAAAGGCACAATACCCCAATTAAATCACCTTATTATAAGCCAAAAAAATTGAAAATAACCAAGTTGTGACCCATTAAACCTACCAATTCTTCTTCTCTAAAAAGCATAATCCCTCATGCAGTAGATTAGAAGAGCACAAAAAAGAAATACCAATAAAATGAATCACACCTTCCCATCCAAAGCAGAAAGCGCAGCATCTGCTTCCTCCTTTATGGCAAATGAGACAAACCCATATCCACCAGATCTTCCTGAAGGACTATCAAAGACAACCCTAGCTGAAACTGGCTCAAAATTGGCAGAAAAAAGTTCTCTGAGATGGGTAGACCTAACTTTCCACGCAAGATTGGACACATAAAGCTTATGGCGGGTCTCTCTGGGTGGTGGACTGGCAGGAGCAGGAGGAGAACGCAAAGGTTTCTTGAATCTCTTTGCAAACTCTATCCTGATAATCCTACCCAACAATTCCTGCATCGCGAAAAATAAGTAAATTACCAACATGTTTAAAAGTAATAAGCCCATCAAATATTGACAATCAACTTTTTGACATTTGTTCTTGCTTCAAGGGAAAACAGTCGTGTAATGTCCTGAGGCTCTGAAAGTCAGGCAAGAGACTCACTAGGCGATTGCATTACGATACATATAGAGGTGTCGCTTTTTTGCCTATGCACCCCCCATTCATGAAACATATGCCTTGTTGCCTAATTGCTAAGTCTTTCCCTCAAACCTCATGAAGTTACCAAACTATTTGTCTTTTGTTACAGAAAATATATGCACAATGGTCATATAACCATATTTTTACACACGAAATGAAACAAGCGAACACAAACACATTATCCATTGTTTATTCAATCATGTCCATTATCCACACCACTTTGCTATTTCTATACAAAAATCGTCAGATAATCGTATTAGAATCTGTATTATGAAACCACTTCTTTGATTTTGGGTTAGACCAAGGTGTCTCAAACCTTGTTAAAAATAGAGACAAATGCCATAGCCATACACAATTTGCTCTCTAACTATTCGTATAAGGCAAGAACATGGAATTTGGAGGATTTTCCAGAAAGCCGTGCTCCTAGCCAGCGGCTCAACTACCCATATGGACTAAGACGCTTTTTTCGCACAACATTGGTTAAGATCATATTATGCAACTTTGTCCACTAGGACATGCAATCATCTACACTAATTACCGTCCCATAATTGAAATGCTATCTCATCCTAAAGCATTCATAGCCTTTATCTTTAAAGAAGCATCCATACTACTACTACTACATACCTAATTATGATAACTATCCTATGACCTCCAACATTTTGTCACACTTGTGCAGTAGTTTTTGGTATTCATACTTGACACAGTTAGCATCTCTCTTAGACTTTGCTTTTCCCTCAGCTTAGCTAGTCTATATTGTTCTTTCGCTCTATCCGCAACACAGTTCAGTTATTTTTTCATTATACCTCAATTAGCTACACGTCCTGCACTCATATATGTCTACTTATTTCTATTCCTTCACTAATATTCATATCATCGTCATTAATATTCACAAATGTCTGAATGGATGGGCTATATACATAAGGAGCAATTCAATCCAAATTTTGACTTTCACATCTTGGTATTTGTGTTTCCTTGAGCATCTTATGGATTGTATCATGTGAAGGCACTAAAATACAAGTGGAGCACCAAAATATAGAGTGAGAAATTTAGTATGTCTAATAAATTAGAGGTACCGAGTACTCTTTCTATATTTAACAATCGAATTAGCAACATGTCAATTGTTTTTGTAAGGGTGTAAATCCGCCACGGGATCTAACCCTCCACCGAAGGATTTCGGCTGACCTGGACCCCTTCCTAGGGCAATCCAGTAGCCTTTACCTCCCAGTGCCCGCAGGAGCCTCGTCCCACATCGACTGAGAGTCCCATCTGATCAGATGGCTAGTGGGTACCCATCCCTTGAGGGCTCAAGGCTTATAAGGGAGAGGGGGAGACGACTCTCAGTCGATGTGGGACGAGGCTCCTCTGATCAGATGGCTAGTGGGTACCCATCCCTTGAGGGCTCAAGGCTTATAAGGGAGAGGGGGAGACGACTCTCAGTCGATGTGGGACGAGGCTCCTGCGGGCACTGGGAGGTAAAGGCTACTGGATTGCCCTAGGAAGGGGTCCAGGTCAGCCGAAATCCTTCGGTGGAGGGTTAGATCCCGTGGCGGATTTACACCCTTACAGTTTTTATTGGCAACAAATTTAATATAAAATAGGAATCCATTTTTCATAATATGTAGACTAAAAAGAACCTAGAAAGTTAATTCCGAAAGCAACTTACATTAGAGTCAAATTTCTCAATAACAGCTTGAGCTTCTTCGGCAGAAGCCATTGTGACAAATGCAAAGCCTCTGTTTTTCCCATCTTTCTGCTTTATAAACTGAAAGTCAACCAAAAAAACCTGTATTAGATATCTATATGCATACATGCACAAAAACTTACTTACATACCTATATGTATACAGAGAGAGAGAGAATGGACCTCAACATCTACGACAGTTCCACATTCCCCAAAGAGGTTCTTAATATCAGCAACAGCGTAAGACCAGGGCAAATTGAGCACGAAAAGCTTTCTTCTTTGATCAGGTTGTTGGGTTTTCTCTGGTGTTTCTTCTACTGCTATTTCTTGAACTGACGAGCATACTTCAAAGCTCAATTTTCTGGTGGGGTTGAATGAGAATTGAGAAGGGGGACAGAGAGGGAATTTGATTGAAACAGTACGAGTAGAACTGGAAATGTGGAGCTTTAAAGAGGCTGAAGGTTCAGGGCATAATGAGAATTTCGTAAAAGATGAAGGTCTGGTACTTGGAGAGAAGATGGAGTATCCTACTTGTAGTGCCGCCATTGCCGTGAAGCCAAGAGAGAGCAACGGTTCAATGAAAAGTTGAAGATAAGGTCGCCAATTGTCGGGCCGGTCGGGCCAGTGAGTTTTGTTTCTTGGCCCATGGCCTGCCCTGGCACATTAACAAAAGGCTTTTTGGAAGCGAGCTCACTCTTATAGACTCTTAGGAGAAGAAGTCTAGGTAAAAAAAATTTAGGACTTTAAGAATAATCACATATGCAAAGAGGGAAATAACTCTATTCTCTTTAGATATACAATTTAAAATTCAAACAAAATCAAATCTCTTTAATTTTAGATCTTTCACAATTAAACTATCCATTTAAAATTCACATTTCAAAATTTAAAATAGATTCAAATCTCTTTTATTTTAGACTTTTTAAAATTTATACATACATATATGTATATGTATAAAAATAAAGAATGCATATTACGACACTAGGACTAATATATATCTTGGGATATTGACAATGTCATTGTTACTGTCCACACAACAGTAACAATGCCTCTGTCATTATCTTGGGATAGTGAAAATATTTCACTGTTATTGTTTATGATAGTAACAGTGTCTCTGTTACTGTCTTGGGATAGTGAAAATACTCCACTGTTACTGTCCCCGGGACAGTGACAATGGCACTGTTATTATCCAGGATAGTAACAGTGCTTCTATTACTGTCCGGGGATAATAAAAATACTCCATTATTATTATTTTCACGATAGTGACAATGTCACTGTTACTGTCCATGATAGTAACAGTTATTCAAACACCTATCCCACAAGAAGAATGAACACAAAAAATGAAAAAAAAAAAAAAAGATAAATTTTTTATAATACACAATGTCAATGTGGCTGTCACAGTGACACTATGTATGTCTTATATATATATATATAGAGAGAGAGAGAGAGAGAGAGAAAGAAAGAAAATGTCCTAATTTGGAGAGAAAAATGAGCTCACATGGTCATTACCAATGAATTCAACAAATATTGCCAACATAAACTGCGCAAAGAATATCACCACCATGAATCCTTCGGATTTACAACAATTATGTATGATTTTTTGAAGGCAACGATCGACACAATCTCTCAATAAATACATGATGAAAAAAAGAGATAAAATAAAGAAAATAGAAAGAAGTGAGAGAAGAGATAAATAGTTGGATGAAAAAAATAAGATAGAGAAAGACAAAAATATAAATAAGGTATGAGAAATAGGCGAAGAGAGAAGAGAGATAAAGAGTGATATATAATATACAAGAGAGAGAAATTAAAGGTATAAATAGGAGAGAGAAATTAAAGGGGCAGAAGAAAGAGGAGAGAGGAGAGAGAAGTAGTGGAATGGAAAATAGATGAGAGAGAAAGTAAAGAAGAGAGATGAGAGAAAAATAATTAGATGGATAAATTAAAGGAGGAGAGATGATAGAGAAATTAAAGGAAGAGAGAGGAGTCTTAAAAACATATGCATGATCCCCTGAATGTCAAAATAGAAAAAAAATAAAAGGACTATTGGATCTACTTACAAAAAAAGTACATAACATGTGTTATTAATAACCCAAAGAGATTGTTTAATTATGTCCTTATTGGTAAAAGAGTTCCCCATATTATACTTGGTTCCAATTTTCACTAAAAAAATCGAAAAACTGTTAACTTTAGAGAACTTATTTGACTTTAAATATGTAAAACCCGAGAAAATTTCAACCTTTGTGAAAAAGGGCAAAACGGTAAATTGCCACTACAGTACAGGTTGTAAACCTGAATTTTTCTAGAACTCGGATGACGAAACGGACCTCACCGTTGGATTCGTCTCGCGAAATCTAGTTACCACGTCAAATTTCGTGGAATTTCGAGATAGTCGGATTTTTCGCGTTTTACGAGACGAACGGGCCCCGGGTGACCCTGTACACGAAATTTTTATAAAGTTTCCAGGTTTGGGGAAATATTAAACACAAGTTAAAACAAAAATAATTCGAACTTGAACCGGAGCGAAATTTAATCGTTTCGGGATTAAAACGGACCCGGAATTAAATAGGACGTGTGGCGAATTGTGGGCCAAGTATTCTAAAATATAAATAGGGGGAAAAATTAGATTTTTCCCCATTGTTCAGCCGGTTAGCCGATAGAGAGAAAGAGGGAGAAAAGAGAGAAAAAAAAACTCACCTTCTCTCTACGATCTACGGCGCTACGGACCTCGAATCCACGCAAGCCAAGAATTAAAGTCGCTCTACTCATCGAGGGCTACGCGGCTATACCAAAAAGCGCAAGTTTTACCGAAGATTAAGGTACGAGATTTTCGAGAAGTGAGGGTTTTTGGCTTGAATCGGGTCTTGGAACTTCCCTTGGTCGTTCCTCACGCTTCAAGAGGTAGGGTTTCTTCCTACTAAGGTTTATTCCAAGCCTATAATGTTTTTATGGAATGGGTAGGATGATAGCCTATGTGTCTCTTGCCTATTGTTGTGAAATTGGGTGAATTGGGTAAAGGAAATCCTAACTTGGATGAATATTTAGAAGTTACTAATTGTGATTTCTATGAATTGGATATGTGAAATGAACCCAATGTAAATTCATGTGTTATATGAAATTGTGGACGTGTTATGTGTTTATATATATGCCATGAAATTTTAGTATGTTGATAACATGCTTGGAATTTGTATTATGGGAATTATATGCTTTTGATATGATTTTGCCATGGAATATGAGAAATGTGTTGAGAATGTTCATATGTCACTCATATCATATCGAACATTGTATTGGTGTTGCAATGGAGCACCACATTTCATATGCACGGGAACATCGCATTTTAGGAGGTGTGTGTGCATGGTTATTTGTCTTCACCACACATGGTGGATGACGAGTGAGCTCGGGTAATATGGGTCGATGACCTAGACGAGTCGAATGGTTTATGTGTTGATAGGGTTGGGGTAGCAAGAAGGGCTAGAAAATCCCTCGGGTGAGAGACCCGGTGATTGGATACGCACTCCGTTGGTATAAGAGCCCATAAAGTGTGTCGGTGTACGCGGAACCGTTGGTGGAAGTCCATGAATTCCGTGTAGGTTGGGTGACCTTTGGTGTGAGTCCACGAACATCCACCCCTTACAAAGACCCTAGAATGAAATGTCATTTGATGTGGAACATAAATGACGGATTGGTACACATTGGCACTTGCATGTGTAGAGGAGCCGGGAAGGGCTCGGTTGATGTGCATGAGTGAGTCTCACCTCATTTCATAGCATGACATTACATGTTTCAACATGGAATATATTCTTGTTGTGGATTGTTGATTGATAGCATGTGACATTTCATATGCATTTAGGTTGGGGAGTAGCCTCTCTAGGAGATACCCTATTGAGCGTGGCTCACCCTTTATGGGAAAAACATTTCAGGTGTGGGTTTTGCTCCGGCGGATGGCTCATTTGGAGAGCATCAAGCATGAAGGGGGCCGGCTTGTGGCCTTAGTTTAAGTTTTGTAAAACCTTTAACAAAATTCCATTTTGATGTATATATATTATGGAATGAATTGTAATAGAGATTGTATGAGTTGGGTATTATATGGAAAATCTCATTAAACATGTATTGAATGAGTTTGGAGTGTATGGGGTAGCTTTAAGGATGGTTTGGAGGGGAAAGAAATCCATTTTTATGTTCACAGTCTGAAAACCTACCGGAAGGTGTGTGTCGGCCTTCCGGAAGGTTTTGCTAAAAACCCCAGCTTGCCTTGCTCACGGCTAATACCTTCCGGAAGGTTTTGCCCACTGGAATGAACCTTCCGGAAGATTTTAGCTACTGGAGTAAAACCTACCGGAAGGACTTGTCTACTGGAGTGGACCTTCCGGAAGGTTTTGCCTTGGGTTTCTTTTTGACTGCCGAGTTCTTCCGGAAGGTTTGTTTTCTGGAATGAACCTTCCGGAAGGTTTTGGCTACTGGAATGGACCTTCCGGAAGGTTTTTGCTACTGATGTCGACCTTCCGGAAGTTCTTGAAATTGATCCTTTTCATGTAACAGTTCCTTCAGCGACCTTCCGGTAGGTGTATATCGACCTTCCGGAAGGTTTTTCCAAAAACTTGAAATTTTCAAAATGCTTAGCCATGCTTTTGGGCTTTGTTTTCTTTGGTTTCTATGACATAAATGGACATAAATGAAGGTATAATTGACCTTGTGGATGGTAAATCCGATTAAAAGCATGTGAGTGACGTGGTGTCGGGTTATACGACCATCACGAGTATTTCCGCGGGTTGACGGATGGTCAACGGTTAATAAAGGACCCCCGGAAAAATTGGGGCGCCACAGCTTGGTATCAGAGCATAGGTATGCGATTTACCTAGGGCTTGATGGGGCATGGGTTTAGACCATTGCATTCATTGTACATTACATGTTATGTGCTTAAATTGATACATGTTATGTGATATGTGGTATGTGTATTATATGCATGGTAAAATGTGTATGGAAATGGACACACTAGGGTTAGAGAACTTAACCTTGGGAGTGGGAAAGCAAATGAACGGGAAGGTTCAAAGCGAAAGGGTCCACTATTGGAGGCATACGCTATACTAGTGAGACAATGAGAAAGATTTGAGCGTTTTAACTTTGATCCCTATCTAGGGATACTAAGTTGTTGTGCCATTGCCATTTGACTTGTGTGTAGATGGCAAGTGGAAGAAGAGGACGTCGAGGCGGTGGGCGGAACAATAACCAACCACCACCGGTCTTCGATCAACGAGCGTTTACGGAAACCATGGGCCTAATGACGGCTACTGTTGCACAAGCTAGTGCAAATGCCGGACATGGAGGCGCGAGTAACCTCCAACAGTTTAAAGCACACAAACCTCCAGTCTTCATGGGAGGGGCGGACCCGATGGTGGCCGACCATTGGTTCCGGCAAGTCAACAAGATCTTAGGGGCGATGGAGGTCACCTCAGACGCTACTAAGATAAGGCTAGCTGCATTCCAGCTAGAAGGAGAAGCCCAATTATGGTGGGATTGGGTGACGGCCTCGAAGAACTTAGAGGCCATGACATGGGGAGAGTTCAAGGAGCTCTTCATGGGTAAATATTTCCCAACGGCCGTTCGACATGCAAAGGCCCGCGAGTTTCTAGATTTGAAGCAAGGGTCAATGACAGTGATGGAGTATGTGGCTAAGTTCACCGAATTAGCCCGATTTGCTGATGATTACGTGGCCACGGATATGGCCAAGGTAAGAAGGTTCGAGGATGGGTTGAAGCTATCCATCCGGGGAAAGATTGTGGGCCTCCGCTTGCAAGACTTGGACTCTATGGTCGAGACAGCTATGGCCATTGAGAGGGAGGTGGACGATGCTCGAAGCATCCGTGAGGCGGGTGCTAAGGATAAGAAGAAGGAGGGCCAATCCTCTTCTTCTAGTTCGGGGAAGAAACAGAGGACCTCTGCTCCTCAAGGACAGGGCCGCGGCTATCAAGGCCAAGGCCAAGGTCAGCTTTCCCAAGGCGGGAGAAACTTCAGGACTACCTACCAGGCGGGCCAGAAGACATGTTTCCATTGCCACCAACCGGGGCATATGAAGCGGGATTGTCCGCAGAGGCAAGGATCCCAGAGCTATGGGACACCTCAGTCCCAGTCATCAGTGGGGCAGTCGCAGACACGCCTTGTTCCTCCCTACCCCACCACGGGCCAGGGAAACCAGTATCAGTTCCAGGGCGCTACTCAGGCCCCTACCACCTTTCGAGCGGGGACTCCGCAGTCGGGCCAGATGGGCCAAGGCATGGGTCGAGGCCGAGGACAGGGCATGCAGGCCGGGACTTCGGGGACCCAGGGGCGTGTCTACGCCATTACACCTCAGGCTGAGCCAGTGGACCAGTCAGTCATTCAGGGTACATTTCTACTTTCTCGCCTATGGACTAAAGTGTTATTTGATTCTGGTGCATCACATTCATTCATTTCTGCATCATGTGTGAGGGATTTGGGCTTAGAGGTTGATACCTTGGAGGAGCCGTTATATGTGAATTCACCCCTAGGAGCTAGGGTGTGTGTGAATCAGATATGTCGGGGTTGTGAGCTAGAGATCTCGGGGATTCTACTCACCGTGGACCTTAGGGTTGTGGACATGTCGGAATTCGATGTCATCCTTGGGATGGACTGGTTGGTGGCGTATCGGGTCGTTATTGATTGTGACAGGAAGAGGGTCACCGCCTATACACCGGACGGTGTTTGTTTCAAGTTTCAGGGGGAAAAGCATGATGCTCTACCTCAAGTCGTGTATGATTCACGATGGCATGGGCAATTGATGGGTTGGCTTGCGAGCCTTACCTTGGAGGACGAGGCGAGACAAGAATTGGGTCTACCTCGGGTGGTGTGTGAATATGAGGACGTTTTTCCGGACGAGTTACCGGGATTACCTCCCCATAGGGATGTGGACTTTAGCGTTGAGTTGCATCCGGGTACTTCACCCATTTCTATGACTCCACATAGGATGGCGCCAGCTGAGTTGCAAGAACTCAAGGTTCAATTACAAGAATTATTGGACAAGGGCTTTATAAGACCGAGTACCTCACCTTGGGGCGCTCCGGTGCTGTTTGCCAAGAAGAAGGATAAGACCCTTCGATTGTGTATAGACTATCGGCAGTTGAACCGGGTCACCATCAAGAATAGGTACCCTTTGCCGAGGATCGATGATCTGTTTGATCAGCTGAGGGGAGCGCGGGTCTATTCAAAAATAGATCTCCGCACGGGCTACCATCAGTTGAGGATTAGGGAGTCAGATATCCCTAAGACGGCGTTCAGAACGCGGTACGGGCATTTCGAGTTCACGGTGATGCCATTTGGGTTGACGAATGCCCCGGCGGCATTTATGGATCTCATGCATAGGGTGTTCCAGCCCTATTTAGATCAGTTTGTCGTAGTGTTTGTTGATGACATCCTGATCTACTCCAAGACAGAGGAGGAGCATGAGGGTCACTTAAGGATTGTTCTCCAGACCTTGAGGGACCACCAGTTGTACGCCAAGTTCAGCAAGTGTGAATTTTGGCTTACGGAGGTGAAATTTTTGGGACACGTGGTGTCGGCTTCGGGGGTATCAGTTGATCCGGAGAAAGTCGAGGCAGTTATGAGCTGGGAGAGGCCAAGGTCAGTCTTCGAGATACGTAGTTTCTTGGGATTGGCAGGGTATTACCGGAGGTTCATCGAGGACTTCTCCCGACTAGCCGCACCTATGACTAGATTGACCCGGAAGGAGGTCCAGTTCGAGTGGAATGATTCGTGTGAGAAGGCATTCCAAGAACTAAAGAGGAGACTCACTTCAGCTCCTATCTTGATTGTTCCAGAAAGGGGACAAAACTACACGATATATTGCGATGCCTCCAAAGACGGACTGGGTTGTGTCTTGATGCAATCCGGGAGAGTGGTGGCTTATGGTTCTCGACAGTTGAAGAATCATGAGCAGAATTACCCCACGCATGACATGGAGTTGGCGGCCGTTGTCTTTGCCTTAAAGGCTTGGCGCCACTATTTGTATGGTGAACGATTTGAAGTGTTTTCGGACCACAAAAGTCTGAAGTACATCTTCACTCAACGGGACCTCAACATGAGGCAGCGTAGGTGGATGGAGTACCTAGAAGACTATGACTTCACTTTGCATTACCACCCCGGTAAGGCAAATGTGGTGGCTGACGCACTTAGTCGGAAGTCACGGGGTGTCTTAGCTAGTGTGGCTTCCCGGGAGTGGCGGATGCTTGAGGCCGTGGGCCAATTTGGGCTGCATTATCGGGGTCGGACTCAGGGTGTTTTAGGGAGTTTGGTGGCTACGCCTTCCCTACTGAGCAGAGTGATCGAGTCACAGAGACAGGACTCAGAGTTATCATCCATCAGGGACCGAGTGCAGGCGGGTACTGGTGACGAGGGCTGGGCCATTCACTCGGATGGCAGTCTTCGGTTTAGGGGAAGGGTAGTGGTTCCCCAGTCGGCGGAGCTGAGAGAGGAGATCCTCAGGGAGTTCCATTGCTCTCGTTTTGCGGTGCACCCAGGCGGCACGAAGATGTATCATGATCTTCGTCGCCAGTATTACTGGAGCGGAATGAAGAGGCAAATTGGCGACTTTGTCAGTAGATGCCTCACATGTCAGCAGATTAAAGCCGAGCACCAGAGGCCAGCAGGGTTGCTCCAGCCCTTGGAAGTGGCTGAGTGGAAGTGGGAGCACATCACAATGGACTTTGTGACCCACTTGCCACGGACATCACGGGGACACGATGCGGTGTGGGTGATAGTGGACCGGCTTACGAAGTCGGCACACTTTTTGGCGGTGCGGATGACCTTCACTCTGGAGGAATTCTGCAGGTTGTACATAAGGGAGATAGTCCGGTTGCATGGGGTACCCGTATCTATAGTATCGGATCGGGACCCCAGGTTTACGGCTCACTTTTGGGAGAGTTTCCAGCGAGCCATGGGGACTCAGTTGAGGATGAGCACAGCCTACCATCCCCAAACGGACGGTCAGTCGGAGAGGACCATCCAGACATTAGAGGACATGCTACGGGCATGCGTCCTAGATCTCAAGGGTAGCTGGGAAGAGCATTTGCCCTTAGTGGAATTCGCCTACAATAACAGTTATCAGGCGAGCATACGGATGGCACCCTATGAGGCACTTTATGGGAGGCCTTGTCGTTCTCCGGTTTGTTGGACTGAAGTTGGGGAAAGACCCTCTACGGGTCCAGACTTGATTAGAGACACCTCGGAGAAGGTGAACCTGATAAGGAAGCGTCTTCTCACGGCTCAGTGCCGGCAGAAGAGTTACGCCGATAGGCGGCGGCGGCCTCTGGAATTTGAGGTGGGAGACCACGTCTTCTTAAAGGTGATGCCTAAGAGAGGGGTGATCAGATTCGGCAAGCGGGGAAAACTGTCGCCGAGGTATATTGGGCCCTTTGAGGTGCTTGAGAGAGTTGGCACTGTGGCTTACAGATTGGCGTTACCGCCAACTTTATCGGGTGTTCACGCCGTATTCCATGTCTCCATGCTCCGGAAGTATACTCCAGATCCGTCGCATGTTGTGGATTGGGGCGAGCTCATAGTTGATGCGGATGGGACCTTCGAGGAGGGACCAGTGCGTGTCATGGATAGCCGAGAGCAGGTTTTGCGAGGCAAGACCGTGAGGCTAGTGAAGGTGTTGTGGCAGCACCGAGGAGTGGAGGAGGCAACATGGGAGCGTGAGGACACCATACGTGCCAACTATCCTTTCTTATTTGAGGATGGAGGTACATTCTTATAGTCATTTAGTATTATATGACTGTTGCATATGCGTGTAATTGTGTGTGCATGAGTGTGTGAATTTCGGGGACGAAATTCTTTTAAGGGGGGAAGAATGTAAAACCCGAGAAAATTTCAACCTTTGTGAAAAAGGGCAAAACGGTAAATTGCCACTACAGTACAGGTTGTAAACCTGAATTTTTCTAGAACTCGGATGACGAAACGGACCTCACCGTTGGATTCGTCTCGCGAAATCTAGTTACCACGTCAAATTTCGTGGAATTTCGAGATAGTCGGATTTTTCGCGTTTTACGAGACGAACGGGCCCCGGGTGACCCTGTACACGAAATTTTTATAAAGTTTCCAGGTTTGGGGAAATATTAAACACAAGTTAAAACAAAAATAATTCGAACTTGAACCGGAGCGAAATTTAATCGTTTCGGGATTAAAACGGACCCGGAATTAAATAGGACGTGTGGCGAATTGTGGGCCAAGTATTCTAAAATATAAATAGGGGGAAAAATTAGATTTTTCCCCATTGTTCAGCCGGTTAGCCGATAGAGAGAAAGAGGGAGAAAAGAGAGAAAAAAAAACTCACCTTCTCTCTACGATCTACGGCGCTACGGACCTCGAATCCACGCAAGCCAAGAATTAAAGTCGCTCTACTCATCGAGGGCTACGCGGCTATACCAAAAAGCGCAAGTTTTACCGAAGATTAAGGTACGGGATTTTCGAGAAGTGAGGGTTTTTGGCTTGAATCGGGTCTTGGAACTTCCCTTGGTCGTTCCTCACGCTTCAAGAGGTAGGGTTTCTTCCTACTAAGGTTTATTCCAAGCCTATAATGTTTTTATGGAATGGGTAGGATGATAGCCTATGTGTCTCTTGCCTATTGTTGTGAAATTGGGTGAATTGGGTAAAGGAAATCCTAACTTGGATGAATATTTAGAAGTTACTAATTGTGATTTCTATGAATTGGATATGTGAAATGAACCCAATGTAAATTCATGTGTTATATGAAATTGTGGACGTGTTATGTGTTTATATATATGCCATGAAATTTTAGTATGTTGATAACATGCTTGGAATTTGTATTATGGGAATTATATGCTTTTGATATGATTTTGCCATGGAATATGAGAAATGTGTTGAGAATGTTCATATGTCACTCATATCATATCGAACATTGTATTGGTGTTGCAATGGAGCACCACATTTCATATGCACGGGAACATCGCATTTTAGGAGGTGTGTGTGCATGGTTATTTGTCTTCACCACACATGGTGGATGACGAGTGAGCTCGGGTAATATGGGTCGATGACCTAGACGAGTCGAATGGTTTATGTGTTGATAGGGTTGGGGTAGCAAGAAGGGCTAGAAAATCCCTCGGGTGAGAGACCCGGTGATTGGATACGCACTCCGTTGGTATAAGAGCCCATAAAGTGTGTCGGTGTACGCGGAACCGTTGGTGGAAGTCCATGAATTCCGTGTAGGTTGGGTGACCTTTGGTGTGAGTCCACGAACATCCACCCCTTACAAAGACCCTAGAATGAAATGTCATTTGATGTGGAACATAAATGACGGATTGGTACACATTGGCACTTGCATGTGTAGAGGAGCCGGGAAGGGCTCGGTTGATGTGCATGAGTGAGTCTCACCTCATTTCATAGCATGACATTACATGTTTCAACATGGAATATATTCTTGTTGTGGATTGTTGATTGATAGCATGTGACATTTCATATGCATTTAGGTTGGGGAGTAGCCTCTCTAGGAGATACCCTATTGAGCGTGGCTCACCCTTTATGGGAAAAACATTTCAGGTGTGGGTTTTGCTCCGGCGGATGGCTCATTTGGAGAGCATCAAGCATGAAGGGAGCCGGCTTGTGGCCTTAGTTTAAGTTTTGTAAAACCTTTAACAAAATTCCATTTTGATGTATATATATTATGGAATGAATTGTAATAGAGATTGTATGAGTTGGGTATTATATGGAAAATCTCATTAAACATGTATTGAATGAGTTTGGAGTGTATGGGGTAGCTTTAAGGATGGTTTGGAGGGGAAAGAAATCCATTTTTATGTTCACAGTCTGAAAACCTACCGGAAGGTGTGTGTCGGCCTTCCGGAAGGTTTTGCTAAAAACCCCAGCTTGCCTTGCTCACGGCTAATACCTTCCGGAAGGTTTTGCCCACTGGAATGAACCTTCCGGAAGATTTTAGCTACTGGAGTAAAACCTACCGGAAGGACTTGTCTACTGGAGTGGACCTTCCGGAAGGTTTTGCCTTGGGTTTCTTTTTGACTGCCGAGTTCTTCCGGAAGGTTTGTTTTCTGGAATGAACCTTCCGGAAGGTTTTGGCTACTGGAATGGACCTTCCGGAAGGTTTTTGCTACTGATGTCGACCTTCCGGAAGTTCTTGAAATTGATCCTTTTCATGTAACAGTTCCTTCAGCGACCTTCCGGTAGGTGTATATCGACCTTCCGGAAGGTTTTTCCAAAAACTTGAAATTTTCAAAATGCTTAGCCATGCTTTTGGGCTTTGTTTTCTTTGGTTTCTATGACATAAATGGACATAAATGAAGGTATAATTGACCTTGTGGATGGTAAATCCGATTAAAAGCATGTGAGTGACGTGGTGTCGGGTTATACGACCATCACGAGTATTTCCGCGGGTTGACGGATGGTCAACGGTTAATAAAGGACCCCCGGAAAAATTGGGGCGCCACAAAATACGCACGCAGCTCATACTTTTCGGTTATTAAGTCCATCGACGATTAAAATTTTGATTATTATATACGGATTGTAGCTTTAAATAATTTTTTTTTTTACATAATTGCTATTACCTTTGATTGAAGCCTAACAAATTGTATTTTTCTTTTTATAGGATTTTTTTTTTTAGATAGATAAATTTTAAATTCAATGATTTAGAAATCGAATAAAATTTGAAAAGAAAGTCTCAAATCTTATGCCTATAGCAACCAAATGTTATAGACTTAATTCAGCTATTGTCACTATTTCGTTAATGTAATTACCTTCTTTTTAATCACATTCGTTCATCTGTTTGATGTTTTTTAAACCCTTGTGCCGAGATGATGGTACCACAACATTTAATGTGTTAGACTGTCAGTCACCTTGGCTGCCATTGATTCCCTATGCTTGAGCTCATACTTATTTTTTAATAACGACCTTGTTTTTGTCATATCCTGAGCAAGACATTTATAGTTTAAGTTAGTACCTGTTAAGAAATATAGGGCTATTTTGTTTATTAAGGGTAGAGTAGTCTTTTATTCCTGCCTTTTCAGTTTCTTTTGTTTAGACTATATATAGTCTCTATGTATTTAGGTTAAACTACTTCTTGGTATTCAATAGAATTATGCAGTATCAATGAAACCTAGCCTCTTCTTCCTCCTCTTTTTTCTTGTTTCTTGTATTTCTCTTGATTGTTTAACATGGTATCAGAGCTAAGTTTCATGGGACGAGGCTTAATCTCAAACACAGCTTCTGCGGACTATACACTGGTATTTCGATCTGGTTTTGCGATATGTTTTTATTTGTTGTTTTGATTATGGCTACTGAAAGAGATGATTCGCTTCAGTCTGTGAGTGTGAGGTTGGATGGAAAGAACTATTCGTATTGGAGTTATGTGATGAGAAATTTTCTTAAGGGTAAAAAGATATGGGGATATGTTAGTGGAACCTCTGTGAAACCTAAGAATACTGATGATGGTTATGCTGATTTGATAGATACCTGGGAAGCAAACAATGCGAAAATTATTACTTGGATTAACAATTCTGTTGAGCATTCTATTAGTACACAGTTGGCGAAGTATGAGACAACAAATGAGGTTTGTGATCATCTGCAAAGGTTATTCACTCAATCAAATTTTGCATAGCAGTATCAATTGGAGAATAACATACGAGCTCTTCAGCAGCAGAATATGAGTATTCAGGAGTTTTATTCTGCTATGACAGATCTTTGAGATCAATTGTCTCTTACAGAATCGGCAGAATTAAAGGCATGTGGTGCCTATATTGATCGTAGAAAGCAACAACGATTGGTACAGTTTTTAACGACACTTCGCAGTGATTTTGAAGGACTTAGAGGTTCAATTTTGCATCGTTCTCCACTTCCTTCTGTTGACTCAGTTGTCAGTGAGTTATTGGCTGAAGAAATACGTCTTAAGTCTTATTCTGAAAAGGGAATTATGTCTACTTCTAATCCTTCTGTGTTAGCAGTACCTTCTAAGCCATTCTCTAATAATCAGAATAAGCCTTACACAAGAGTTGCCATCGACGAGTGCAGTTTTTGTAAGCAAAAAGGTCATTGGAAGGCTCAATGTCCTAAAAAGTTGAGACAGCAGAATCAATCGTAGCAGCAGCAATCTCAAGCTTGGAAGCCTGGCAACCAGTCACAATTTAATGCTCATAGACCACCTCAGGGTTACAAACCACCACAGTCTAATACTGCAGCAGTAGTTTCATCAGATCCTTTCATCGATCCTAGTACTTTGGCTGAGCAATTTCAGAAGTTTCTCTCCTTACAAAAATGACTACTATTCGTACTCTTATTGCAGTTGCTTCGGTTCGTCAGTGGCATATCTCTCAACTTGATGTTAAAAATGTCTTCTTGAATGGAGATCTTTAAGAAGAAGTTTATATGGCTCCCCCTCTTGGTGTTTCACATGATTATGGGTATGTTTGCAAGCTCAAGAAAACATTATATGGTCTCAAACAAGCACCTCGTGCTTGGTTTGAGAAATTTTCTGTTATGATCTCTTCTCTTGGATTTGCTTCCAGTAGTCATGATTCTGCTCTTTTTGTTAAGTGCACTGATGCAGGTCATATCATTCTGTCTTTATATGTTGATGACATGATTATTACTGGTGATGATATTGATGGTATTTCAGTTTTGAAGACAGAGTTAGCTAGACAGTTTGAAATGAAGGATTTAGGTTCTCTACGATATTTCTTGGGTATTGAGGTAGCCCACTCACCCAGAGGTTATCTTCTTTCTCAGTCGAAATATGTTGCAGATATTCTTGAGCGGGCTAGACTTACTGATAATAAGACTGTAGATACTCCCATTGAGGTTAACACAAAGTATTCTTCTTCTGATGGTTTACTTTTTTCAGATCCTACTTTATACCGTACTATTGTTGGGAGTTTGGTATATCTCACTATTACTCGTCCAGATATTGCATCTGATGTTCATGTTGTTAGTCAGTTTGTTGCTTCTCCTACTACAGTTCATTGGGCAGCTGTTCTTCGTATTTTGCGGTATCTTCGGGGTACAGTTTTTCAGAGTCTTTTACTTCCATCCACCTCTTCCTTGGAGCTGCGTGCATACTCTGATGCTGATCATGGCAGTGATCCCACATATCGCAAGTCTGTTATTGGTTTCTGTATCTTTTTGGGTGATTCTCTTATTTCTTGGAAGAGCAAGAAACAATCTATTGTTTCTCAATCTTCAACCGAAGCACAATATCGTGTTATGACATCTACTACAAAAGAGATTGTTTGGTTACGTTGGTTACTTGCAGATATGGGAGTTTCCATTTCTCATACCACTCCAATGTATTGTGACAACCAGAGTTCTATTCAGATTGCTCACAACTCGATTTTTCATGAACGAACTAAGCACATTGAGATCGATTGTCACCTTACTCGTCATCATCTCAAGCATGGCACCATTACTTTGCCCTTTGTTTCTTCTTCTTTGCAGATTGCAGATTTCTTTACCAAGTCGCATTCTATTTCCCGTTTTCGTTTTCTAGTTGGCAAACTCTCGATGCTTATAGCTGCCGCATCGTGAGTTTGAGGGGAGATGTTAAGAAATATAAGGCTATTTTGTTTATTAAGGGTAGAGTAGTCTTTTATTCCTGTCTTTTCAGTTTCTTTTGTTTAGACTATATATAGTCTCTATGTATTTAGGTTAAACTACTTCTTGGTATTCAATAGAATTATGCAGTATCAATGAAACCCTAGCCTCTTCTTCCTCCTCTTTTTTCTTGTTTCTTGTATTTCTCTTGATTGTTTAACAATATCATCTTCTTATTGTCACTTTATCAGCAAAAAGAGTGATACAGTGGATTCTAGAATTATGAATGACACAAAAATAGTGACACAGTGGATTATACAATAACTACATAGAGTAACATGCTCGATCTTATGCTAAATCCAGATTACAAGCTTCAGAATGTATATTTACACATTCGTTCTAATAATGTTATAGTTACATTTACGCCGAACCACTGTCATCAAAATGGAATTGACTTTCATAGAGTGACTAAATATAGTGACTACATACGGTTATTTCAGAAGAAACCATAATTATCAACCTGGTAGTAACTTAATAAAGTGACTATATAGATTGATTTCACACAAAACAATAATCATCAACCTGGTTGCGACTTCATAGAGTGACTAGAAAGAGGGACTACATAAAATGGCTTTACGATGGTGTTTGAGATTGAATAGCTAATTTTTCAATTAATCCTAATTTTTTGGTGAATGAGATCATTGTTTAGTTGACATTCAAATTTTTTTATGCCACAATAGATTTCATGAAAGCAATGTATAAATGGAGACTAAAGGGTGACTAAATAGTGTGACTACATAAAGTAAGTTCAAAAAGAACCATAATAATCAAAATAGTATTGACTTAATAGAATGACTACTTAGAGTTACTATACAAAGTGACTGGTACTTACTTCATATATAGAGAGACTACTTCAGACAGAACAATAATCAGCAAAAGGGTAGTATTAACCATTGAGCAATATTATTAACTTCACTCAATTGAGTTGCATAGGGTGACAGATTGAATTTTATACTAAAAACATATTCCAAGTTATCATCTATTGAATTCATAGAGTGATACCATACAAATACTTAACATAAATGTTAAAATTTTGCTTGCCTAGATATACATTTTAAATACATTTGATGGAACATAGATTGAAACCCCGTTTTTATAATTTTTATTACATATTAGTGTTTTTTTCTCATAAATGTAGGGTTTATATAAAACAATATCATTCATATTGCAGTTGAATTTCGATGAAAGATGGATTTCTAACCATACGTCGTTCGTTGATGATGACATAAGAATCCTAGCGACCTTTGATGCAAAGAGCGAACCTTAACTCGTTGTCTCAGATCAATGTTTTTTCCTCAAAATAGTTGATATCGAATTTTTGAATCCAAAATTTGTGGATAGACGAAATATATGAGAATTTTTTTTCTTAATTTCAAATGGTTGGTTGAATAGTGCAATCATCATCCATTTTTGGAGGAGGTGTGATACTGGTACCATTCAATTAGCCAGAGATATGCGTTTGTGATTCCGTTTTCTAATTCAATTTTGGCAACATTAAACGTTATTTTATGGTAATTCAATCATTTTGTTCCAAAAATGTCCTTTTTGCCCAAAATATTAGCTGAGAAAGATTAAAATTATCAAATTATACTTTGTAAGTCGGTGGTTGACACACGTGACTATTCCAAGTTTACTGAAAGGGGGAGTAGGATAAGTGGATAGAATGCAAGAACTAGAGCTGTCTATTAATGGAGGAACCAACTAGTGGGCAGAAAGTATGTGAAGAGGGTAAATGCTCTCACGAACCAGGATGTCTATCTCAGACCAGATTCCAATGTACAATGGTTAGCAAGTAATGAAGTTATTTATAGCACAGTACCCGGGTAGGTTAGGTTGCCCGTCATTTTTCTAGTACGAGGGTCAGCGTTGTACTGACACCTGCAACTACCTCAATTGCAGCGATACCTATGGTTGCTCACTGCGAGCCACTTGTCCCAACATTAATTAGACGGATGTAACGTTTTCTCGAACGCAGCCTGAATGCGATCCTCGAGGATGGGTGTGACAACCGAGGTCAAAGGGGACTTCCAAGGTTAATGACTACGACTGGTCATCGCGGGACCACGACCTCATGAGGGCCATGTCTGCAGTGCCCCAGCGCACTCCTACCTATGCTCCTCCCTTCACTCTTTGAACCCTTCCCCCAACCTTTTGTCAAGGTGCCCAATAGAGGAATCCATAGAGTTTCGGTCCTTCAGCTACCAATTCACACGTCCCATCATCCCATATGATGATCCAAATCAATGACTCCAGTTACCTTAGGAGTCTATCTGAATCCCAGTCAAACATATCCTAGTGAGCAGTGAGCCATACATTGGGAGGCCTACTTGAACATACTATACCTTCGAGACCCTACCCAGGGTCGAGGTTAACAATTATGCTTGTTTGCCCCCATTGCTTAGTTCTCCCTTGAGGAGGGCCATATTGCTCTGTCCATAGATGGGGACCCATCATTTGAGTCCATTGGACTAGTCGAGCAACGGTGTCCTATTAGTTGACTTTACCATGATGGGGGTTCTAGGTTCTCTCTAGGGATCCCAATCCGAGGGCAGGTTGAGGATACAAATTCCGTTAGATGTGAAATTCCATCTTTGTGCCTAATTTTTGCAATGGGGGAGACGAGTCATGCCAATGTTGCTCCCAGACTTTTGCGGTGCCACTCTTGTTCGTTCTTGGTCAAGGGTTTATTTTGCCACTTCCATTGTGATAAGAATGCATTCTCCCCCTTTACGGTGCTTGATGCTTCGTGCTATACGCGATGCCTACTATGACACAAGGGGCTTGCCGCAACACTGGAATGCTATCGTGGCACTGTTGTTCGTACCCATCCTGCTGAATCCTATTGGACCTCACTGTCATGTCAACTGATGACTCCTACCACTTATCTTTCCACAGTGTTGATATGAATCCTAAATTTATTAGGTACTACATACTCTCAACTAGATAAAAAGATAGTAATTTAGTCAAAAATTGTCTTTCCATATAAAATTTGTGTTTTATTTGCGATACTATCCTATTTTTATACACAATTGATTGCATAATACTCATTTGGAGCACAGTGTAATTTTTTCATTTGATTTAGGGTGCAATATGAAATTATAATATTTTAGGATATAAATTAAGAATGTAAAATTTTTTTGGGATACAAAGTGTCATTTGTCTTTTTTTTCTTTGATGACAGACAGACACAGCATCAATTTCTACTGTCTTGAAACGAATTCCCACTTTCTTTTGCTTTTGTTTTCTTTACACCCTGCTTCCTTTTCAAAAAGTGAAACTAAAGTGATTGGACATTTGGACCAAAAGAACAAATCTCCCCTTTAAATATCATTTTTAATTGCTCTAGTAGTTTTCATGGATCCAAGGTAAGGAACAAAAAGTGGTGGGAGTAGACTACGGTACATTCAAAAAAAATTCGGTATCATACCTTTAAAATTTATTACAACTTTTGTGAGTTATTTTACAATCAAAATATTTGCCACTTTTGTAGTTAATTTATCACTTTTATGGGTGTTTTTACCACTGTTGTGGGTATTTTTACTATATTTGTGGTAACTATTTTTATCATGTTTCTTAGGTACAAAAAAAAAAAATTATCACTTTTATGGGTGATTTATTACATTTGTGAGTGTTTTTACAACATTTGTGGATGTTTTTACCACTGTTGTGGTAAATATTTTTACTATTTTTTTTGATACCACAATAATGGTAAAACTATCCACAAATGTGGTAAAAATTACGACAAATGTAATAAATGGGGGTATGATACCGAAAATCTCCTTGGATGAACCATAGTCTGCTCCAAAGTGGTGGGTTGAATGTCAAAAACTGTCATTTGTGGGTATATCAAAAACTCTATCCCAAGAGTTATCTTGTGAAAAGTTACAAATGTATACTTAAATTTTAATATTTTTTTGAGTAAGTGATTGTTTATCATAATATTAGGAAACAAGGTCTTACATTCAAATCTCGTAGACACGTTAATTACTAAAAGATTTTTACGTGCTAGACAAAAAATCTAACTTGCACGTAAGAAGACATATTGAAATATAAATATTTTAGTAACATCTAAACGAAGTTACTAAAATTTATTTTCCTTTGTCTTACTCTTGCCCCATTGTGTATGTTCACTTTTTTTTTAAAACAAAGTTTCTTCTTGAGCCTATTCCTTCTGATACATCTCTCATCCAACAAAACCAGTCCTGAAAATCTCCATAGAACTCCTTCTTCCTCAAGATGGCACTAAGCAACAATGTCATTGGAGCCATCAACTTTGTAGTTATGCTCCTATCCATTCCGGTAATCGGCACCGGAATATGGCTAGCAACAGAACCAGACAATTCCTGTGTGAAGATCCTCCAATGGCCTGTCATCATTCTGGGAATCTTGATCTTGGTTGTGGCTATAGCCGGCTTCATCGGAGGGTTCTGGAGAGTCCCATGGCTACTCATCTTCTACCTCATTGCCATGCTTGTTCTAATAATATTGCTTGCTTGTTTGGTGGTCTCTGTCTACATGGTTACTGTTAGGGGCCATGGCCATATTGAACCTAGCAGGGCTTACTTGGAGTATCATCTTGATGACTTCTCCGGCTGGCTTCGCCGGAGAGTTAGAAGTTCTTATAAGTGGGATAGGATAAGGAACTGTCTTAGCTCCACCAGCATGTGTGCAGAGTTGAACCAGAGTTATAGGATGGCTCAGGATTTCTTTGATGCTCACATTAGCCCCATGCAGGTAAACTCCATTCCTCTTCTTTCATATTTTTAATTCTTGCCCGATATTTTTCGCCTGATACTAAAATAGTTGGGATAAAGATTTTGTTGAGCTTATTCGAATAATTTTTTCACTTGATTTGAACATTACTATGTGTTTCAACAAAAGAAATGGTGAAGATAATGTAATGGATCTCTGTTTTCCCTTTAATTTCTAGAATTTTTTATAACATCCTTTAAAATGATGATTTTATTTATTGATCCAAAAATTAGATAGTACAATAAAGCTCAATTATTGACCAAAAATTTGATAGTACAATAAAGTTCAAACTACATCCCAAAAAATAATTGAAGGGGGGCCATCACGGAGAAAATCTCAAAAGAGAGAAACTTAACACAATCAAATCCACAACAAATAAAATCGCGCACAATCCAAGAGCGGGTTTGGCTCCGCTCCGATTTCACTAGAATTGGAAGATTTTTCAATTCAATTTTGAATGCTTAAGATTTGTACTCACTCATCAATATATTTTAAATTTTTAAAATTTAGAAATATTTTTTTAATTAATTAAATCTACTTATGTGTATAGATCTTGGCCATTAAAAAAGAATGGTAAAATCCTCCGATTCTTAAAAAATTGGTTATATCTTCTTCGTGCCAAAGATCTTCAACCATATGGAGAGAAACGCAGAAACCCTAATGCGAAAGCTTAAAATAGAAGCTTATTCAAAAGTCATCTTTTTTTCTTGAAGTTTCCTTACAAACAGCCATTTTTTCTTTTCAATTATTCTTAGAGTGATGTCAATGTCAAACTAGAAGTCCTAGGCAAAGAAAACCATCAACAAAGTAACACACTGAAGATTCTTCTACCATGTGTTTATCAGCTTTATTTTCTAAATATTCTCATCTTTTTCTTTGTTAATGTTCACAGTCAGGATGCTGTAAGCCACCAACAGAATGTGGGTACACCTTTGTGAACCCAACATACTGGATTAGCCCAATAAACATGGCGGCGGACATGGATTGCCTGCAGTGGAGCAACGAGCAGACGCAGCTGTGCTACGCCTGCGATTCGTGCAAAGCTGGATTGCTAGCAAATCTGAAGAAAGAATGGAGAAGAGCAGACATCATATTGATCATAACCCTAGTTGGTATGATATGTGTTTATCTGATAGGGTGTTGTGCATTTAGGAATGCCAAAACTGAGGATCTGTTTAGGAAATACAAGCAAGGCTATGTGTAAGTGATGATACTGTACGTGGTTGTAATAGGGGCAGTGCATTGGGGATTGAAGAAGAAGATGATGGGTGGGAATGCATTTTCTTTGTTTTGTGACTTTGTATGATTATTTAAAGTTGGTGTTGTTCATGTCCTCTTTTTTCACCAAAAAGGTATGGAACCATGGGGTTGATGATTTGGTTGTGGTATGAGACTAAAGAGTTACCTGAAAAAAGGGTGAAATGCTTAACGTGATTTGCGGAGGGCGCCGAAAGTTGAATGGTAATCAAAGATTGAGAATCCCAAAGACATTAATTCTGTATAGGGAAAATTTCAATCACGTATCCTCTAATTTATTATATTTTTAAAGACACCTCCTATATTTTTTGAATCTTTATCGACACCTCAAAATATTAGCTAGAATGTAATTTTACTAAATTACCCATAATATATTTGAGGACAAATTTCATCCACACCCCTCTAGATAAATATATCTTAAATGAGACCCAATCTTTTTTCTAAAATTTTTTACTTATTAAAATTTAGGTCAATTAAAATTCAATTCGAGCTAATTACAATTTATTTTTTACGTATTAAAATTTGCGTCAATTAAAAATTATATTTTTTTATGTATCAATCGGCTCAAATAAAATTTTAATTAACTCGCATTGAATTTTAATCGGCTCAAATCAAATTTTAATCAACTCGTATTGAATTTTAATCGGACCAAATTTTAATACATAAAAAATATAAATTTTAATTGACTCAAATTTCAATGAATTAAATTTTAATTGACACGAATTTTAATAAATAAAAAGATATAAATTTTAATCGAGTCGAAGTGAATTTTAATCGGTGTTAACAACTCGCATAGAGCTCAAATCGACTCGAATGCTAGTACATAAAAAATGAATTTTAATAGGCTTGTATTTTAATATGTAAAAAAATTATATTTAATCAGCTCGAATCAAATTTTAATCGACTCAAATTTTAATATGTAGAAAAATAAATTTTAATCAGCTCGAATTTTAATATGTAGAAAAATAAATTTTAATCAGTTCGAATTTTATAGAAAGATTGTTTGGGGTTTATGTAAGGGCATTTTTGGTATTTTAAATAAATTTTTTTTGTTAGAAATTGTGGTTTAATGACATAGGTGTCAATGACGTTTAAATATAAACTAGAAGTAGTGTCGGTGATATTTTTGATAACAGAAGGAGTGTCCTTGAAGATATGGTAAACTAGAATAAGTCTGACTAAAATTTTCCTCCGGTATATAATCTTATTCAGGATAGTAAGAAAAGATGTCCCAAAGAAATTTATACCCAAGATTGAGAATCCCACTCTTATCTCTCACTTCAATAAGTCTGTGTAATGTAAATTACAAAATCCTCACTAAACTCTACCCAAGATTGAGAATCCCACTCTTTATCTCTCAGTTCAGTAAGTATGTGTAATGTAAATTACAAAATCCTCACTAAACTTGGCTAGATTAAGACCTTTCCTAGATACAATCATAAGTCCAAACTAAAGCAAAACAGGTAGGTATGATTGATAATACTATCGTAACGCAATAAATCGTCCACTCACTCAAAAGAAAAAAAAAAGAAGGAAACAATGAAAGCACGATAATCAAAATCGATCTTGAGAAAGCTTATGAGAGAGTAAGCTGGACTTTCCTCCACCAAATATTAATTGATTTCAACTTTCCCCAAAGCTGGGTTGACACTATTATGAGATACGTGACTGAAACCTCACTCTCAGTTCTCTGGAATGGATCACCTATTAATCAAATTAAACCCATTGGCCTATTTGTCTTGTGCATGAAAAAACTTGGACAATTAATTCACGACAAATCTCACAAAGGTCAATGGAAAAGTCTAAAAGCTTCTAGGAATGGACCAAACATCACACATCTCTTATTTGCAGATGATTTCATTCTATTTTCAAGGGCTAAAGCTGAGGACTGTACTACGATTAAGGAAGTCCTTCATGAAAGATCTCTGGACTTAAAGTTAATCTCAAAAAGTCAAGAGTCTTGTTCTCCCCAAACATTAGAACCCCCCCCCCCCCCCCCCCCCCCCCCCTCTCTAAAGAGTAGAAAATGTTGCAGTACTCTGACTAATGACCTAGGCAAGTATTTGGGCATTCCCTTTATACACAAAAGATCATCAAAACAACACTTCAAGTTTATCATTGATAAAATGCAAAATAAACTCGGTGGGTGGAAAGCTAAGAATCTATTACTTGCAGGCAGAACCACATTAATCCAATCAGTTACTTCATCTATACCATCTCATGTTATGCAATCCTGCTGGCTGCCCCAATCGACATGTGATCTATAGATAGACTCAATAGAAATTTTCTTTGGGGAGATATTAAGGAGAAATAAAGAGTCCACCTAATTAGCTGGGACAACGTTTGCACACCTAAATCAATGGGTGGACTAGGATTAAGGAAAAGTAGGTTAGCAAATCTAGGATGGAAAATTAAACAGGAAAAATCTGATTTATGGGTTAATGTGGTTAGAAGTAAGTATCTTAACCAAGATAACAACAGCTGGGAATTGAAAGGAAATGTCTCTCCCACCTAGAGAGCTATCCTTAAAACTAAAGAGCTCTTAGACAAGGGTTAAAATGGATTGTAGGAAATGGAAATAACATTGTTTTCTGGATTAACTGGTGGATGGGAAATGAACCTCTAGTCTACAAGTTGCAGCCTCCACCTTCAATGAATTTACAAAGCAGAGTGGCTGACTTCTTGGATGATTCAGGTGACTGGGATCTTCAAGCAACAACAGGTATGAATCTTCCCCAAAGCATCATACTTGATATTTTGCATACTCCTCTGTACTCCTATGAATTGCAGCAAGATCAAATCTATTGGGGCTTTATCAGTAATGGGAAGCTCTCAACCAAACTTGCTTACAACCTTCTCATCAGGGAAACCCCACAACAGGATCCCCAATTGAACTGGAATTGGTTGTGGAAAATTGAGGTCCCCCACAAACTTAAATTCTTTTTATGGCTGATCCAACATGATAGACTATTGTCTAACCAACTCAGAGCAAAGAGAAACATGGCCAATGAAGCTACCTGCTCTAGATGCAAAACCTATGAGGAATCATCACTACATATTCTTAGAGATTGCATTAAGGCTCAGAAGGGTTGGAGCCATTTCCTGAGTGGCACAGAAAGAGTAATTGAACAGAGCTTGAATTTACATAGCTGGCTTGATTTGAATTTCAAGGACAAATACAACTGCTACTGGAGGAATGTCCAATGCCCCATCATGTTTACCTCCATAATCTGGCAAGTCTGGAAAGATAGAAACAGAGTGTATTGCTAACACAACCACTGAACACTATGTGGTGGCTAGAAATGGCTGGCACTCAGCTTCTGAGATCATGAATGCCTTCAAAGAACTATCTTTACAAAGAACTATTAAAACTCACAGACTAATTTCTTTGTCTTTTCCCAATGCAGGTTGGATAAAGCTAAGCATGGATGGTTGCTCTAAAGGGAATCCAGGATCTGCTGGAATCGGAGGCCTTATAAGAAATGATCAAAGAAAGGCTTCTATGGAAAGCTGAATGAGACATCAAACCTGCAAGCTGAACTGTGGGCGATCCTCAAAGGATTGGATCCTGCACATAATTCAGGATTTGACAGAGTGGTGGTGGAAACTGATTCATTAGAACCATTCACACTGCTCACCAACCCGCTGGATGAAAACCATCCATGCAAGGCATTGGTTGCTAACTGTAAGCATCTTATGAAGACGAATGAATTTCCTATTGCTCACACTTCGCATGAAGGAAACCAGTGCGCGGACATCCTTGCCAACATTGGGGAGCTCTTTGTCCCAACGCATCAAGTCCTGCATGCCCTTAGGGCAGAAAATGCTAGTGTTGCCCTTAACAGCTCCCATTTCAATTTCTCGAGTATTAAAAAAAAAAAAAAATTTGGATGGCCCCCCCAATTATTACTATAATAAAATACTTATCACTTTCTTTTTTTAGTTATTATTTTTAAGTTATATGTATTTTATATTATAGTGATAATTGGTGGTTAGTCCTATTTACTAAATCATGTTATTATTTAGAGACCGAGTAATTGATTATCATGTTATTAATTTCAATTGATTCTGATATATCTGAATCATATTACTGCTTTTGAATATGTGATGTTACTTAAAAAATACTTGTAATATATGGATGGTAGTATATAATATTACTAACTTTTTGGTGTTACTTCATGATGTTATTGATTTCTTGGTGTTACTTTATGATTTTACTTTTTTTGTTTTGAATGCTATTGTTTTTTGTTTAATTTTTTTAAATATTATTATTGAATGTTACTATTTTTTGTTTTGAATGTTAATATAAAATTTTACTATTTTTTTGAATATTACTATTCTTTGTTTTGTATATGTACCTATATAATAAAACACTTAACAATTTGAATTTTTATCCCCTACATATTTTTTCCCTTAAAAATATCACATTACCTATTTTTATCACATGTTCAATCATTTAATATTTGATTAATTTGTAATTTAACATAATTTTTATTTTAGACATTATCCATACACGATAATATACACATATTGAGAAAATTTTATCAAACTACGTATTTTGAGAAAAAAAATTTGATATTTTTTGGGTGCTGAAATTTTATGTTCCATCGTGCCTTCAAACACGAGTTATGACTAATATATATACATGAGAGAGTCCTAATCTAGGAAAGATCTAAAAATAAAGAACTTTGAATTTGATTTAGTTTTTAAATTTATTTTAATTAAATATAACTGTTGGGGGTATTTTTAACTATGGAGATCGAAATGTAGTTATTTTCAAACAAAATTTTTGAGTGAATTTTTTTGGGGAAAATTGGAAAGGGGTACACCAAATTAGAGTTAATTGTAAAAAATTATACAGAAAAAAATGTAGGGTAAAAAAGTCCATAATTTTAATATTTATTTGTTTCCAAGTACATTATTTGAAATTTTCATATTTTCTTTTGACATTTATATCCTCCCTTGATCCATGCGTAGTTTTTTTTGGAAAGTGGTACATTAAACTTCTCCTAGTTTATGGGAGAACTTTAATATTTTGTATTTTTATGTCCTCATTTGATTCGTGCGTATTTTTTTTGGAAAGTAGTTTTGTTTTCAAATTATATTTAATACATCTTGATTCATGCGTATTTTTTTTTTAAAGTGGTTTTGTTTTCCAATTATATTAATATCCGAATTCCATAACACTATAACAGTGTAATAATAACAGTGTAACAATAACAGTGTAACAAGACATTTATACAAAATATTGTACTATTACATTTTGTCAAATATATATTTTCATATAATTTCATTCAAAACAGTTCATCTATGTTTGGAATTTGTTACCACGTGCACAAAATTATTGAACACTGTTTCTATTACAATGTATTGTTACACTGTCTTTATTACAGTGTATTGTTACATTATTTTGGTTACACTATTCCTTAATGAATTTGTTACGTTTTTATTACAGTGTAAATAATTTTATATTTCAAATTATATAAAAAAATAATTAACAAAATTTGAAATTCAAACAAAGTGATATATCCTAAAACAAACGGAATATTAAAGTTCTTCTATAAATTTAGGAGATATTTAATGCATAAATATAATTTGAAAACAAAATCACTTTAAAAAAAAAATACGCATTATTTAAGGTGCATTAGAGATTTAATTAAATGACCCTAAAGTTCAGCGCTTAAGATAAATGTCTTGTTATAGTTTTTAGGAAAGAAAATTTTACAAAATGAACATTTACGTCTTTGTATCTCAGCTGTGTACTTTTTTTCAAAACATTTTGTTCTATGTATTTTTCTACAATTATGTCTAATTTAGTGTATCGGCTTTCAAATGACCCATTTTTTTGCCAAACAAGTCTAAAAAAGCGGACCAAGCCCAAATTTCTCAAAAAGAAATTAAACAGGTAGGTGTGTTGAGCTGTCCACACCGCTCTTACTCGGGCTTGGGTTGGGCTGGTAGCATTTTTTGCCGGGTAGGAGGGCTATTTTGGGGTTGGGTAGTGGGCCTCCATAGGCCGACCCAACACATGGACAACCCGAGAAATGAGTACATAGCACCGGTTACTCAGTGACAGTCCCTTACTACAGCACCAAATTTCCTTTTTTTGGGCTCCTGACATTGGACCAGGCCTGCCCCGACTTTCAGTCCAGGATCTAAGGGAGTTTCAGCCCACTTGTAAAGGATTGAACAAAGCTTAATTTTCTTGTACAATGAAACCAAAGATTATAACAGCATCATAATTCTCTAAAGCCCTGAATTGAGAAAGTGCAAAGGTGTTGTAGTCGAAATAAGAGAGAAGTAGGGAAGACACCTGAATTCTAACATTATTTAACACTTAAAATCTTAGTTCAAGTATGTAAACACATACTAATCTCAGGTTTTTTTGTGGCCCAATAGACTAATTCCCTCGAAAGTTTTCACGTATAGTCAAAATTTGGCACTCTCAATTGTGGCCAATGGATGTTAGTTACACATCTTCAGACAAAAATTACAGCTACTCGCGTATGTTTTAGGATTAACATCCATAGGTTTGGCTTTTCTGAGGATAATTTTTTTTTTCGATAAGTGTCGGGACAAGAATTAATCAGTTGCAATGTTCTATGGTCCAAAACCAACATGCCAAGAATTATTATGGATTGTGATATGGCTAGCTAGAAGAGTCTACGAGGAATACATTGGGACGAAACTAGTGCTTCAAATTTATTAGACCGAGTTTTAATCATTGAATATAAAACATGATATGTTTCAATAAACACATCTAATGGTCTCAAATAGACTTATCTAACGGCCATCATCATCTCTCTCAAAACTATTTAAATTACATCGTGCCTGAAAGCACGGGTTATCATAGTATATAAATAGTAGGAATGGCATCATATGGCCTGAAATGACACAGTGGATGCGAATGAGCTTCTAACATTCTTAGAAGAACAAGCAATTTTGTGCTTGAAGTTGAAGGAGAAGCCTTTGACTCCCCAAGGTTGTCCTCTCTCTCTCTCTTCATTCTATGCATAATCCAATGGCATGCACCCACCCTAATAAACCTACCTACTGCCTATGAGGTCCCACCTAACTCCAAGGGAAAAAGACCTAAAAACACATCCTTTCGATGAATAGTCCACGTTTTTGTTAGGCTCAAAGCACTACTAGAAGAAAAGGACACTTGAGAAAAATAAGCCTATCTAGTTTTTAGGATCATGTGACATCCTATTCTTCTTGGTCCAGTTGCCCATCAATGCATCTACCAGGGCGCCCACCCATCTCATAAAGATTCAAATTTTATTTCGAAATTAAAGAATGTTTTCTTAAACGACCATTACAGTTTACAATTACACTAACTTTTACAATCAAATCCTCTCTAATGAGTTATTTTTCCTCCCGGGTGAGGCTATTGCTAAAACCTTGTACTTGTTTCATTTGGTTGGTGGTTGTGAAAAACTTAAGTTCTTTAAGGGCAGTCATTCAATGAAACTAGTTGACTATTCACATGGTGCAAATTCTTCCAACACGCTTAAATGTGGCCATAAATCTTACCTGCAAAGGAATCGACCAGTTGGAAATTTCTCATTGTATTCTCAGTTTGAAAATTGGATTCCCCAAAATTGAAAACTCTAGAGTATGAAGGCTTGGTTAAGACTATCGTAGCCTAGTCTGTATGAGGTACATTACCAGAAATTATAACTAAATAAGAGAAAAAACTGACTAATAACTTTCTCATTGTATTTTCAACTTGAATGTTGAATCCCACAAAGTCAAAAACACGAAGTATGAAGGTTCGGGTAAAAACTACCACATCGAAAGTTACAATTAAATAAAGAATAGTTCAAGTCATTTAGGTCAACATTTAAGTTGACCTCAGTTTTAACTCATTTTTTGGACGTGTTACAACTATAAAATATTTGAATCGAGGCCAAATTATTAAAAAAAAAACCTCATTTCTTTAGTAACCTTTTTAGATTGAGTCGAAATTTCAATTTTTTTTTTTTTTTTTGCAATTTTGATACAATAAAAAAAAAAAACAAGTAGAATGTATGGTAATGGGGCTCATAAAAGCTTTGGCATAAAGATATTTTGGTCAAAAATGTGACCACACCTTAATAGGTTTCGACTATGAATAGGAAAGACGATGACAATTGACAAATGCTTACGAATTGATTGAGTCCAAGTCCTATGTACCCAAAGCACCAGCTCATGTGCCTTCAATATGTGGATTCAGTTTCTTAGATAGCATTGTTTTGACTAATTTATGAAATGTGAAGAAATAAACAAGAATTCAATGATTTATGTGTTTGGGCTGTTGTGGTAACAATTTACGGGAGAAGAGAGGGAGATGTTCTTATTCATTGTGTCTCAAGAGAGATCACAGTAGTAATATATAGGGATACAAAGATTATAGAATGTCACTAATTGTGCAATCTAATTTGATAACTGGCAATAAAGAAAATAACAATCAACCCACGAATAGAAACGAATCCCGTAATATCCTCTCTTCTCCACCAACACAATGAATTACTTAACAATTTTTTTTTTTTTTTTAAATCCTCATGATATTATAAGGACATATTAACAAAGGTAGGTCATACTTCAAAGTGGTACTAAAACCTTACAAGGCCATGTGGAAGAAATGGTGATATCCAAGGTGAAATTTATTTTTGGGCTCTCAAATTATGCAATCGGTGTCAGTTTAGTTCCCAATATATTTGATTTGTGTCAATTTTGTCCCCAAAATTTTAGACTTCTGTTCAAAATGGTTAAACGTTTGTATCACATCACCACTTTTGTTAGATAACTTTGAACGTTATAGCGTCTAGAGCAAGTTCTCTCACAATTCTGTGAGGTCATTTTAATAGAAGGAACTAGGACTCTTGATAGGTCATTTCCATCGACGAAACTAAATAATAACCAGTTATTATAGATTTAAAAGAGATAAGAACAAGAATCATAAGAATAAGGACGATAATAGAGTGTCTTGGACTATTCTTTCAATAAGATGCATGTCCAGACGAATGAACTTTAGAGGAGGGTCCCTGCAAGTTGTGTGGGCAATGACTCATTGCTTCGTCCATTGTTGAAAGAAATGTGATCCCACCCCTCACCCATGGCCATAGGGAGTGCAGGGGACGGGGACTTTTGTTGCACCAGTTCCTTTAATCAATTAGAAGGTACTTGTCTTCTACATTGCATTGCGGCCAGTCTTATCCCTTTCACATTTCGACTCTTCCCTTTTCATGGGCCCCACTGAGAATGCCTCTTGGTCTTGGTTAAGTTTCTCTCTTAAGCCCAAATCCAACTTTTGTTTACTGTCAAAACAATGCCTACACTCATAACAAACCCAATAATCAAGAATTTGAATTGCACAACTTTTGGGCTGGACCAAGAAATCGAAATCAATACCCCCTATAATATGGATCAATGCACCCATTGTATGATCCGTAATGCTACTTAGACTTTATTTATTGAATTAGTTTACGGACTAATTTATTATTATCGTTAGATTAACGATGTGTCCGAATATCAGATGAAGTATACTTTAAATTCAACGACAATAATATATTGGCTCAAAAGTTTTGATTCAAATAGCACATTTGTTCTATGAAGGTAATGTAATTTGTAGGAAAAAGGTTTTTTCATGTTTGTAGACAGATTGTGAGATTGAATCCCAATGTTAATTCAAGTGGTAATAAAAACGAGTTGTAAATTCAGGAGTCTTGATTTCGAATTTTGACAATCTTCCTTTGGGGTCAGGCCATGAGAGATTTATCCCTCACGAATACCCTAGTTTCAGCGTGGATGATTTGTCTTTGACCATACCGGAGAAGATTAGTCGAGACACACGTAAGTTGACCCGAACACTCGTAACCATTAAAACAAAAAAAAAATGAAAAAAAATCCCGATGTTTTCTTCAAGGGACACTTTTGATGATAAGATATTAGTCTCTTCAGAATTTGGACACCCTCCATTACAATTTGTAAAAGAAGTAAAACACTAATTGTGTTTTGATAGAGAATCCATTTGTAAATGGAGATTCATATTGAATTCATGATAGTGAGTAAAATTGAGAAAAATTATACTAAATAAAATCTAAATCTGTTTATATGCCTTTTTTGTTTTTTTTTGTTTTCCTTCCATATTTCCAATTCAATATTCATAGTTATCTTTGGTCAGCTAAGAAAACTCACCTCCTCAATTTTTATTTATAATCTCCACACTTACAACTTTGGTTTTTTAATTTTAGACAAGACCTGCGAGTTTGGATTGAGCATTAGTGGGTTCGATTAGTATATTGGTGAATTCACTAGACTCGTCAAATAAATGGATCAACATTAATATGATAAACACAACTTATACACACACGAAACTGATTATACACGAATATAAATGAGTTGGGTATAAATTAAACAAATTTTCATACGATACGAATCTATGACTCATTGTTAGCCCTACCTACAAGTGGAAATTTGAAAGTAGAGTGAACCATGGCTATTCTCAAACCTACCTAGTACACGTACTAACATTAGAGAACCAGATACCACCTTGGCCATTTGTTCGGTGGTGGTGGGGTTGAGGGGGGGGGGGGGGGGGGGGGGGGGGGGGGGGTTGTGGGCATGCAAAAAACATTAGTTAAACTTTTCTAGGTTCCCAAGTTGTGCTTTGATCGATCCAGAAAACAAATGAATGCAATTATTTTGATTCTGTCAAAAAGACAATTAAAAGAAGGTACTCCTCAATCCTCATCCCCTTTAATGTGTATGTGTGCACACGTGCGTGTCTACATGTGTTTTGTGTTCATTGACATCATTGTCCATTTTTCTTTTTTTTAGTAAAGCATATTTGGCTCTCTCTCTCTCTCTCTCTCTCTCTCTCTCTCTCTCATACAAGGGCATCATTTTAATGATAAGGTAAATTTTAAATACAATGGCTTAAACCCTAGGCATCATGAAAAGGGCCTTTGGTGTTTGAATTTAGTCAGGAATGACCTTTCATTACATCAATAAGCGAGTTCATGCTGTGTCGAGAAATAGAGATTTTAGTAAATAAATGAACTCTTATATAACATGATTTATAAATTGTATCAAAATCTCTACTCCTAAAGTGATCAACATCATATGATGCATGCCATCTATATATTAAACACGTCGTGTCAACTTATACGGGTTGTGCAAGTTCAATTATGTTATCTAGTTTGGTGGGTTACAAAGGACTTATTTTTAAATTAAAACAAAACAAAAACGCAAGATAAGCTAATTTCACCGATAATATTTCTATCATTGATCATATTCGTACTACCAATCATATTCCTATTGGTGCCCTAGAAATTTAGTCTTGTAAAAATCATTTCAAGTATTTTAATCAGTTTATAGTCATATCTGTAACATATATTCTTATCTGAATTTCATAGACGTTGATTCATAAATTTTAAGCTTAAGTTATACGATCACTTGCCATCACACCCCATGTCAACAATAAGAATTCAACTTAAGAAAATCGTGTCGAACCACAAAAAAAACAGTGGGTCAACAAAACAATGGAGGAAGTACCTCTAGAAGAACTCATGGGTCAGGAAGTACCAATTTTGATATATACCAAAGTAGGTAATGTTGGTAAGCTGACAAAAGAATAACCAATCAATCTTAAACAATAGAGTGTGGAGGTCCCACTTTGGAAGAGAGAGAGAGGAAGCCATAAGCAATGGTTTGGGCTATCTGCTTCATATATCATCAGATAAGAGTTAGTAAACTAAATGACATCATTGCTTAGGAAACTTGAACTGTTTGATGTGTATTTTATTGTAATAAAGGGTAAAGTGAAGGGTGCATATTAAAAGGCAAGAATGAGAAAATATTTCATCACATTTAGAACAATATTTAGGCATTGGGAAAAAACAAGAAGGGATGGGGGCATTACATCAAAAGAAAGTAGCTAATCAACACAACACAAAGTAGAAGATATAGTGAGATCCACATTCACTCCACTTCTTTTTGAGTCTTGCTTTAGTGCTCTTACATGTCGACCACCTCCACTATAAAATTCCACAGCATAATTCCTATGCCCTGTTAATTATTTATCTTATTTAACCGCGAATAATCTTAATTATACAGGCTTTTAGATTCGCGATAAGAATATAAGTCCGAGATGTACTCAATCTAGCAGGAATGAGGGAACATACTCATAACTCTCTCCCCATAGCCCAAAAAGTGTTTCAAATAAAAGAAAAAATACTGGGAGAAAACATTTCTATCTTTCTTTGGCTTTTCGAACTATATCAAGTGGTTATGTGAAATGAAAGTTTATCGATCGAAGCCAGATACTATACTAGTCAATAACAACTTTTAGAAAGCTTGTAGAACGCATGCATGGAGATTCTGTCTATCGGAGGTTCGAAAATCTATGAAAGGAATTCGATGGAATAGTTTGATCTTAAAGGAGATCTTTCTATCTAATCTAAATTTGAACCTAAGACCTCATGGTGTGACTTATAAGATCTTTCTGATGTGTTTTTTTCTTTTACATTTTTTTATATTCGTTAGTAAAATTATAGAATGCACTCGACGAGCACATATAGTTACAATTTGTAACATGTATTTGAGATTATTTTTTTTTACTTTTCAATCTTCGACTATTTCTAAGAACACCCGTTTTTATGCTGTATTTGAGATTTATACATTTGTATGCATTAACATGTATTTAAGATTTATACATTTCTAACATGTATTTGAGATTTTTTTTTTACTTTTCAATCTTCGACTATTTCTAAGAACACCCGTTTTTATTCTGTAGTTGAGATTTATACATTTGTATGCATTAATGCACAAAAATAAGTTTATACTTCTCTTTGGCACATAGTAATTTGTCTTATGTTACCTATTGACATCGTAGCTTAGTCATTAACAAGGATGTTGCTTAGTCTACACCAGTGATGTTTTTGGCATTTCTTTGGGGGTGCTTATCCTTTCACATTCACCATTCCTTGTATATTATAATGTCTTTCTTATTCACAAGCCTAAAGACAGACAAATTGTCCACTTCGTTATAATATATGTTTGTTTATTGGCCATACCATGAGATTATCTTGCAAAAACTTATAATTGAATCAAAAAAAAAAAAGGGAATAATAAGAACATGAAGACAAAAGATAAAACAAGATATCTTTTGCTAAACATCACATCTAACAAATTCCATGTTTTCCTATCCTTAGAAAAGGGTTGGCGAAAGCTTATGGTCTGTTTGGTGTAGGAATGATGGAAAGTTAGAAAGATATATTTTCTATCTTTTAAGGAAGGAAAGTAGGAATGATACACTTTCATTCTTTTGTGTTTGGAATGATGGATGGAAAATAAAAATGATTAATTTTTTTTTTTTTGTGCTTGATAAGGTGAAAAAAATATTTTTTATTTTTATTTTAATTTAAAAAAAAATATAAATACATATTTTATCATTATATTTATATATAAAATTAATGTATACATAATATATGTATATATCAAAGGATATATCTATATAACAAAGTACAATACAATTTAAATCTCAAAAGATAAACAAAATGACTTTTGCTATTCGCGGTTGTGACCGCTTTAAATTTTACTTTAAAATTAATCTAACGGCTAATATTAACACCCCAAATTTAGTATGAAAAATAAGCTCATAAGGGTGTGTTTAGAGTGATATTTTAAAAGTACTTCTAGGTAAAAAATAGTATTTGGAACCGCCCCACCACTACCTCTAACACCACCACCCCCACCGCTCCACCACCGCTACCCCCCCCAATCCCCACTGCCCCACCACCATCACTATCACCACCCTACCATACCCACCACCCCACCACCATCACTATAGCCACCTTACCATACCCACCACCGCCGTTGCCACCACCACCATCACCACTTTCATTGCCCCACCATCACTACCACTACCACCACCACCACCGTCCCACCACCACCATTACTTCCACCGCCCCACTACCACCACTGCCGCACCCTACCATCATCACCACCGTTGTCGCACCTTACCACCACAACTATTGTCCCACCATCACCCCTACCACCCCCACCGCCCCACCACCACCCCCCATGACCATCACAACTACCACCACCATCGCCACCCCCACCCCACCCTCACTGCCCCACCGCCGCCACCACTACCACCGATTGCTACCATCGTCGTCCATGGCCACCACCCACAACCATTGTCATCTTATTCTTATATTTATTATCATTACCACCATCATCCCACTACCACCGTCAACACCCACCACCACCCATCACCACCGGCCACTGCCACCTACCCCACCACACCTACCACCACCAACCACTGTCACCTGTCATCGCCCACCACTACAGCCACCCATTGTCACCTACCCCCACCACGCTTACCACCGCCGCCATTCGCCACCACCCATCACACTGTCGCCTAGAAGCACCCATCGTCGCCCACCACCACCATCATTACTGCCTACCACCACTGTCGTCGTCGTCGTCGTCCCACCATCACCACTGCCAACCACCATCACTGTCGTGCACCACCACCGTGACCACCCACGGCTGCCACTACTATCATCGTTACTCAAAACCCACCACCACCATCACCATCACCATTGTCACCCACGGCTGCTACCACCACCATAGTCGTCGCCTTACCCACCACAACCATCACCATCTCCCATCATCACCACTATCGCCCACTACTACTACTATCGCTCACCCCCACTACAATCGATGCTTAAATTTCTTTATCTCTCATCTATGTTTGTAATTTAATTTTAGATATGAATACAAATATGTTGAACATTTTTTTTTATTACTCCGTGCTTTCAGACATAGGGAATAACTAGTAGATAAATAAGATACATTTCAACACAAATAATTAACTTTTCATTCACTTTCCTTTCAATTTTGGAGTGATTGATTTTGATGAGTTGGAAGGAAAGCTCATTCATCCACATTTCTATCCTTCATATTTTTATTCCTTGTCAAACATAATGTTTTATCTATTCCTCCAATTTTTCATCCGTCAAACTTTTCATCATTTTATTTTTTCATCATACCAAACAGAGCATTAATATGGTGGTGATATTGTAAAGAATCGAGAAGCAAATTATTTAAGCAAATTATTTTTTCAGACTGAGACGTAGATATTGTTGTTTTTAAATAGATTTAAACTCTCTCTCTACCAGCCACCCATAACTTGGGGTTGGAATTTTAAGCCCACAACCACCAAGTGATAAGGAAGGTCGATAAATAAATTCAAGCTCTCTGTAGATGACAAAGTTGAAAAAGATGAAATGGGTTTCACCAAGGAAATGACATTTTTACCAACAAGGATAGATAGGTTGAAATCATGCAAAGTTATACAAAAAATGCTTCACTTCCATTAGGCAGGTTTGCCGACAGAGTTCCAAGAATCTCACCTTAAACATAAATGATTTATAAGCAAGTCACACTCAAAGACATTAGGCCTCAAATTTGCATAGGAAGTTTAGTTAGTGGCCGTTTTTCTGTTATTTCTTTTTTCTCAAATTATTATCGGGACTTATGTTGTTATCCAGGTTTGAGGACTATTGTATGTTTTCTAAGAATAGAGGCATGTAGGGTTAATATCAAATTTCTTTAAAACGTGAATGGCTAAGTTTTCACCTGAAATAATTGACCACACATCCGAGCAACTCGTGTTTGACTTTAAACCCGTTTAACTTAGCTCGATTTTCTAAACATGTTTCACAAGGTACAAATGTAAGTAAATTTAAACAAAATTTAGTCAAGTTTTGTTAACGAGTAAAACCCAACCATGTGTGTCTTCCTATGAGTAAATAAATTATCGTAATTTTAATGTCAAATTGGTAATTATTTAGCATAAAAATACTTTCATATATTATTAGGGTTTGTCTTCGTTCTTCATCGAGAACCAGAAAGACCATCAACTGTGATGCGGTGGCACACTTGTATGAACAATGCAAGTTGATGGGAAGCTAACTGACACGTGGCGCTTTACACATCACCAAACTTGACTTATGTGAAAATTAAATAAATAAAATCAGAAAAAGACAAGCTAACCCATGTGTCACCACACGCTTTTCTTACGGAAATCTGGAAATCTCTACCAGAAAACATGTTAAAGGAAAGAATCTCTACGTGTCAATTGTTTTGTTTTTTCTTATATCTTTTGATTAAATATTGAATATATGGTGACGTCATGTTATTATTATTATTATATATAATTTAATAAAAAATTAAAAAAAAATTTAAAAAAAATTTAACCCTATTTTTTTTATATGAGGCAGTTACTAATTTATGTGGAGTTTACTTACTCGTTTGTTAATTTTTTATTAAGTGGTAATACCACGTGATCATAATGAAGCGATATCTTTTTTTAGTTCAACGATCAGTTTAATTAATCCATTCTCCAGTTATCAATATTCAAACTCAAGACAATTCACAATGAGAATAGTGTATTTATAAGGGATAAATCCCTCATGACCTAACCCTAAAGAGTTGTCAAGATTCAAACTTAAGACGTCTCAATTCACAGTTCATCCCTATTATCACTTGAGTTATTCTTTGTGGTTAATAATAATAACACGCTATCACTGTTACATATAAATTTTTTATCGTAACTTCTTCTTTCTTGGAGTTTAGTTTAGGCTATGGACAATGCTACTTCAATTTAGTTAATTTTCACTATTAGATAGACAATAAATCTCAATATTAATTAAAACTTATTATTAATTTAATAATTATAATAAATTAATTTAACAAATTAGGTATAGATAGTAATATTATTAGGGCATAGGTTTTTTGGGCCGTGAAGAAATTTTATTTTTTGGTTTAATGGTCATGGGTGCTTGGATCAGTTCACGCATACCTCGACTAATTATCTCTCTAGTCTGTCAAAGGCAGGTCATCTACGACGATACTAGGGTATTCATGAGAGATAAATCATTCATAACCTCTGATGGTGGTCGAAAATATTAGCCCAAGTTCAGAACCGAGATCTTAGCCTAAGGTTTGAGGCTACGTCAACTGTAAGGAGGTCTCTTGCTCCTGAGGGTTGTGTGTTGCACGGAATGATTTCTATAATGAATAGAGATAGCGATCCCTTTGATGACGAACCTGAAACAAACAGGTCAGAAAAGGGGGCCGAGTGAACACCCGGCTTATCCCCTCCGAAGCTCAAGTCAGTAGGCGTTGGAGGTTTTAGCAGAGGGTATTCCTTTTCTCAGTTCAGTTTTCGCGTATCTTTGTTCATCTTTCTGATGAGTATTTATACCTGGACTAGCAACTAGTTCAAAGGGTTTGGAGTCTCGTCTCAACATTTAATGACTTGCACTCTTATTCATGCGCAATGAATGCTCTCCACTCAGACTCTCATGACTGGTTCACTCGGGTGATAGGATGACTGCTTGGGGCATGCCGAGCACTTATGACCCTATCTCCGGTCATTTGAGTCCATCTGATCGGCACTTGACACCTACTCCCGAATGTTTAATGCTCAGAGAACAATACCTCGGGGTTTCTCGATGACATCGGATCGGCGCAATGACTATTAATGCTTTGCAATTATGACTGTCAGTTCAGGTCTCGAGGATGCAGAGACCCATTAATAGCCTTGTCGCAGTCACTCAACTCCTCATTAATGAGCAGTCATATCTCCTTAAATGCAGGTCCTAGCCTGTGTGCTCGGCTCTCCCGAGCCATTACTCCTTAGCACTATCTCTCGGCGCCTTTTGAGCTCCATGACAGCTATATTTATCCACGTGTCGGTTCGGAGGCTGCTGAGCCGAGCTTACTTACCCCGAGCTGACCTTCAGCGGAGCTGGATTATGGATGGGCTGGACTTCAAGCTTTTTGGTACTGTCGGGCTTTATCCTTTGGGCACGAACAAGCTCCTACGATTCATTTGGGTCATTGCGCTAGTAGAGGCCTTCTAAACTTATTGGGCCCTTGACTATGGAGGCCCATACCTAAACTCCCTTCATTATCAACCTCGTCCCAAGAAACCTCGTCCCAAGAGATTGCTAAAATTCAAATTTAAGATATTTAAATTTACAACTTATACATTTTACTACTTACACTATTGCCTTAAAAGAAACTTTCACAAGCAACTACTTTTTAATTGTGCCTCATTGTGTGAACATGGGAAGGAAATCTAAGTCAATGCGTAGGTGGTAAAAGTTAAAAGACAAAACGGTATGAGCTCTTTTTCTCATTGCTGATATAAAGGGTCGGCGGTGAAAATGAGAGTGAAAAAAAAAATGACCATCTTTCTCTCACCATTGAAATGGTGCTACACATTGTGCCAACTTTTTGGGACAACATATATACCAACCCCACTAATACTACGTTTAAGGGTTGCCACGAGTTGACTAAAAAGCGTTTTTGTTTGGTTTCATTCATATGTTATCTGTTTACTTATCTAAGATTAAGTATTTCTATTTCTATTTCTATTTCGTTTCTTACAAACAAAAATTTGATAGACAGTTAACAAAGAAGGATTATAGTAACATACTCATATGGTAAGTCAATTTTATAAATTTGTATAACCTTTTTTTGGACATTCAACTCCGAAACCACTTTTATATAATCATCATTATCGGAAAAAAAAATATCAAAGATCAAGTTATGTATATAGAGATTTGTAATGTACAAGGTTGTAAACCTTTGTGTATATGAAAATTCTATCACCACGTACAAACACTCATAAAATATCAAGGAAATACATCATCGCTATCGCCATCTTCATTATGCATTGCGTTGAAAAAAAAAATTGTATTGATAATTCTGGAAAGACATAAGAGATTACTATAGTGCCATTTTAAGTTTAATTATTGTTTATAATATAGAAAAAATAATGTATATTTAAACCATAAATTGTTGGCACGGGTCTTTCTCTATGAGAAGTAGAAAAAACGAAATTGTGTTTTGCACAATGACAGCGCATTGAGGACGAAACTTCTACCAGTCAATATATGTATGCAATGACCTTAAAGATTGCACCAACCATATTCAACGATCAGGATCGACCCACACCAAAGCAGATGGCAAGCAGCCAAAGGATCCACTAGTGCAACTTTTATTTCCCAACAAACCAACCAATGACTAAAAAACCCTGTCAAAGTCAGGATTTTTTTTTTTTGGGTTGGACACTATTAACGAAGGGGAACAACAAAATTTGAACATGTGACCTTTAAGTCGAACAGCGGAGATAATAGTCATTAGGCTAACCTCGAACTTCTACTTAAGTTAGGATTCTGATCTCTTTTTTTCATTATATTTCTATTTTTTTATGATAGATTATTCTCGGTGAAGAATTCTCTATTGTATAATAGGTTCCAAGATGGTCTACCAAAGAATAAAGAAAATTATTAGAGAGAATTTTCCATGATCTTATGTATTTATCATTTTCAAAGTTTGAATCACTACTAGTGTAATTAACTAAAATTTCGGACATCGCATTTGCATGGATAATGGGATCTCTGTCCTTTGCCACATGAGTATCCTTCTAATTTTGATGAATTATTTGAATTTTATTTTAGTGTATTATTTCAGTTATCAAGAAAATAAAACTATTTTTAGGCCACAAATGAACCCCAAAATAATCTCAGCCCTCAAATGAAATCTGACGGTGAGAAACCAATTATACCCCACACGAAGACTAGCAAAACCCCTCCACCAAGAAACTCACGTTTTGAAGCAAGCCACACGTTAGATCCAAGGGCGGCTAACCTAATTCATTATTCCAAAGAAGAAAGACAACTTGCATCTTTCATCCAACCATCACCCGACACGTATTTCCCATAACAACGACAAACGTTTTAACCTTTTCCCACCCAGCCGGCCACTACTGGGACCCATTGTCCTACAAGCCATTCCACTGAATAAACTTTCTAAAAATAGAGAATAGCACACACTTACAGAAAATAATAAGAAGAGCACAGCACACTGTACACAAGCATTATACACCATAAAAACTCTTATTTCATTCCATATATAGACACCAACCCTGCTTTTATACGAGTACATTGTAATTGCATTCTAGCCCCTAACACAAAACAGTATTTACATTTTGACCCCACGCAATAAACATAAGAGATAAAACTTATGTATAATGACCTCAGTAACCCACTATATTTTCATATTTCAAACTAAAGCTTATTTTTCTTCTCCAAACTCTTACCTCCTCCACATTCTAGACCTTGTACATTGTCTTATTTCTCACTCCTACCCCCCTTCTATTTTCATGATCACATTCTGTTGACTGCTTCTGTATATACATCAGGGTTTTCCCAACACTGGCCTCTTCAGTAAAAGCACTAGTGTCTACTAAATTTTTTTGTATGAGCGTGGTATTAGGGAAATTAAGGTAAAAAGTAGGGGTTTCTAATATTCTATGATTAGTCCTCCCATTGGGGCTCTGTGTGGAATTCCCTTTCTTCTCTTGGCAGTTCTGTAATTAACCGAAGTTGGGGGTGGAGTTGACGGACTGAAACTCTGGACTTTGTAGTCTTTAATGGGGCTCTTGCGCCGGCCATGGCTGCTGCTGCTGTATGAGTCCTCGGAGTCCGATGCCGTCATCAAAGCGCGTTTCTTCTCCGGCAATGCTCTGTTCTTCTTCTGGAAATTGTTCGAGGTCCCAACAATCTGCATATTAAACAATAACAGTGATTAACAACATCATCAAATCAATATTTTGGTGAATTCCCAATCAAAATTCTTTCATAAAAGAGATTAGGAACCTCATCAAATCGTAATTTAACTCCAAAATATATTCATCAAAAAGTACTCTCTTTTTTTGGCATTAAACCAAATAATGTAATTGGGTTTTCCTGTGGTTTCAATGAGCCTACCCACCCAATCTTAATTACTTCATTGTAGTATGACAATTGACAAGACAAACTCCTTAAAAGACTGATCAATCTAGACATCATATATGCAGATTGAGCCTTCTGTGGACAATATAGTATTGATGGCCATTGCAGTACCTTGCAACCGAGAGAGCAGAAGCGGAAGGAGTCGAGGAGGCTACGCTCACAGACTTCGCAGGTATTAGTGACCCCTTTGCCGGGCCTAGGTTGTGGCCGCTCGTTCAAGAAGACAACCTTAGCACTGTTGATAACGTAGGTCTGGACTGAACCAATGTCCAAATACTTCTGTATCTCAGAGACCCTGATCACATCATGGTATGATGACCTCCTTATCTGTCCCAAAGACAAAGAGCGAAACCCAATTAATAACCAACGATCCTTAAACAGGCCAACATATATGAGCAATAAATTTGAGAAAAAAAATGCAAACTCGATGAAAAACCAATGACATTTAACAAGTCAAACAATGCAAAATGGTTGAAACACAAAGTAGTCTGATTAGCTTTATCTAATTTCCCAAAAATTACAGCAAACCAGAAACATCGTTGACATTTTGTAAGTCACTAATGCAAAGCACATAGAATATATAAAAACAGAGCAATCCATGAAAAAGGGGGGTTTTACTACAGACCCAATGGCTAAAAAGGGTTAAAGAAAGAGCTATATATGAAGAACAAGCCGATTTGGAAATCTATCATTATTCGTAGCAATGAAGAAATAACAGAGACCCAAAAGACCATTTTGCTAAAAAGGAGGTTGAAGCCAGAGTATCTTTGTGATTCCACTGAAGAAACTAAGAAGAAAAGGCCGCTTTTGACAAAAATGGATTAAACCCAGATGCTAAATAAGATGAAAACAGAGTAATCAAGTGCTATGAAAAAGAAAAACCAACCTGGATGGCACGGTGGTCCTTGTGGTAGGCCAAACAGAGAGAACAGAGAGCGCCGTCCATGCAATCCAGACAGTACATGTTACATTCGCTTTTGTGTGCATCCACATGTAATTGGCATTGAACAAAGAAGTGTTCCTTCAGCAGTGGTTTCAACCATGGAGGCCACCTACAATCCTCCTCATCTGGTCCTCCAGCTCCCTACAATACAAAAATCAGACTCAAAACAGAGCAAACACAGGACAACCCAGAACCACAGAGAGAGAGAATGTGAGAAAGTTATTGATTTGAGGAGAAAATTGCTTTCTTACCATTATACGTCTGTTCTTGGGCTTGATTTCACGTACACTGGATTCCTGATTATCGATCGCCAGCTTGTCACTTCCAATGAAAGACAGAGATAATGCTCTGTTTTTCTCTCTATCTGGAAAGAGTGTGTGTATGTGGGTGTAGGCTAGAATATGGAGAGAAAGTTGTAGAGAGAGAGAGAGAGAGAGAGAGAGAGAGAGAAGGGTTTGGAACTGGAGGCGGTGAGGTAGAGAGAGGGTACTTGTAGGGGGTGAAGGCTGAGGAGAGAGAGAGAGAGAGTGGGTCGTTCTTATCGTCTCAAAGTCATAGACGAATACGAACCTAGATTCGAGCCTAGTTCCAAACCTAGTCCTAGAGATACGTTTTGTGCAAGGAACCGACCTCCTTCTTTCCTTTTTATTTCCTTTCATTTTCATCAATGTTTCTTATTCTTCTCTCTTAGGTCTTATCACAATTTTTTTTTAATACTTTCTATATAATAGAGACTGATATTTATTTTAGTTTATTCCTTTTCTTTGTATTAAATAAATTATACGAATTAACTTTCTAAATAATTGTATGGGGTTTCTAAAAGTGAGTTGCCAAATTATTCCTTGGCATATATGGCATCTCTTTTTACTATATTCTTCAAGTTTGTGGTTTTGATTTTTTAAAATTTTTAGTGATCATTCTATTTTTTGGATTAAAAATTAGTCATTTTTTCTTCTTTTTAAATTAATAATAATTTAGAAAAAAAAAACTATGACGCACTTGGGTGCTCCTTAATTGGTTCGATTTGTGCAATGTAAGAGAAATGACATGCTTGATTATTATTATTTTTTATCATTTCGACACTCATGTATTCTATTATATTGACTATTTTTAAAAAAAAAAAATTAATGAAAATTAGTGTATTTGAAATTTAGTTTGTAAAGAACAAACAATAAATAATTTTTAATTGCACATTTTGCTACTTGGTCCCCAATTTTACCCTTTTTAATCCATGAAAAAAAACAAGTACTCCTTTTTTTTTTTCTAGATTTTTTTAATTGGTGACTAAGCAAAAGGTAAAATGAGAAGAAAAAAAGGCAATGAATTTGACCCATTAAATATGGAGTTAGGCAGCAAAATAAAACTTTTCATTCTCCTCTTTTGTGTCATTAAGGCACAATCGTGGCATTCTACCATTATACTACATAAATTTTACTCACTAAATGATGTCGCATAACAATATTTAATGGGTACGTCTCATAAGTATCTAACGCTATTAAACATGTTACATTATTTAGTGATGAAAATTTGACAATTAATTACTTGGAAATTGGGACAACCTTGCCCTAAAATTTACCAAATCTTCAGTTTGAGTGATGTGTTGTTTGGAAGTATGTATAAGGAACAAGTAATTTTGCTAAAAAATAAAGACAAGTTTTATTATAATTTTTAGAAACTAATACACGAATATTTTAGTATATAAATAATACACTTGCAAATGTTTAAGAATGCCCTAATTTGCATGTGATGAAGTTTCGTACAAACAAAAAACAAGCATGGGTTGGTCCAATGGTTCAACAAGAGGTACAAAATAAATTAATGCGTGTTGAGTACGTTCTCCATAGTTGTATAAAATGTTAGTATAACGAATGTACGTGGTTAACTGATGATTGTTTACACCCAAGATTTTCATTACAATCATGAGTCCAAAAGACACGTGATTGAAACGATTGTCCTTTACAAAAATGAAATTCCAAAATAAATGCTATCTCAAAAACAATCAAAAATTAAAAACACATGTTACAAACATTATCAATCCATAGCTGAATTCACCATAAAATCGTCTAGTAAAATGATTTTGTCCATGCTAAACAAATACACAGTAGCTTCTGTTGGAGGTAAATCGATCTTAAATCCACCAAACTTTATTCATTTTATACGAGTATTGTCATTTTAAAAAAAGGGTAAATAGTATAATTATTGCTTCTAAGTTTATTATTTCTTCTTCTATAAAGCTTTTTCCATTAGGTGGAATGACCCACTTGACCTATGATACTCCCCATAAAAAAAAGATTATATATTTGAGGCAAAAATCGCATTTAAATCATTCATATGACAAGTTGTTAAACAAATTGCATATGACAAAGATTATATATTAGAGGCAAAATCACATGTAAATTGTATTTATAGTACAAATTATTGCCAAGTTGATCAACAACCAACTGACAGGGCATATCAGAAACAGCACTCCTTTGATTGAATAGATTGTTAATAGAAAAAACCAGGATACTTTTTTCCAAGTGACTCACCACATATTCTTAATCAATGGTTTAGATAGACATTATTATTAAATGTGTTTAGCAATAGGCCAAAACATTAGGGTTTAGATTAGAGGGTAAGGTTGGTGTGTTGGTTTTTGGTTTTTCGGTTGGGTTGTATGAGCTGAGGCATGGTGGATATAATGGGTCAAAGGAACAAGCTTCCTTTTTCTTTCTTTTTTTTTCTTTTTTTTTAGCAACAGAGTGTCACGACTTACGTCGATTACTCCCACAAACTTAGCGACTAACTACCGTGATTTGAGCTTAGTTAGAACATGCCCCCAAACTTCCTTGGTTGGGTGATTTGATTTATGAAATTGCCATTTTCCTAATCTTGCATAAAATTATTGTGACATGTAAACCCAATTTTGTTTTTGTTAAATGGAAAATACTATGTAATTCAAATTTGCAACCCAAATTTGCATCCCTAATGAAGGAGATCATTGGATGAGTAGGTCTCATCAACTTTTTTAAATGGGACACACTGATCCAATGATTCCCCTTCATTTGGGATGCAAATTTTGAGTTACAGATTTGAGTTACATAGTATTACTCTTTTTAAATAAGCGAAATTCGTGTTACTAATAATAACCATATCTCTTTAGACTAGTCGTTGCAGTACAAAATCTCATAGGTAGCCAATTATAATCGAACAACATGCGTCAGTGAATCGTGAATTTGAGTTTATGTCACGATGCCACTGAATCAAATATTGTAAAGAGATTCATTTTGATCTATTTTGATGTAGGAGAATAGTGTTCTAGTTGGGGTTAATTTGGTAATTTCAAAATAATTATTTTTAAATTATAATGTGGTCAGTGGTGTGACCCAAGACTCCACCCTGATTAGTGATTAGGATGAACCAAAGAGACAATCAATGGGAAGATTCAAGAATGCTTTTAAATGCAATAAAGAAAATGGAAAGCGATTGACTTCAAGGAGCATGCCATTAGTCATGATCCAAGTACAGATTAAAATATCCACAAAAAGATACGTTTGCCCCATTGGGTTATCCTCTTATTTTCCGATCATGGTCTCCTTAAAATTGTAATTATTGTAAATAACTGATAGATGCTTCTCTTAGACTTCTTGTTATAACATCCAACCCATCAAAGATTTGTTCTCCTTAAATGCTTTTTTCATTACCGAAAACCGTCCTAATCATACATCACTCAGACCTTTGATGACATCGTAAATTAAAATATGCACAACAACTTACAATTCGAACACAATCAAACCACAACTCACGTTCTAGGACCGAGACTCGCTTGTAAATTATTGAAGTCTTCCGATCTGAACTAGAATCATTTGCCTCGAAATATGTTTTTTTCTCTCACAAATGATATACACATAGGTGAAAAGAGCAAAATTAATCAAAAGACATGATGAAGAGAGAATATTAAGCAGTTAAAGGGAGCAATCATAGAGTTGTGCAAGAACAATATTGTATATATATCACTTGTTGAAGGAATATTAGGTCTCAATAATTGATATGGCTCACCCATATATAGTGTCAACATAATAGAGTGGCAGGAAGCATAACATCAAGATTGTTGTAGCATCAACTTTAATGATGTCCTTATTTTTATAATCATATTCAAAGGTTCCATAAATATGAGTAACTAAACATGAAATTATAGGCATTGATTATTGGTAATTAGTGAATGTGAACATTCAAAAGTGAGGGCTTGTTCTTATATTTTTCTCTCGTTGCAATTAGATTTGTCAATTGATTGGAATCTGATCCGAATTTGAATCTGATTAATCGGATATGGATTAATAATTCGAATCCGATATCTTATATTTCACATATTCGAATTTGGATATACATATATCCGATCCGATTATGATCTAATTCAAATTATTTAAATATATTTATATTAAATAAATTAAGTAATTATTTAAAGAAAGCTAGTTGAAATTTAATTATACTTTATTAAAATTTAGTTAATTAAGTTATTCGAATCGAATTTTTGAATTGTTAAGGGATTTAGATATGGACCACAAAAAAATAAAATATGTCGAATTATCGGATCAGACTTTTGAAATCGGATTCGAATCAATCAGAATCCAATCTAAACTCGATCTGTTGACAAGCCTAATTACAATAAGTGAAAATATAAAAAAATAAAGAACTCCAAATTTTGAAAAATGAAGGTCATTTAATTAACTAGCTCAAATTTGTCATCGGCACAAAATAAATTAAAAAAATTCTATTTGGACATAATTTAGGGATCTAATATCAGGACGTAAAGTACAGTTGTAGGATTGAAAGTAAGCTCTATTTTAACATTAACTATGGGTAACCCGTACCTGAAGGCACAGTTCAATGTGAATGGTTTTGAGAGGAATGTTGATGGTCGTTGGATGAGTCTATTTGAGACCGTCGAATGAACTCACAAGTAATTTAATGACTAAATTAAATTAGATTTGCGTAGTATTTACTCAAATCAATAGATTTTGAGTAGCAAAGTTAGTTTGAGGATGTTAGGTGCCCAATGAACTTGTGGACGAATGTTAAATAGTCTCTAACATTACCCAAGACATTAGGGTTCTTACAAAGGTTTTTTTTCTTATGCTCCGTATGGTATTATAGAAAAATAGAAGGATGAAAAGTTAGAATGATAAATAAAAGAGTAATGGTATTAGGATCTAAAAATTTGACATAATTTGTTGATTTAATGATGTTATTTCATTATAACCATTTGATCAATATCAAGTTCTACTGTGACCCATAATCAATCCAAAGGTTATAGAGAATTAGGTCAATAAATTATATATCAATAACATTCCTCTTTTTCTTAACGAAAAACCGTCTCAATGACTATGCAAAGTCGTCATTATAATGTAAATTTGGGATTGGGAAACACAGTACCAAAATTTTACTTTTTGATACCTTCCCAAAGAATATAAAAAAATTAAAAAAAAACTAGTAAGTTTATTTCTAAAAAAGTAATAAACTATACCCAAATTTTGGTAAGTGAATCTACTACAAAAATTAGTAAGTTCCACCCGAAAAATAATATAAATAACCAAAAAAAATAATAAATAATACGATACCGAAAAACGAACAACGCGTACTTTGATTTTTACACGCAGCAAACCTACCCATGGGTTGCTTACTCGCATCTCCCGAAGAAAGATGTATATATAAAGCGAGTCAATGGTAGAGAAGAATTTAAAAGGGTACTTGGATTGGTTCTGGAGAGGTGTTTTACCACGAAGATTCCTCCATATATGTTGGTTCCCTATTGCCTTAGCACGCTTCCTCCTACAAAGAAAATTAAGGAACATTTGGATTATATATATGTCAACCTCTTAGCAACAAGTTTCAAATGGAAAAAACAAATACTTGGGAACAAAAACTACATTGTCTAGTTTGGATTCGGCTAGATTCGTTGTTGTTAATGAATTTGACTACATAACCTCAAAAACTTATATGTCGAAACCGTTGTAACATAATTGATTTAAGTATTGAAATAGTATTTAAAGGTCGGGGGTAAAACTTATTGACACAAATCCATCAAGTTTTTTAATGAAACTGATCACGTATCAGTTTTTTAGACGGTATTACGTGCCCAATACATTATCATTTCATCAAAAACTTAACAGTCCGTCTATGTAGGGATAAAAATGATATGAATTGAATATTTTAGGAACCAAATTGATAAAATTAATACAATGAGGACTAAATTGACAAAAAATGCATACTTTAAGAACTAAAAGTACTATTTATTCTAAAAAATTAATGAACTCATCATAAACTTTTTATGCCATGTTATATTACTTATGAACTATTTATAAGTAATATTATTTTAAAGTAGTTTTTAGAAGCACGGGAGAATGTCCTCAAAAACAAAGTCATGGGTGATCACTATGTCGGCTCTAAATATGATTAAATTTGGAGAAAATGGTAAACTCGAATAAAAAAAACAGAATAAACAAAAATGAGCGCTAGTTAAAAAATAAGTAAACATACTTAAAAAGAGTTACTAAATTAATGTTATCTTTTCTTTTTTTTATTGTTAGGGGATAGCAATGAAATTCGAACCTTGAAACCTATTATTTAGTAACCTCGCCTTTGTCACAAGATAAGAAACATGCTATTAACTTAATCTTGCTGAAATAGATGGATCATTAACAATTACAAGTGAAGAACGAAAATGAAACAAAAACTATTATATATAAATATCCCATGCGTGGGTAGTTGTTTAATTGACTGTCTTCCTCGATCGTGAGGTGATGCAATGTCACGGCCTTCTTGCAAGCTTTTTAACCTATGCTTTACAATAAAAATTGTATTGCAGCAGAAGATTTAATGTCATTATTAGTTGACTTTAGTTTCCTAGTCTTTGTCGTGTTTAATGGACTAATGATCGATGTAGAGAGATACCATACCAAAATTATTTGATCATTAACTTGTTCACAAAGTTGAAACCATGGTGGTATTACTTGGAAGTTGCTAGCAATATGTGAAGAATAACCCCCATCAATGTTACTGCAATGACAGCTGCTTTCCCTTCATCTTCTTCTTCCCCCCCCCCCCCCCCCCCCTCTCTCTCTCTCTCTCTCTCTCTCTACACACACACACTAATTTAATTAACTAACTACTAGCTAGGGTACTTGTAAAAGTAAGAAGAGAAAACAGACAACAACTATATATACTTGTAGAAATTATTTGGTTTTTTCTTCTTCTTTTTATTTGTTGATGTCCTAGTCTTTCAACCCCCTAGATTAGAACATCTTTTGATAAAATTCTAAAATGCAGAGTGGAATTTTGTACACAACTTTCATATAATCTTCTATTCTAGTTGACCGAGCAGTCAATGCAGCTCGTTGTTGGACTGTTAAGTCGTGGGTTCAGACCTCATCAATCCTCTCCTCTATAACAAAAAAAAAACGATAAATAGAACTTATAGTAACAAAAAGTACATTCAAAGCACTTATTTAGCTGCATGTAAGGATATATTTGTATCGAGTAATGTTATTTGGATTTAAAAAATTGTTCTAATTTATTGATTTGATGTCAAGTAATCTGGTCCCAATAAAAAAAATTAACAGTTAAAGTTGCATCTGATCGAATAACAATTCTTCTTTTCTTTGATTACATCAGTTAAAATTAATTTCTAACCATTATTTTCTTAAAAGTATGGGACAAATTTTTCAAAAATACATAACTCGACAAAAAATTTACAGAATGAGAATACCTCTAATATATTTTTACTTTAATTTTTTTTTATCGGATTACTTATCATGCATTCAAGTGAAACTCGTCGTATATATACAAGTGAATCTATCACTCGTTAATAGTGCCTACCATATTTAACGAGCTAAGAGCATCTCTAATCTTGATTCTAATTTAGACTCAAATTTCAAGTCTTCACTATCCGTAAATTTAAAAAGAATGTTATTTTATTTCTTTAAACATCTATTTTTTGTACCAAACCCATGCCAAAGTAACTGCTTTTTTTTTTTAATCCAAATTTACATAAGAATATAAGGGATTAGAACAATTTCAGAATTCTGGAGTGATTTTTTTTGTTTCTTTTTAGTCTCAATTGGTATTGTTGTATCCATATTGAATTTCGAAATATAAAAATTTCATTTATTTTATCAGGTTTTTTGATTTAAATGATACAAAAATGAGTTTTGGAACAATAAATAAATTTTTTGAAACATTTGAGTAAATATTTGAGTTTGTACATTATAATATTTTATATCAAATTAAATTTTTTATTCAAATTTGGATCTAAATTTAAGTCATAATTAGAAATAATCTAAATTATATATTTAAAACCCTTTTTAACCTTTGATAAGAGTGAGGATTGAGTTTGACTTAGAGCATCTCCAACCCACTGGCTAAATCTTCATTTTTAGCTAATTTTGCGAGGCTTGCTCAAAAAAACTGCTCCAATCGGCTCGCCATCTTGCTAGCTAAAAACTAGGAGATCCTTGTTGCTCGCCAGATCTGGAGAGGAGAAGAAACTCGTCAGACTGCTCGCCTCTGTCTTCATCGTCTTCTCCAATGGTTGGTCCAGGTAATCTTCTTTATTTTCACCCCCAAGCTGCAAATCCCCTCCCCCAATTTCAAAACCCACCTCCCCCTGCCTCCCCCGAAACCCATTCTTAAAACCCCCCTTCCTCTAATTCTGAAAAATCCCCTTCTCTTAAACTCAAATTATGAAAGCCCCCTTCCCCCAAATTTCGAAAATCACCTTGTATAATGAAATATTTAATTTTAGACCCTATGAAATATAAATGCAAGTATTTGTGAAAATTTTAAATTATATTATTAGGTTACGTGGTCTTTTTAAATTATATTACTGAAAGTTAATTAAAGTTAGTTGTTATAGTTAGTTAAAATAGAAAGCGTAATTAAAGTGAATTTAAAAAAAATGACTAATTAAAATAAAAAATATAATATTTAAATATATTTTAATTAATCATTTTGCTGAGCATGATTTGCCTAGAAGTTTAGTGCACGGGAGTCAAAAAGGCAGTGTTCAACCCCACGGTCACGGCACACCAACCATGACCGGACCCCCCCAAAACCCAAAAAAGGACAGACGGACCTATTCCGGTGAGGTGCGTTTCACACACGAGGTTGACTCTCTCTCTCTCTCTCCAACTAAAATCAACGGCCGTTTCAGTCTGTTTTTTCATTATTGCTCAAAGTGGGGCCCAGACCTCAGCAGCCGCCACGAAAGTGCGTTCCACGGCAGGCCAAGAGGTAGAAGTGCATGTAATCAATTCTTTCCTAAAATCATTTTTGTTAGCCAATAACAAAATGCCACATCATTATGAATGTGGGCAAATGACGGATCCATCCCTGCAAACACAAACACTATTCAGCCCACAAATATCTAAATAAGATTAAGACCATGTTTGGATGATCAACATTAGGGGAATGTGGTTGGTTTTAAGATACCTTTTCAAACCCAATCCAACAGATTTTTACATGACTCAATTAATAAAGCAGGTCGACTCTATCTGAAGATATTTACTGAATAAGTTAAGTTAGGGTTCAACCAACTTAAAGGTTTTGTGATCAATTCATGCTAAAGGCAATAATGAATTTTCTAATGTCCTCGTACTTGAGGGTTCTATTGTACTTGAGGGTTCTATTGCATCCCAAATGAAGAGAGACCATTGGATGAATGAGTCTTATCAGCTTTTTTAAATGAGACCCACTGATCCAATGATCACCCTTCATTTGAGATGTAAATTTGGATTATAAATTTGGGTTGCTCTTTGAGGTTTCTCTATATCATGTTTTGGATAATTACTTCTTTGTTATAGATGCATTGTTAGTTGTAATAGATGGTTGTCTTTCTATTGTTGAAAGAAGGGTAGGGTAGGGTGTATAACCATATGTGGAGTTCTTGACATGACATATGGTTATAATATGCACAAACTTTTGGAACATTAATTTTCTTTTATAAGAAAATAGATTATAATAGAAACAACCCATTTCAAAATCAATGATTAAAATATTTAAAAAGTTATTCAACTTATATATTCAAATATTAAATCAAACTTATAAAGAATAGGATTTTTTTTTATGGAGAAAAATTTTCTAATCAGTAGCCTACATTCTTGATAAATGTCAAGGTTGTTTATGTTGCCTTGCACTTCAAGAAACTTTTTTTTTTAAAAAAAATTGGACTAGTAAGGTACCGAAACTTCTTTAGATAAATAATTCAATAATTATACGCACACTATTTTTTTGTACCACGTCAATATGAACTATTAGATTAATGGGTTCCATTAAATTTATTGAATATTTGATTATTAAGATTATGTCACATCAGGTGATGTCGATGAGGTGTTTTCATGTTTCATTATTGTAAATAATTACCCTAACTACATTTGCCCACCCGATTATTTTTATCATATTTATGATTGTATTTATAAATTGTACCAGCAAGAATTCCGGATTTGTAGTCAACTTCTTGCAAAACACCTGTCCTAGACTGCAACTCAGCCTCTAAATTTAGTGGTAGGGACCAGTCTATAAATTTTTTTAAAAAAACTTGCAGCCCAAAACATTCATGTAATTAAGAACTAATCCCAATGGTTTAATGTTATTATTATTTTTTTTTGGGTCTTCATCATCCCTTGCCGTAATAATATTTCGGGGTTTTGCAACGATAACTTGGTATATCTACCATACGACCATTAACTAAAATATATTTATGATTAACTAATTGGCGGGCTCTGGGAATAGTTCGAGCCATACACAATTGAAAAAGGATGTTGCCCAAACGCATTTCAAGTAATTGTAGTAAAATCTGACTTGTTGACCCTAGGCTTTTCTGGCGATACGAACGTATTTAAGTAATTGTTGTTCTGTAAGACCATAATGAAAGCACAATTTTTATTTTTCTTCTATGCAAATCCAGTATTAAGATTTTTTATCAAAACGTGATTGGTTTCTAAGATCATTTCTTACTCTAAGTCTTTTATTAGTTAGTCCTGGGAAAGCTCTCAGGTGACGTATTGTTTTGAGGTACTATTACAAGAATAGGGACGACAACGTTTAATCCCACGACTTTAAAATTAAAAAATGGGACGATAATCAATAAGCTAAGCGCTAACCTCAAGTTCAATATTAGTATAGGGTGCATAAATTGAGACAGAAATTGGAATCGGAGGATTCGGAAATCCAAGCAAGTTGATAAGAAATGCATGATTTGTGGACTTGGGGCCCAAGCAAGTTGTTGGAACCTTTTGTCCTTTTACATTGCTTTCTCTGTCAAATAACTTTAAAAAAATACTGCATAATGACAGAATAACTTTCAAACCCCTAAAGAATGAAAAATTAGATGATTCTTTTCTTTTCTTTTCTTTCTTTCTTTTTTTTCTGTGGCAGGGGATGGAGATGTGGAACCCACTTATTAGGGTGGAGGTGGCCTCTGGGCCACCCAAATTGTCCAAAATTGACAATTCTTGATAATTAGAATATGTATTTGAGTTGTAATCAGAACTTACGAGCTTAAATTAAACACTAATATTTTATATAAAAAAATGGTAGAAAATTTGATCCACAGATTTGGTCTATACATTTTAAAACTTTAGTTAGATTTCATCTGTCGAAATTCACTGAATTTGGCAACATTTTCCATTAGACGACACTACGAATTATAAACAATAGTAGTTGATCAAGTATTTAAATGAAGTGCGGCAGTAAAATTTGGGAGAATTATAATTAGACCATCTAAAGTTTGTCATTTAATCACTCAGACTCCCTAATATTTGAAATATTATATACATACCCTTCAGGTTTGTACACATGTAACACTTAAACTCCTATCGTTAATGTCCATTAATATATCCATTAGTAAATTACATCTAGACCCCCTGAAGTTTTTAGAGATATAATACTTAGACCTTCAAGTTTAAAAGGTTATACTTAAACTAAAAATACTCTAATAAAAAATAGAATAGCAAATATTTTAAATTTTACAACCAAAATTATTATGACATTTATTGAAATAAAATTTAAAATAAAAATATTTTTTTATTAAAAAATCATAATTAATATACAATTATAATATGTATTGGAATTTAATTTGATCGTTTAAACTACCAAATTACCCCAATTAGAGTTAGAATGTATTGTGTTCATTACAATTTGACCCCTTGTTTGATTTTTTAGTTTTATTATAATAGATAATATAATTGTATACTAATTATGATTTTTTAAGAAAAAATTAAATTTTTTTTATTTTATTTCAATAAATGACATAATAGAACATGAATTCATGTTCTATTATGAATGACTTAGACCCTTGTTTGATTTTGTAGTTTTATTCTAATAGATAGTATTATCGTATATTAATTACGATTTTTTAAAGGAAAATTGACTTTTTATTTTTAATTTTATTTCAATAAATGATATAATAGAACATGAATTTTGGTTGTAAATTTAAAATATTTGATATTCTATATTTGATTGGAGTATTTTTTGTCTAAATATAACATTTTAAACTTGATGGATCTAAGTATTATACGCCTACAAATTTTAAGGGGTCTGAGTGTTATTTACTAACGGATATATAACGCACATTTGACGGTAGGGGTCAAAGTGTTACACACGTACAAACTTCAGGGTGATTGTGTGTAATATTTTAAATGTCAGGGGGTCTGAATAATTAAGTGACAAACTTTAGAGGGTCTTGGTGTAATTTTTCCGTAAAATTATTATAAACTTTTTCTGCTTTTGCGAGGTTGGCTCGATCGTGGGGCTCAAGTGTATTTTCTGGGCTTAGGACTATTTTTTTTTCTTTTATTTTTGGGCCGGGGGGGGGGGGGGGGGGGGGGGGGGGGGGTTGGCGCCATTGATGGTGTTATTAGTACTTTTTTTTTTTTAACAATCAGTGTTGTTAGTATTTCAAAACATCATTAGCTTATAACTTTTTTCCTGGGTATTTTTCATATTTTATGTTTTTAATTATTTTCATTGATTGAATTAGTCATTTCCTCAATAATTGACTTAGTCATTAAGGAAGAGCAAGTCTAAGAGGCATTTTAATTATTGTTTGCCAAGTTGCTTTAGGTATGTCCAAGTCCCACACTACAGATCACAATAACTTTTTCATATAATTTTCCCACATAAGAAAGAATGTTGTTGTCTTGCTTTGGTTAGCCGACCTTGGTTTTTAAACTTTTTTTGTTAATTTTTTTATTGTTTTTTATCAGAGTAATGTTAGGTCGATCAAAAAAGACAACCTTGATGTGGTATTACTATAATCCTGATCTTAATTCCATTTTTACACATTTCAAATTTAAATTTTTTTCATTATAGTACTATCACATCATTTAGTTTTTATTTTTTGTCCTCTTTTTTAGTTAGTTTAACATTACTCAAGAAATGTAGATAAGGACGAGTTATAAATTTAGATGTGTTGAGTTCGAATCTTGACAACTTATTGAGGTTATGTCATGAGGAATTTATCGTTTATGAATTTTCTAGTCTTAGCGTGGATAATCTGTTTTTGACCAAACCGAAGAAGGGATTAGTGAAAGTAAGTATAAACTTGTCCGAACACCATGAACGTTAAACTAAAAAAATAGAACCGTAGACAGGGAGACACGGCCAACTAATTTTGTCCCTCCAGGTTGTTATACTTGGGAGATTACCATTAACATTGTAAACTCAGGCCTCTTGGTTTCCTCATTGATCAGTTAAAAAGTAATAACAGTTGCTCCAAAAAGGTTACAAACGATTAGGCAGCTCGCAGCCTTCTAGTTTTATTCTAAATTTCCAACCAATATGCAGGAATCATCAATTGAATTCAAGACGTTCGAGTTTATGTCACACCCCACCTTGGAGTACACTCGAAGGCGTCAACCAAGACTTCTGGGGCGACAATGATTAATTAGGATAGTGTAATGCACTGCTTATTCAACATCCCAGACCATACGCAAGGGGACTCTTTCAATGAAAACTACCAGTGAAATCTCAGTTCCAGTGGAAAAGGAACTAAGCTATTAGTGCAAGTGGAACCAAACCACCAGGTGAAGTGATAGGAGAAAAAGATAAGTCTGAAGGCCCAAACATATCATTATCAGACGCATTTTAGACGTTAATATTATGACTATGCTTTCCCCCCACCCCCACCCCCACCCCCACCTCCACTTTTTGCTTTTCGGCTGCTTTAATTTGCCATGTTTTCTAAGCATAATGCCTCATCTTTAGCACAACTTCTTGGTCGCAAGAGTTTCCTTAGCATCTTATGATGTCAATTAAGTTTGATGATATTACGGAATGTGGAAACGTAATTCATGTCCAAAAAATAAAATTTGAAGATGTGTAGAGTCAAATCGATCCGGTTAAAGTCAAGTCAAGTTGCTACCTAAAGATATGAGGACACGGACAGCTTAGGAAGACAAGAAGGCAGCCAACTTGAGATACAATAGCTCGAGAGGAATTCAGAAGAGATTTATAGGACCTATTTTCACTAAATTTTATTCATGCTACCAGTCTCTAGAATGTCATGTGATACCTACGGAATATAGCCTCTAACGGTAAAATATTCTCTAACAATACTAACAAATTAGGGAATCGCCTTCATCATTATTTGAGGACTACACTACCCTAGAGTTCATTTGTTTAGTGAGACAATGATCGAAAATGCAAAAAAAAAAAAAGAAAGTTTTTAAAATTTTCATGTGTTTGTTTAGTAGGAAATAAAAAATGATGGAAAAAATAATTTCTTTCATATAGTTAGATTTTCTCACAATTAACTCACTTTTTTTTTCTTGTAAAAAATAGAAAGAAATGCAAAAAAGTTTTGATTTATAACTAACTTCCCATTTTACCCTTATTTTTTTAAAAAATATTTTATTGGTTATTAATTTTAAAAAATCTTGGTATGAATTTTCTTAACCATATAATTTAGCCCAAAGACTTTTGTACTGATATTTGTCCTAGAATTAGGTTAGCAACCATTTTTTTAAAAAAATTAACTTTTAATTATAATATATATATTTTCTTATTTAAACCAATTTAATATAATTAAGGGTAATTTAGACAATTAGAAAAATATTCTTGTAACTTTCTTTTCTTTCAAACAATAGAATGAATTTTTTTTTAAAATTTTATCGCAAGTTTTTCATGCTAACCAAATACATGCATGAAAATATATTTTCTTTCATTTTCTTTTCTTTCACTTCACTTTCTATCATTTTCACTTTCCATCATTCTTTTCTTTTTAACCAAACGGACCCCTAATGTATAAACATACAAACCCTTACCTTACTAAAAGAGAATGGTATTCACAACAGTTGTAACCTTCTTCTCCTTCAAGAAATACCAAACTAGAGAAGCAAGAGACTCAATAACAGTAAATTAGTCTTACTCTTTTCACTGTTATCCCTACAACTTACCCTTAGTACAAAATTCACTCACAACCCCTAGTTCATTCTTCCTAGTTTTTCCACACCATCAAAGTTTATCTTAAGATGTAGGGCAAATGTTTCTCCAAATTGTAATTATATTAATCTCACCTACTCCCAAAAATTCAAAGGCCATAGCAACGAGAACACATAGAAATCGCCTTCGTATATAAAAAAAAAAAAAAATCATCAAAAAATCATGAAAACACAATGCTGGCGACATAATATATTGTAGCTGTTGGATTGACGATGAATATCATTTAGTGTTAGAACCCGCTCCTAATCTAATGGTTACAATGCAGCAGGTCCTAATAGCATTGCTTTGTTTTATTTTTTATATCAGTGCAGAGCAATTGTCATCCAATTGTTTTCACTGTTTCCAGGCTTAAGGGGAGGTGTATTAAGTAGTGCATAAACAACTTATTATTGGCCCAACATTAACGAGGATAACAACCACTTAAATTGGGCTTCTTGCATTGTGTTTAAGTTGTTTAACAGAGTTTAGTGCCCAGAAAGGCCATTCCTTTAATTGTCAATGGATCAGGCCTGCTTGGTTCTTTCCATAATTCTTCAATGGGCCTCTATACAAAGCCCGCAACATTCAAAAGAACGGTAACTATATATATACTAACCACTACAATACCCTCTGTTAGGCATTTTGTATAAAGAAATGCCATAGAGACCTAGCTTGGGTCCATAAGAGATTTAATTTAATACAATTACTAGTTTTTTTTTTTTTTTGGGGGGAGGGGAAGGGGGGAATTGAACTCTTGACTTCAAGAAGGCAAAACCTAAGGATACTATTGAACCAAAGGCCCGTTGGTACTAGATTAATTGTGAGTTCTAAAGTTAAATAGAGTTCAATTTCAATCTAACAGCTGTAATTGATTAGGTCTCCAAATTAGATCCAAGTAATATTTTTCTTTTGTATATACTAGTTGATATACAGGTGCGTTTCACGTATATAATTTTCAATGAGTTCGTGTATTGTTTTGAAAAATTTACAACGACACTACCTATCTAGGATTATAATTCTTACTATGGGGGAGTCCGCTAATTGTCGATAATGAACATATGGAATCCAATCAAATTGTTTCATATTATGTTAGTTACTCAAACAATTATTTTATGTTTATATTTAATAAGATAAATATGAAACAAAAAACAATTGAAGCAAATTTTAATCTAAGAATCTAGTCAAGAATGGTACAACCTAACATAAAAGAACAAGAATTGGAGAAACATTAGGAGCTTTATAACCGAAAGAAATCATATATATGACCGCCAAGGTCCAGACCTCTTAGAATGAAGCATGGCGTTGGGGAATCCAAGATGAGAGATAAAACTATCATTTTGATATGTACCTGATTTTCGATCTTAACCAACGAATGTTCCTCTAAAATAATAGGGTACTCTAGAAAGACCCTGAACTTTTTTTTTTTTTTTTTTTAAGAATAGTATAAGATAAGACCCTGAACTTATTTGGTTGGTTTACGATAAATAATTTTTTGTTTGCCTCTATCCATAGAAGAAATAGTAGTAAACTGAAGGAAACCACAACATGAAATTCTTAAAATTCTATCTGTGCTCTGAAATATTCAACTTGAACAGACTAAATAAAGGTATTTTCTTTTGTTTCAATTCACTTAATGTGTACATTGAATGAATTCAATGACCATAATCAGATTTTGCTAGTTGAATATATGCATATGAGTATATTAGAAATCCGAGAAGGTCAAAAGTTTTCATATTGAAGCTAATAAGTTACATTTTAGCGACAAACAAACTTGGATTTGAGAAGTCATGCACATTAAAAATGACATTATAGAATTATTTGCTCAAAAGCATTTGACATGTACTGATATTTAGAAGTGTTGAAGAGGCAATATAAAAAAATCAAGATATAGATAATGCTTTTGCTACAACAATAATTATAAGATTAATGGTCTCTTTGATAGGGTGGATGAAAAAATGGAATGATAGAAAGTGGGAGTGATACACGTTCTATCCTTCAAGGGATGAATCATTTCTTCCCTCTTATGTGTTTGGTAAGAGGAATAGAAAGTAGGAATGATTGATTTTTTTGTATTTGGTAAGATGGAAAAAAAAATTAAATTTTTTTTTTAATTTTAAAAAAAAAATATAAATACATAATATATAATTGATAAATATGATATATGTATATATCAAATGATATATAGATAAATAACATACATTTCAACACACATAATTAACTTATTATCAACTTTTTCTCCTAATTTTGAAGGGATTAATTTTGGTAAATTGGAAGAAAAACTAATTTATCTACTTTTCCATCACTTTTTGTTTCCTTCTTACCAAATATAATATTTTATCTATTTCTCCAACTTGCCACCTTTCTATTTTTCTATCGTATCAAAGGAAGCATAAAAGATGTCATTAAGTATACAAAAGACAATATGAGAATTAGTTGTATCATTAGAGCTATTTTAATTAATTAATTTTTTTTTACTTTTGTTAACATTTTATAGTAGTACTAGTTTTTCTTGTGCCTTCGAAATAATAAAAAAATGGTCAACAATAAACATATTTATATTCACACCTAAAATTAATTCATAAAAAAAAATAAGAAAGAAAAATTTAAAAAACCAATTGTAGTGGGGGTGAGTGCTAATAGTGGTGGTGGTAGAAAATGGTGATGATTGTAATGGGTGACGACGACCGTGGTGGTGGTGACAACCGTGGGTCACAACGGTGATGGTGGTGGTGAATTTTGGGTGACGATGATGAGCGGCGTATGAAACCTCTAGGGCAGCCCATACGGCATGGGATGTATTGAGCCCAATAATTTGGGCATGGACCTCTTGAGTTAAGGAATATATGAGCCAGCCCAAAAAGTGCTGAACTTGGCGTTCCCATGCAATGTATTCCGGGTTGACACTAGTAGTTGAACCAGATGTTATAGTCTCGGGAGGACACTAGATGGTGCCATCAACATAACCGAGAAGCTGGTGACCACAGAGATGCGACATAATTTGTGAAACCCATATGGGGAAGTTGGTTTCTATGAGTTTTGTAGCAAGAATGGCTACGTGAGCATTTGACATAGGAAAGGTGGGATGGACAGCCGAAGGTTGCTGCCTTGATGTGTTTTCAACATCTGTGGAAGAGCTGCTCATGTTGAAGAAGATGGAATATTAAAGAACTAGTTATTGTTTGTGCCTGAAGGCACAGAGTAATAAAAAATGGTAAACAATAAATATATTTATATTCATATCCAAAATCAAATCACAAACATAGAGGAGAGATAAATGAATTTAAGCATCGGTTATAGTGAGGGTGAGAAGTGGTGATGATAGGAGACGGTGATGGTTGTGGTAGGTGACAATGACCGTGGTGACAGTGGTGGTGATGGTGGCGGCGATGGGGGCGACAACGACGGTGGCGACGGCGGCGCTGGTGGTGGTGGTGGTGGTGGCGGCGGCGACGACGACAGTGGCGGTGGTGGCGATGGTGGCTGCGGTGGTGATGATGGTGGTGGCGATGGTGGTGGTGGTGGCGGCAACGACGACGACGACGACAATGGTGGTGGTGGTGGCGGTGGGGGCGATGGCGGTAGTGGTGGTGGTGGTGGCGACGGCGGTGATGACGATGGTGGTGGTGGTGGTGGCTACGACGGCGACAGTGGTGGTGGGGACGTCGACAGTGGTGGTGACGACGGTGGTGGTGGTGGTGGTGGTGGTGGTGGTGGTGGTGGTGGTGGTGGCGGTGGTGGTGGCGGTGGCGGGGGGTGGTGGTGGTGGTGGTGGCGGCGACGATAATGATGGTGATGGTGGCGACGACGGTGGTGGTGGTGGTGGTGGTGGTGGTGGTGGAGGCGGCGATGGTGACAGTGGTGGTGGTGGCGATGGTGATGGTGGCGGCGATGGTGGTGGCGGTGGCGGTGGCGGCAGCGATGACGATGACGATGACAATGACGATGGCGGTGGTGGTGGCGACGAAGGCGACAATGGTGATGGTGGTGGTGGTGGCGGCGGAAGTGGTGGTGGTGGTGGTGATGGCTGTTGTGGCAGTGGTGGCGGTGGTGGTGGTGGCGATGGTGGTAGAGGTAATGGTGGGGCGGTTTCAAACAATTTTTTTTTTTAAAGTACTTATGATAAATAATTTGTAGAAGTACTTTTAAAAAGTCACTCCAAACACACCCTTAGGGGTCTATTTTTTCTATTAAATTTAGGGTGTTAATATTAGCCGTTAGATAAACTTTAAAGTAAAATTTAAAGTGATCTGAACCGCAAAAAGCAAAAGTCATTTTGTTTATCTTTTGAAATTTAAATTGTAAGCTATTTTATTATATAGATATATAGTTATTGTCTGTGCCTGAAGGCACAGAGTAATAAAAAATAGTAAACAATAAACATATTTGTATTCATATCCAAAATCAAATCACAAACATAGATGAGAGATAAATGAATTTAAGCATCGATTGTAGTGGAGATGAGAGGTGGTGGTGGTAGGAGACGGTGATGGTTATGGTGGGTGGCAATGACCGTGGTAGCGGTTGCGGTGGTGGCGGGGGGCGGCGGTGGCGGCGGGGGCTACGAGGGCGACGGTGGTGGTGGTGGTGATGGTAGCGACGGCGGCGGCAATGGTGGTGGTGGTGGTGGCGGCGGCGGCGGCGGTGGTTATGGTGGCAGCGGTGGTGATGGTGGCGACGATGGTGGTGGGGGTGGTAGAAGTAGTGGTCGGACGGTTTCAAACACAATTTTTTTTTTTTTAAAGTAATTATGAGAAATAATTTCTAGAAGTATTTTTAAAAAGTCACTCCAAACACACTCTTAGGGGTCTATTTTTCTATTAAATTTAAAGTGTTAATATTAACCGTTAGATTAATTTTAAAGTAAAATTTAAAGTGATCTGAACCGCGAAAAGCAAAAGTCATTTTGTTTATCTTTTGAAATTTGAATTGTAAACTACTTTATTATATAGATATATAGTTATTGTCTGTGCCTGAAAGCACAGAGTAATAAAAAATAGTAAACAATAAACATATTTGTATTCATATCCAAAATCAAATCACAAACATAAATGAGAGATAAATGAATTTAAGTATCGATTGTAGTGGAGGTGAGAGGTGGTGGTGGTAGGAGACGGTGATGGTTGTGGTGGGTGGCAATGACCGTGGTGGCGGTGGTGGCAACGGCGGCGGTGGTGTCGGATCAGTCAGGGACCTATCCCTAACAAGTTGGGATTGATCCCAACTTTTTTTTGATCAGTCTAACTCGAACTCATTATATTGTAATTTGAAGGAAAGTTCCTACTTGGCTCTGTAAAAAATCTCATAATAAATATATTGGCTTCATACTTCGATAATTTTCTCACTTTTATATTCCTCCATTAGCATGTAATAATTGAGTTTTTCCCCCCTAAAAGTCGTATCTTGGGTGGAAACTTTGGACTTTTGACTACGTCATAGAATTTAGGTTTTTGATTTTGTCTGACTTTGTCTAATAAAAAAAATAACGTGAGACTTAGTCAAGTTTGTTTATGCTGACATTAGATTTTGTGACCATTGACCAGCACTTGTTAATTTAAACATGTGACTGAACCAAGAAAAGCAGCCATTAATGGACTAGTTTATTACTAAGCAAATTCTATGATGCAAACGTTTGCATTTTCAGGGCACCGAATGTTTGACATTTCAGGGTAGATGACAAAAGAGACTGCCATTTTTCAATTCCTACCACACCAGACCTTTTGACTTGCTTACCCCCTAATTTTATTTGCTTATTGGAGTTAATAAGAAAAATTAACGCAACCCAACTCAACAAAATCTTGTCCCAATATTTTCGGAGCCGATTATATGAATCCAATTAAAAAAAAAAAAAGATCAACGTTCACTAATTTGGACTAATAATCGTGTATCCATTCAGGGGCGGAGCTACACTTCGCTAATTTTTTTGTCCAAATATTTTTTTTTATAAATTTTAATATATTTTAAATTTGTCCCAACAAAAAATCTTTTACATTTTAATATACTTAATAATTTTTAACATTAAGATTAAATATTTTTACTCAATTAAGTAAACTTGATAATTGATTATTTAGTTGAATCTCTAAATACGTGCCCAAGAAATTTTGGAGTTTTTCGTTCTCTCCTATATATCTTGCCCCCTATTCTCACCTTTGTTAATTTTGATATATTGAATAATAATATTATTATTATATAATATTTCTATAATATAAAATTAGTCAATAAAATGGTAAAGGTACACTTACTCCATTATGACTTAAAAGTCAAAAATTCAAGCCGTTAAAAAAAAAAATATACTCTCTCACAAACAAGATAATAGTACATACATCTGACTCCAGACTTTACAATAGCAAAAGCCACTCTTTGAGCCATCTCTTTTAGTTTATTATTACTTTAAAATTTTAATTTTACTTTTGTTAAAAAAATATTACTAACATATAATTGGAAGACCTAATTTGATAATATAATGTACTCTCATCGTTGAATTAGCACAACGTATTAACATTAAATGTATTTTATTTATTAATTCAAAGGTAATAATGCATTATCTTTTCAGATTTAGTATATAAAGTATTGTTGCTCCTAATTTTTGGCCCCACTACCCCAAGTTTCTGGCATGTTCTTAATAACTTTGTTTATGCCAAATGCTCCTACAATGTTATCTAATACCACATATTTGGTACAAAATGGTATCATATGATTAGTGATATTAAATGAAGCAAGATCGATATCATTGTTCAAAATCAAAACAGTGCAATGGTGACAGGCCAGAGGGTTATGGATAGATGTAGAGTATTCTCATGTTTTTCAAATTGATATTGTGTGTATGTTTCGTCATTTTTCACAAATATAAACTTGATATTGGCAAAATAGACACTCATCTTATATAAGTTCTTTATCCAACATAACATAGTTGGGATAGGGTGTGTTGGAAAAAATGGAATCCGGAAGAAAAAGTAAACGGTTGTGTGAAGTACAGACTAGGTTGCTCTTTTAAAACGATTTGCATCTCTTTATGAATGAAAGAAACACAGCGTAGAAGGTAACAACGCGTCTATTGACTGTTGCTTCATTCAGATTTGCACAATCGAATGAAGCAGAAGCTTCATACCACACCTTTGATTATTACCTGGAAACTTATACAGTACAGAGATTGTAATAGATATTCAGATTATTTTTTTTATACTGAAATATGTAAATATATATACATAAAATATGTGTTCAATATTTCGTAATTACTCCCACATTTAATCAGATAATAACTAATACTATAATAGGCTAAATAATACTAGCATATATATATACTAGTTATTGTCTGTGCCTGAAGGTACAGTGTAATAAAAAATGGTAAACAATAAACATATATGTATTCATATCAAAAATCAAATCACAAACATAGAGAAGAGATAAATGAATTTAAGCATCGGTTTGTAATAGGGGTGAGAGGTGGTGGGCGGCAGTGGTGGTGGTAGGAGACGATGATGGTTGTGGTGGGTGACAATGACCGTGGTGGCGGCGGCGGTGGGGATGGTGGCGGCGGCGATGGCGGTGGTGGCGGCGGCGGCGGTGACGGTGGCGGTGGCGGCGGCGGTTGCAGTGGCGGTGGTGGCGGCGATGGCGACGGTTGCAGCGGTGGTGGTGGCGGTGGCGGCGCCGGCGGTTGCAGTGGCGGTGGTGGTGGCAGCAGTGGCGGTGGCAGCAACGGTGGTGGTGGGGGTGGTGCTGGCGGTAGAGGTAGTGGTGGGACGGTTTCAAACACTATTATTTTTTTTAAAGTATTTATGAAAAATAATTTCTAGAAGTAATTTTAAAAAGTCACTCCAAACACACCTTTAGGGGCCTATTTTTCCTATGAAATTTAAGGTGTTAATATTAGCCGTTAGATTAATTTTAAAGTAAAATTTAAAACGATCTCAACCGCGAAAAACAAAAGTCATTTTGTTTATCTTTTGAGATTTGAATTGTAAACTACTTTATTATATAGAAGACTAGTTATTGTTTGTGCCTGAAGGCACAGTGTAATAAAAAATGGTAAACAATAAACATATTTGTATTTATATTCAAAATCAAATCACAAACATAGAGAAGAGATAAAAGAATTTAAGTATCAGTTTGTAGTGGGGGTGAGATGTGGTGGGCGGCAGTGGTGGTGGTAAGAGACGGTGATGGTTGTGGTGGGTGGCAATGATTGTGGTGGCGGTGATGGCGGCGAGGGTGGCGATGAGGGCGGCGATGATGGTGGTGGTGGTGGTGGCGGCGGCGGCGGTGGTGGCGGTGGGGGGGGTGGCAGTGGTGGTGGCGGTCGTGGTGGACGTGGTGGCCGTGGTGGCGGCGGCAGTGATGGTGATGGTGGTGGCGGCGACGACGGTGGTGGTGAGGGTGGTGGTGGTAGAGGTAGTGGTGGAGTGGTTCAAACACTATTATTTTTTTTAATGTACTTATGAGAAATAATTTCTATAAGTACTTTTAAAAAATATCTCCAAACACACCCTTAAAAGCCTATTTTTCCTACTAAATTTAGGGTGTTAATATTAACCATTAGATTAACTTTAAAGTAAAATTTAAAGCGATTTTAACCGCGAAAAGCAAAAGTCATTTTGTTTATCTTTTGATATTTGAATTGTAAACTACTTTATTATATAGAAGATATATACTCAAGTACTTTTACAAATTTGTTCGATATGAGAGTGAATTCTCACAAAAAAAAATACTTCTTTGTTTAAAATATTCTAACAGGGTGAAGTAGTGGACCAATGACCACCATCAACATAGATTGAATTCGAATCAATTATTCAATCCTACCCATTGTTATACTCGAACTAAATATAAATTATTTATAATGAATAATGTTATTATTCTCAACCCCCAAAAAAAAAAAGTTAGGCTATCATTATCTTCCCATCTCAGACCCGTCCCCAAAGCAAGATTGATCATTGTGTGAAAGTGACTTGTCTTTTGCCGACTTTTGCCTTTCAAGAACTCTACAGTTTCGTGTTTTTGTTGAATTCTCTATAACATCACTTTCTCAATCAAACGAGAGAGAGAGAGAGATTTTGTCAAACCTTGAGATTTGAGAGGTGTGAAAATGTTGACTTTAACTCTGAGCTAGCGGTCTAATGGTAAGTTGTATCCGTTTAAGATCGTTCATAATCCTCATGTGATTATCAAGCAAGATTTAATTTACGAAAGTAATGCGATTTACTGCTTAGTTTTAGTGATATTGTGGTGACGTGTTGGCCTCCCAAGTTAGTAGTTATTGTTCAAATTAAACATACTAGACCTTCATGGTCATATCTAAGGGTTACTATTTACTGGTCGCCCCTCCCTTTTCCAACTAGTAAAAAAAAAACTGTGAGAACGATACCTTATTTGTAATTAAAGAAAAGACCAAATGGTCATGCTCAATTGAAAGGTTGCTTTATAAATATATTACCCCTTTATTAATATCTGCTTAACCCATATATTATCATTTAATCATAAGCTATTTTGTCTTTCTAGTAATTGTGCAAAGTATAGTAAGAGCCATTATAATTATATCATTTGTTTCATGTGACCTAATAGTATTATCTTGTTCCAAATTGCCCGACTAATATAGCTCTGATATCATTTGTTGGTTTTCCACAATGGATAATTAACAACAATAATACTTGTTGGAAGATATGAATTCAAACAAAGATAGGAAAACAATAAAAAAATGACATAAAGATATAACGTGGTTCGACACAACATATCCTCCATGTACACCATACTTACATTCACGGACTAAAAATCTACATCGATGTATTATTCACTGAAAAATTGGTCATTTGGTAACTTTTCTATCCTTTAAACCGAGTTCACTCTTAATCCGACCTCATCTTAAATCCTTTAAAACTAAAATTACTCATGCTTAAATTATTGGGTGCGGGTTATAATTAGGGCTGAAATTTGGGTCCAAATTCAAGTACAAAGTCTGGTGTACAAATCATGGCAAATTGTTATTTTAATTACAAGGTTTAACAAAGATTAGGTAATGAATAATGCTAAAGTAGTCTGAATGAAAGTCTACAAAATGATGTATCCATTTAGTACTGATGAGTGATTTGTTGCATCGCAGGTTTTTTTTTTCCAAAATTTTTGGTCCACATGAAATGGGAAAATAATCAAATATCTAGCCAGAGGCAACCACCCAACAGTGTCTTCACTCATGAGCTCACAAAAGTTGGTGAAATATATTGCCATTATCAATAATTTTCGTTATTAAAAACACTTTGTAATACTAAAAATTGAGTATTAATCGTATAATATTTTATATTTTTAAATAATAATTTATTTTTTTATTTAATTATATAATTTAAAATTAAAATGAATAGAATAAAATAAAAGAGAGGTAGATGTGAATTAGTTGAATTGTTTGGCATTGAGAAGTATGTTGATTGAGTTGTATGTCATTGGAGGTCGTGTAGAGATATATTTTTTCGGGGCAAAATTTTTTTGGAATTAATCTTATATCATTAAATGAAATTGAATGAAGATTAAATTAATCTCAATTATTATTGTATTTTTATAAAAGTGCAATTCAAATTGCTAGTCATAAATATTAAATAAATAGGTGCTTAATATTGATTTTCTCCCTAATGTTTTTCTTTTTCATAGTGCATCTACGTAGGCCTGTCAAAGGATTGGATTTGGACCGGATCTGGGTCAATTCTAATCCGAATCTGATTAAAAAACTGTTATCGAATCCGATATGTTTACCCGACGAATAAAAAAAATATTAATCCATATATGAATCATCTTATAACCAAACATCTTATCCGGTTACCAAATCCGAACCAATAAAATTTTCACAAATATGTGTATATTATATATAAATACATATATTATATTTAATAAAGGCCAATAAATATATATATATATTATTACTAGTCAATATATATCTATATTAATTGGATGATATTTTCCTCAAATTAAATCTATATATATTTAATTTAAGATATATAAATAGATTTAATTAAACTAATAAAAATATTAGTCTATATCAAATTAAATGAATTTAAATTTGGACTGAAATCTGGTCCATCGAGGGACCTATTTCTATGATCTCTCTTAAAAACCACTTTAAAAATCTATCAATAACAGAAAAAGTAAGGGTGATGGTCAACATTAGTGTCCCCGTCTTTAAATAATAATATATATCAATTTTTGGATGTCCCATAGCCCTGTGGGGCCCAGAAATGTAAATCCGAGTCCCACTCCCACTTTCATAACCAAAATAAGATGAGATGATGGGATAGTTTTGACTCTTGAACATCTATCTACATACCTACAATATACACCCCCTCCCCCTCCCCGTCCTATTTGGTCAAATTGCTTATTTTTCAAAAATCAACATATTCCACAGATCCAACGGTCAATAAACATGCAAATGGCTCCCACTTTTTGAGTAAAAGAACCATACTCTAATTCTTCCTGGGCCCATATCTTTTATGATCAGTCAATTACAAGTGTGAAATGGATTTCTCTTTCTTGGATACATGTAGACACTTGGCATTTCAAAGCTCACAATTACCATACGAAACCGTCATAAATTATCTTTTAGGTAGCATTTATTAATTTTTTTGGATATATTTATTTTTTATATCGAAGGATTATTTTTGGGGGTTAAAACTTAGCATTCGTCAGCTTTTATTTTTTATTTTTTTGGATATCATACTAAAAATTAAAAATAAATACCAGATTTTTAAGAATTTATTGTGAATTTTTACTATAAAACAAAGAGTAAAATAGTTGGGCATACTGGAATTTGGTTACCTTGATTTTCCTTACTAAAAGATCAGAGTTAAGGTAACAATTAATTTTTTATATTTCTTTCTATTTTTAGATTTTTCATTCCTTTTTCAGATATTTTACCGTCAAATATTATGAATACATTATTTTTTGTACAATATACATTTGTATATGAAAAAAATTATAAAATATTTATAAAAAAAAATTATAGTGGACCTACCCAAGTATCATTGATTTTTTTTAAGATGAATTATCTATCACTAATTTAAATTATATAAAAATTAGATCAATTTTAACTGTTGTTGTGTTTTTGTAAGTTAAAATTTTCATTTCAACAAAAAATTATAGTCTACGACAACTTCAGTAATTTATATTTTACTTTCTTTTTATCGGTCCTTGAATATAAATAAATAATAATAATATTTAAATCTAATTTATTGACTTAACTAATTATAATTATTGAATTGACTATGAATGTTAATAAATACGAGACCTACTATCAATCGAATAATTAAATTAATAAATTAAATTCAAATTGTATTTGTCATAAATAAAAGAAAAATGAAAGTAGGACTAATTTATAAAGTTACAAAACCGAACGCGCCTTTTAGTCCACCAACGTTTACTATTTCACGCGCCAAAATGATATTAGTATATTACAATGGCAAGTCACAAAAAATCTAAAGAAAAAATGATTAACCATGGTTACCTATTAACCATGGTTAACTTGTTCCCCACCCCCAAACGCCTTCCTTTATAAGAACAACCGCCATGCGAAACGCTCACCGATACAGAGAGAGAGGGAGAGAGAGAAAGTAGAAAGACAGAAAAGAGCGACAACAAAGAGAACTTTCAACAAAAAGATTCAACAACTTAGAGAGAGAGGGGGTTGCGATGGCGTTATACATAGACGAAGAAGAGGTGTGGAAATGTCCAAAACACCCTTCCAAACGCCGGAGGAGCGGTATTTGCCCAATTTGCCTCCGGGAACGGTTGGGTAGTCTCTGTCCCGACTGTGCTAACGTGCGCCCCTGTGCATGTTGCCCCACATCGTCTTCCTCTTCCTCCTCTTCCTCTTCCTTCTCTCTCTTCTCATCTCGAGGCGGCTCCTCCAACTCTGGAGTTGGCGACGTCGGGAAAGTATCAAAGCTCATCGACAGCGAACCGTCTTTTCGGAGATCAAGATCTGTGGCGATTCCGTTCCTCCGATCAAGATCGCGTTTCGCCGGAGATTTTGTATCTGGCGTCGGGAAAAATTCGCCTCCGGGGAGTAGGAACAGAGCGTCGTCGTTTTGGAGTGTGTTCAAGGCGAGTAAGAGCAAGAGAGGCGAAGTAGAAGAAGATAAAGAAAATTCAGAAATGAAAAGGAGCGAGGTCGTAATTGACGACGAGTATGAACGGGCGAGTATGATGATGAGATCGAGATCGGTGGCAGTCCCTGTGACGTCAGGTTTTGGTTCCGGCGACTTCAGATCTTCGTCGCGGACTAAAGGAAGGGGATGGCATTTTCCGAGTCCTATGAAGGTTTTCCGGCATTCCAAGGTGTCGAAGGTCGTTCAAGAACGGTCGCCTTTGTACAGAGGTTGAATTTTGTTTTTTAATTTCGTATCAATCAATAAAATAGAACTCTTTATATTAATATAATGTGATTGTAATTATTAACTAATAAGGTTATGGCAAAGTATATAATATAACATTAATTCCCACTAATAATTATCTTTATGATTGTGTTTTTTGCAGTTACAAAATATTGTGATTGTAATTGTTAAATAATAAGGATATGGCTGGGTTGCAAATTCTCATCAACCATATAGCCACCTTATTGGATGTGTAATTTGGATTTGTATTTGAATTTGAATTTGGATTTGGATTGGATTCGGATTTCAGAATTCAAAATTGGGGCTTAGATTTAAATTTACTATCTTTTTTGTTTTTTAGTTTAACAGATGTTCGGATCAGTTTACACGAATCTCGACTAATTTCTTCTTAGTCTGGTCAAAGGCAGGTCATTCAAGCCGAGACTAGGAACTAGGGTATTTATGAGGGATAAATCGCTCATAACCTAACAGTTTGTCAAAATTCAAACTAAAAAATGACTTAAGTTTTCAACTTGTTACTGTTATAATCTTTTGGCATGTTTTGGTGGGGGGTTTTACTTTTCCCATATCAAGAAGCAGATGGAAAGTAGTTGTAGCTATTAAGTGATGAAGTGATTACTGAAAATGGCTAATAATTGTGGTGGGTTAGTGATTATGATTGAATTGTTCATGAGGGTGTTGTTAAATATAATTTTTATTCAATAGGAGGCAAATGAAAACTGGGATAGGATGGGTAGCTTATTGTAATTATAATGCCTAAGAAAACCATTCTGTTTTGCACATTTATGGATGGGTGTCAATTATAGGTAATCAGTCTTGTCTAATATTACCAGTTCCAAAAAAGAAAAATATTGTTTAATATTCATCCCTCATATTTAAGGATAAAACTATGATAATTCAGCTAAACTTTTGACCATTGCTCAAGCTACCTACATTCCTCAACTGCCACACTCTTAGGAATTTGTTTATGAATTAGTTGAGAAAATTTTCCTTCAGTTCCTCAAATATACCAAATTATCCCAGAACAATCCTTGATAGGATTAAATATTATGTGTAATGGTCACAAATCATTATTATGTAATGTCACCAACTATTCCAACGTGGCAAATGTATTTAGTAAAACAATGAAGCCTATTTAATATTCTATCACTGATCGTTAACATCACATTGTCAATATCACGTGGTGACACATTTGCGCGGTATACTTTTTCCTTGATAGGGTCATGGGCAACTCATTTATGGCCTGAGACAACAGTCACAATTGACTTGAAGCTCTCCTCAAAAGGGGGGTGAGCCATCGTAAGCTGACTTAGTGGCAAAAAATGAAAAGGCAAAAGAAAAGTCAGTGGATGACTTGAGGATCCTCAGTTTGATGATGGGGGAGAATTTGTTCACTATAACACACTACATGTTAGTATCATATATTATATATCATTAATAAAATATTATATATTTTTAATGAATGTCTGTTATATATCACTTTCTTATTATTTCTTTTGAAAACGTAATTGATATATCTATAAGTTAGTGTTGTGACAATTTCTCATTGAGTGTGTCCACATCACTAGACACTGACATGTGATGTGTATAATTCACCAAAAAAATTTTCCCTCCAATTCGGGAACTAGTATCGTACCTCATTTTTCCTTCGATTGAGAACGCAACATGTGTGAAGTTATTAATTTTTATATTTTGTTTTGTTTTACTATTTTATCAATCCATGGCCACAAATAAACTAAGACACGTAATCAACGGTTAATAAACATTTGTATTATAATTTCATAAAATTATTTTTGAATACCATAATTTTGTCGTTTTCAATTGAAACCAAATCCAGTTCAGATATTTTCTCTTACTCTTTCTTTTGATAAAACATTTCCCATTAAAGCTCAGAGAGGCCAGAGAATAGGGAAGAATAGACATTTGCAAATTGTCTTTTGCCAAAGAAGGGGAGCAAAGGGGACAATGTAGCTATTGGCTAGGGCCAACATTGAAGATCAAATAAATATTATTACGTAACTTTTAGAGCAAGATTTAAAGCAGTCACTGCAATCAATCTAATGATTTAATAAGAATGGAAGAAACAAGCAGTAAGAGATATCTTTTATGAAATTTGACTATGCTACCGACAGGAAAAAAAAAAAAAAGTCAGTATCAAACCTCTAAAATTTATTATCTTAAAAATTATAATTATTTTTACAATTAAAAAATTTATCATTTTTATGGGTGATTTAAAATTTTTGTGAGTATTTTTATCACTGTTATAAGTATTTTTACCATATTTATCGATATTTTTATCATATTTGTAATTTTTTTTATCACTAAAATGGGTTCTTCCTACCTACCCGGTACTTTATTTTGTGTATGCTCAATGGTAGTTTATTTTGTGGTCCTGTCTCTTGTTTCTTATGGTGTATGTGTGAGAGAGAGAATAACTTGTAAATGTTGGTGACAGGATATGAATCCTAATCTATACCTTGTTGGACCTATCTTTGCCAGGAAATTCTCTCCCAATGTGTGAACACACGTGTAAGCATGCTCGTGCAGCATATGTGTTTTGATGTTACCTAAGACTAAGCTGAATGTGAATATGATTGTAATAGTCTATAGCGTGACACAGAAAATTCTACATAGTTTGTCAAACTTGCACCATTCTTTAATGTCCACTTAAGGTAGCCATTGCTGACCAAATCCGAAAAGAATAAGGTAATAAATATGATGGATGATTGCATCGATTTGCAAACCGATTTGAGCCGTCGGATCAACCCAAAGAAACATCAACATTCAATACAATGAGAAGGGTGAGTTGACAATCTGTGTTTAAAGTATGAGTTTTGATGATACACAAATTGAGTTTATACATCATTTGTCAAATAAATAATAATAAATGTAGTAGTAAAGTAAAAAGAGATAATAAGTTAAATGAGACAAAAATTTATAGTGGTTCGGTCAACATGACTTACGTCTATTTTGAAAGGTTAGGGTCGCCTGAGTATTTTATTACTTCAAGGAGTGTAGGGAGAGCAGAGAGATACAAGCTATGAGATAGAGAGGAGAGTGATAGCAATGTATGCAATTGAGTGTGAGATGTCCCTCAAGTGTTGGCGGAGCTTACAATTTATAGTCGCCCTCCTAACATATTGAGACGACTTATCAGTAACTAAGTGGCTAATCTGGTGGAGTTGGCACAATCTTCTCAACGGAAGGGGCAGTTACGGTGCTCTTCATAAGATCCGGTCAAAGGATAACGTGGTGGTTGACTCTTTTCAAGGCGGCGCGGATGAGGCTCTTGGATGACCCTGCTTACTCCCTTAGTGATGTAGCTCCTCGAACCCTGATGAGCTTGACCGGGCGTGGACCCCTTTGGGCTGGACTTATTGAATCTCTTTAAGTTGGGCTCTTAATTTAAATTGGGCTCACAAAGTGGGTTGGGCCCTTGAACTTGACCCATTATTTGGCCCCCAATGTCTTGTGTCCAATGATACTTAGAGAGAAGGGCATTCAGTTTGAGTTTGGTTTTCCGCTGAACGCACAACTCAAAAAAACTTCGGAAGGCCCAAACATATGTTTCTAGGCCTTTTTTGGGCTTTTAATAGCGTTTGACATAGTCAAAGGTGCTACGTCTTGTAGGGCTTGCCGAGAGCTTCGAATTGATATATTATGGGCCCCATTTGGAGAAACGGATCAAAAGTTACGGTTAAAACAGGGTCAACCCTTTTTCAACTTGAATTTCTTGGAAACTCCTTGAGCATCATGGGCAAGCTCCCATCGGCGAGCATCATGGGCAAGACACTAATGGATACGACGAGCAAGCCCCCATGGGCATGCATCATGGTGGAGGCGTTGATGGCGTTGACAAGCAAGACCCTATGGGCACTGTCGAGGCTAGGGCGCCTGGGACATTCTTGGGCGAGGCGCTACGGGCACCCTCCATCCAGGCACCACGAACCACCTTAGGCGAGGCGCCATGGGCGTCCTCAGGTGAGGCGATGCGGGCGTCGTGTGACGAGCTGGTGGGCGTGCTGATCATGGAGAGAGCATTGTCGTGGATTGGGCTTGGCCAAGGGAGCATGCAGCGGCATCACCGGACGCTAGACACGACCTGACGAGCGCGCTGGTGAACGGGCAATGCCGGCGGGATCTTCGATGTTGGGCAAGCCAAGAGCGGCAGCGGTGGATGCTGGGCATGGGGTTGCGCAGGTGCAGGAGGAAGGGACGCCAGGAGTTAGGCGCCACGAGGGGGGGCGCCAGGAACTGGGCACTAGGAGGGGGTGCCATGAGGCTGGTGGCAGGAGCAGGTGCCAAATCCTTAATGTTGGGAACACGCAGGTCTTGTTTGCGCTAGGTACTAAGCGCGGGAGCGCTGCGGCAACAAGGCGGAGGTGTCGGATGGCCGAAAAAGGAATAAGGCCTGATTGTTGACATTCAAGTCCCGTGGTTTACAAACGGCCTGAGTTTCAAGAGCGTGACTGGCAAAAACAATGTTACTCTAACATCAAAATATCTAACATGGTTACTTGGAGAGAGAGGCATGCTGCTTGCGTGAGAGCAAAGACAGAGTTTGAGGATTGCTCGTGAGAGAGCTACACATCTTCAGATCGAGCTTTTGGCGACCCATGAGAGAGTCGCTAAACTAGAAGTAGACTGTCTGTTTGAGAGCAGAGTAGAGGTCAAGCTTTTGACGACTCGCGAAAGAGTCGCTAAACTGGAGATATAGGTTGCCTACTTGAGAGCAGAGCAGAGATAGGCCAAGCTTTTGGCGACCCACGAGAGAACCGCTAAGCTGAAAATATAGGCTGTCTTCTTGAGAGCAGAGCAGAGACCAAGCTTTTGGCGACCCGCGAGAGAGCCGCTAAGTTGGAGATATAGGCTGTCTTCTTGAGAGCAGAGCAGAGGCCAAGCTTTTGGCCACGAGAGAGCCGCTAAGCTGGAGATATAGGTTGCCTGCTTGAGAATAGAGCAGAGGTCAAGCTTTTGGCGACCCGCGAGAGAGTTGCTAAGCTGGAGATATAGACTGTTTGCTTGAGAATAGAGCAGAGACCAAGCTTTTAGCTACCCGCGAGAGAGTCATTCAGTTGGGGATATAGGTTATCTGTTTAAGAGCATAGTAGAGGCATAATTTGAGGGTTAGCCCATGGGATGACCAACAAACTGGAGGCTCATTCAAATAGATGGAGACGAGGAGGGCGCTAAGGAGCTGGGCGCCTTGGGGCCTGGCGCCTGAGAAGTTGGCTTCTAAGGTGTTGGGCGCCTAAGGAGCTAGGCGCTTGAGGAACTGAGCGCCTGAGGAGCTGGATGCCTGGGTTCTGGTGCTTGAGTATCTGGGCGCCTGGGTAGGAGCGCTGATGGGCCCCTAGCGCCTGGCGCTGAGTCTTTTCAACAATCTCTCTCCTCAAGTAGTGTGAGCTCAGCCATAAAATCTATTAATGCCTATGCCTTTGTGGCTTCTTTTTTTTTTAAGTCGGGCGCAGGTAGTGATGATGATGACGATGACTCACCTCACCTGGCTTTGGTGACATCCTTGGCGTTTATGTATTTCTGAGTTTTTGCCCGCAATTCTGACATGCTCTTTGGTGAGTGCTTCATCATTGAGAAGAGAAAGCTAGATGAGCGCAAGCCTCCCATGAAAGTGGTCATGGTGACCTTGTCATCGGGCTCCTTGATTTGGAGGACCCCTGGTTAAAACGAGTGAGGTAACTCCTCAGACTCTCGTCTCGATCCTGCTTTACGCTGAGCAGATGGGTGGCAAGTTTCTGTTGGCGGCGTCCACCAATGAACTGTGCCACAAATGATCTACTTAGTTCGGCGAAGGAGCCTATAAAGACTGAGATGAGTTTGGCGAACCACTGTTGGGCAGATCCCTTCAAGGTAGTCAGGAAAGCCCTACACATGATTTCGTCAGTAACATTGTGCAGCTGCATTAAGGTCTTGTAGGTTTCAACGTGATCAAGTGGGTCTCTTGTACCGTCAAAGGTTTCGACGGATGACATTTTAAACTTTTGGGGAAAAAGGTAGTTTGCCACATCTGGCACAAAAGGTGTGTCAGTTCGCCTTACGAGATACTCCACAGTTTCTGGTCCTTGTGCTTTCATGGCATTGAAGACGTCGTCCAGTTGATTCTGTACTTCTTTGATTTTTTTGTCCTAGTGATTTGGGGCTCCTTTGGAATTGTCATGGAAATGGTTCTCATGCTCCACACTTTGATTATTGCCCTCATCCTCTTGGAAATGAGGGTCTACACCAGGGGAAGAGAGAGCTGGAGGAGAGGGTGGAGGTCCCTCATGGTGGGTTCCCCTGTATTGGACGCCCAAGTGGGGAGCTCCTTGACGCCCAGGGCGTGGAGCTTCTCTGGCTTGAGGTCCTCCGCGTTGTGCTCCTCCTTGTTGTCCAGCAAGCGTTAGTTGCAGGATCTGTTGATTTTGAGCTACGAGTTGTTGCATTGTTTCCAGCATCTGCTGTGCATTCGGAACAGGATTGGTTGGTGAAGGGGCAACCTCTTCCTCTCGTGGGGGATTGCCTTCGGGCTGATTCATGGATCTAGTAATGATCACCATAAGTACAGGAAAAAAGATGGTAAGGTGAGAAATTTGTCGATTCCCACAGACGGCGCTAAACTGATGCACAAATTGGGTTTGTACACCACCTGTCAAATGAATAGTAATAAATGCAGTAATAAAGTAGAGAAAGATAATAAGTTAAATGAGACAAGAATTTATAGTGGTTCGATCAACATGACCTACGTCCACTTTCAAGGGCTAAGGTCGCCTGAGTATTTTCTTACTTCAATGAGTGTAGGGAGAGCAGAGAGATACAAGTTATGAGATAAAGAGGAAAGTGATAACAATGTATGCAATTGAGTGTGAGATGCCCCCCAAGTGTTGGCGAGACTTACAATTTATAGCCGTCCTCTTAACAGATTGAGGCGACTTATCAATAACTAAGTGGCTAATCTGGTGGAGATGACGCCATCTTCTCAACGGATGAGGCAGTTACGGTGCTCTCCATAAGATCCGGTCAAAGGATGACGTGGTGGTTGACTCTTTCTAAGGCGGCGTGGATGAGGCTCTTAGATGACCATGCTTACTCCCTTGGTGATGTAGCTCATCGAACCTTGATGAGCTTGACCGGGCGTGAACCCCTTTGGGTTGGACTTACTGGATCTCTTTAAGTTGGGCTCACAACGTGTGTTGGGCCCTTGGACTTGACCTATCAAACTTCAACATGTTTTCTTATTTTATTAATATTTTTAAATTTTTTTTCAATTTTTTTTTCTTGAATTTTCATTGATCTTGAATTCTTCTTTATGAATTCAAACGAGATTTACTATATGTAAGTGGGTCTTCCACCACCAATATCATTGTTTGTGAATTACAATTACAAAAGATTGAATTAATAAAGGTACATCGAACAATATCAACATTCAGAGGCAGCTCGTCACAAAATGGGGCTCAAAGTGAAAATTTAAAGGAGGCCTTATTAATTTTTAAAATAAAATTTTAAATTATTATAAAATATTATTGTCTTTTGAGGAACAAAAAAAAAATTATTAGATTTTTGTATTCAAATTTTGTTAACATGTTTCTTCAATAGATAATGTAATTAATTCAAACAAAGTGTGATACCTAATATAATAGTAAGATAAAATTTTACTAGATTTAATGTTAATATAATCAATGAAAAGAAAAAAATATATAATTAATTAAACTTAAACTAAATATCATAGACTCAAATGATATTTTGTGTTTCCATTAACAACATAAATAAATGCCCAACAAACTCAAATCAAATTTAAAAACTCTAAATTTTATTTTTTTGAGATACTAAAATGAAATTGAACTTAATTATATATATATATATATATATATATAATTTATTTAAATATTAGACTTATTAAACCTCTATAAAATGGGAGCCTAGTCATTTGGGGGAGTCCTAATATTTGCCAGAATAACATATACCATGTAGCAAGTATCTTTCAGAAATGTCCATATATGGAGAAAATATTAGGTGTAACAGTTACACCTCGTCATCATGGGTATAATCCTTACACCCCAATATTTATCCTAGAAGTAAATAGTCCTGCAGTGGGGGGACATTGTTCTGTTCCGATCAAGAAATAGTTCCCGACTATGGTATCTAAAATTAATTTTTTTAATACCATATTTTTAATTTTTATCTAATAAAAATGTGTCTCGTGTAAAAAAAATTATTTTTTATTTTATTTCACTTTATAATTTTTAATGTCAATGGTTGCATCTTGCAAATGCATCAAATCAAAATATGTGGTACTATTTTTGTGGGCGTGTTATCCTTGAAGAAGTATGCCACCATGTATTACTAGAAAGAACAATGCTATTTTTGGCTAAATAGCTTTGTTATTGAATGTTTGATTAGTCTACTATTTTTTTAAGTTAAGACTTCTATATTAATTCGTAATTTACTTTATACAATGAGTTTTCTTAAAGTTTACATAGTGACAGCTACTTTACTTGCCAGAATATAAGGTTTGCCAGCAACAAAAAGATGTTACTTAAAAGATTTGATTTGTCAAAGTTGTTGTAGCCTATCAACCGGTGAGTAGAACTTGTTCTTATAAATTGGATTATAGAAGAAAGGTGTGCAAGAATTCATATATATATATACATCTAATTTTATATTTAACCGATAGGAAACAGTATAGCCTTTTCCCTTTGTTGGTGTCACTTGTCTAGTAGGATTCAATGAAATAGTATTATGTCCACACATAATATTAAATTATTTTCATCTAATATATAGGTCGCTCTTTCAGTTACTCGACCACAAAGAGGCACAACCCATGATGCGTTTGATCGCTCACATACTCGACATGATGATCAACTCTCAAACTAATTGTTATAACGTCATGGGTAAAACTTGAAACCGACTTACGAGGTAAATGTGCTTAAAGTTTGCATGCATACGTCTAATTTCATATTTAATCGACGTGAAACTAACAATCAGTCTCACCGTTTCGAAAATAAATAATATTGAAGATTGAGAACTCAACACTAATACTCCAAAGCACAAATATGGTTAGGGCATGTTTGGTTTATGTAACGCCCCGGTTTCCCGGACGCGTTACTTAATTAAATTGATCGATCACCATAAAGCACAAATAAAACTCTGAATATAGAGCCAGAGCTCTAACTGACTCAATAAATTAATAATCTCCATTTTGATCTCCAAATAATAAAAATAATCTCCTCAATATACAAAGTTAAAAAAATATATATCAAGATTCGTCTGTCTTCGATTCCTCAAATATCAACTCTGGTCCTTCCCTTCGAGATAATCCTGAAAAAAATATTAAAGGCGGGGAAGTATACAATATGACAGGAAACAATATGCTCAACGAGAAAAGAATATAAATGATCAAATACCAAATAATTCAACCGATAGACAATCATAGATAAAAGAATCAAGAATCCAATTCGATAAGTCACATAGCTCAATTTCTATCAAACATGACCTCATACTGGGGTTATCTTGGTGACATGACAAGTGACACTTGGGTATTTAAAATTCATACTCATATCGAACCATTACACCCCTCAGGGCTGTAATCACAATCGCACCCTGCAGAGCCATAATCACATTTCACCAACTATGCCCCCAAGTTCACTTCGTACATGTACCAATCAATCACAAAGCATTTAGCCCAACGTACAGGTCAACCGATAACATTGACAGAATTTCGTATCAATCAGAATAATCAATAGGAATACAAATTTTCAGATAATGAAAGGACACTCTTTGCAAAGAGATTTAAAAGAGATGAGCATATTGTATACTACCTCATACCTTAAATCCATGAATGACTTGAATAGATGCGCAATTCGAAATACCGCGAATGAAATAGTTGAATTTGATAACGATCTAAAATAAAATCACTGCTCAATTTTTGACCCCAAAATCTCATAAATTTCTTTCTTTCTCTCTCTCTCTCTTTCTCTTTCTCTTTCTCTTTCTCTTTCTCTTCTCCTGCTATGCCGTTCAAGCACCTGAGCTTTGGCTATTTATAGCCAAGATATGCTTGGTCCCCAAGCAACTAATGACAGCTTGTTTTTTTTTTTTCTTTCTACTCGTTTCCAAATCTAGAATAGGATACCAAATCTTGTAAAAATCTAGCATAGTAACTTTCACATAAATATCTCTATATATATAGATATGAATATATTAATTTATTATAGGATTACGATATTTGGCCTAAGTTATAGTCATTTGACTCGTTTTCAAGCGAAGAGTTTATATTTGAGGTCCATTTGTTCATTTGAAATTTCTAAAAAAATAATTTTTAATTATATAGAATCATAATTAACGACTTAATTAACGTGTTAATGATTAATTTATATACGGGTCGTCACAGTTTAAGTATTAATAGATAAGATTGAATTAATTTAATCGAATGATAATGTAATACCAAGTTTAGATTAGATTGTTATGACCTGGTATTAATTTCTCATTAATCCTGATCTGGTTCATTATTGTCATTTGACACTTAATATTAGGCATTAATGAATAAATGTTGTAAGTAGTAATATTTTTGACAAGTTCAGTATTAAAAATATAATGACTTTATTACTCTTACAAACCTAGATCCACACTTTCATATATGGAAGTTACACATAATACAAACTCTTGCCCATAATATTTATTTTGTCATTTTTTAATTTAATACCATATATTCTTACTTAATTCAAACATAAATTAAATATTATAATTATATGTTTATATTTTATCTCAACTTTAATTCTAACTTGTTATACAGAAGATAGAATCAAATAATACTCTTATTAATGCCATTTACATAAATTAGATAAAAATTAATTACCCAATATTATCATTTATTTGTATCCGAATTAAACATGCCCAATAACTTTGATGAGCCATAGAAGAAATATCCCAAATTCCCCAATCCATGGATATAAAAAAGCATAGGATATGGCCCCCATGTACTACTGCCATGGGTCATATCAAAATGAGTTTTAAACTATAGTTTCCAAAAAAGAGTTGTCTTCCGTTCTTAAAAAAAAAAAAATATCGCATCTTTCATACATTTATTATTTTTGTGAATATTTTTATCATTGTTATAAATATTTTTATTATTTGTGGTGTTAAAAAAAGTGTTAAAAATAATTATCACAACAATAATAAAAATACCTATAAAAATAATAAAAACACTCACAAAAGTTAAGTCACTTACAAAAAATGATATTTTTTTTGTGCTGAAAAAAATAATAAAAATAATTACTATAATAATAATAAAAACACCCATAAATATAATAAATTATCCACAAAAATAATAATTTTTTTTACCATACAAATACTTACAAAAATTATTAAAATATCCAGAAAAATTAAAAAAAAATTATTCGATACCGTACTTCCAAAATTGGTCCTACAAATCAGCACCAAAAAAAAAATTTGGTCCTACAAATCGATTGTCAACGTGTATGGTAGATACGATAAAGATAGAGCACTCGAATGTTCACCAATCCCAGGGCCCCAAATCTCCAAAACGGACCCCACACGGGGGGAACAACTCATGTGAATTGGAGGACATCCACACCGTACACGTGAAGCTGTCGTTTCTCATTGGTCGATTGTATCTCGTCACCTTACAACTTTATACCCCTTACCTTTTTATTTTTTTGTTCACTTCATTTCAATCTTTTTTATGGAAAGTGTTTCTCACTTTTAACGCGTTTTGGAGGTATGAAACACTCACACACATATACATGAAGCCTTTACCTTAATAGGGTGATAATCGCCTTAATGTTGTATTATTTACATGTCTTTATCAAGGATTAGTTAACTCAAACTTAATTTATTTAATTAATTATATCGTATTGATCTAATATATTTATTTTTGTGTTGTTTTCGTATTAATCTCATATAACCTAACAGATCTGGTTTATATCACAGATACAGATCAACAAAGGTTCAATTATAATTCCAATTAGGCTAATTCTTCCTTCCTGAAAAACTCAGCTCATCATCAGTGCATGTGAGAATCGCCATCGAGGAGAGAGAATCCGTGGGGACACAGTCATTGGAGATACGCTGCTAATCTCGCGAGATCACATCGCCCGTTATGAGATAAAGACGAACTTTAAGGAATCATCTCACTATCACCTCGTCTGTTACGAGGATAAGGCGAATCAGTTACAAGTATAGCGCCTCAATGAAAGCCCTTTGGAATTAACTTTACTTGCCTATAAATTATAAACTTCACCTGCATATGAGGGGCATCATACACATCTCGACACACTACATTTCTTGAATAATAAGATTCTCTGGCCACCGTCGTCATTTTCAGTGAAGTAGGTCACCAAGACGTAACCACCTAATCTTTGTGTTTACTTATTTGAGTTTTTTTAATTATTGCATTAAATACTTGACAGATGGTGTATAAATCTATTTTGTGCATCATTATAACCCGTAAATAAAAAATTTAACACTACGATTTAAGTTTAATAGTGCATTCTCTTCAAATCAAACTCACACTAATACTATTTGTTTGGGACATAAAATGGATATGTAGATAGGTCACTTCATATATCCGTTAAGAAACATTACATCTCAGCACTACACAACTATCTGTAGAGAATCTCACCGCACCTATGTCGGAGCCGAAACTATTGTTCTACTGCGTGCTCTAAGGGCTATAGAGTAGATTTGGCCCCAACGAACTATCATATATATTAAGACTCGAACTAAAGTATTGAGCGAGAAAATTCGAGTTCTTACCCACTAAACCAATTGCTTATTTGTCACACTCATACTTTTTTTTATAAGCTAAAAATTAACTTCATAAATATAATAATAAAAATAAGTAAAAATTCTCTTTTTCTATAAGGGATTATGTCGATACTTAAGAAAAAATAACAAACAACTAGCATTTGATTCCTACAAAACGTGTTAATGGTGTCAATTTCGTGTTATTCGTATTTGACACTAATCCGACTCATTTATTATTCGTGTTAAATAATTGTGTTATTTACATGTTCCTATCAAGAAATGATTGACCCTAAACCAATTAATTTTGTGACGATTTTGATTCATATTTACGCATTGTGTCAAAAATTATCACCCCTATCACATACACATAACGCGAACAAGCAAACCGTCTCGATAGAATTTGAAGTCCTAAGTAAAAAGAGCAATATTATTTGGATTTAATTATTCATACCATTTAATTATCAGTGAGTCCGAGTATTTATTAGGCCCGCAACCGATTCAATAATTTTGATAGATTAGTTCTACAAATTATGTCAATAAATTAGGTTTATATAATATTATTGAAGTAAAAATTTTAGACAAAATTTTTCACAAATTTATTATGGATAATATAATATGATTATAACTTTATTTAAATATTATTCTTTTGCTCTTTTTTTAAAGTAAAATTAGTAATTAAGTTTTTATAATTGAGTTTTGCTAACAATTAGTAAGTAATATAGTTAATCTATTTCATATTATTTGTGACATAATTGAAATTTTGTCTTTTTCATATTCAACAGTGACATGTTACTTCTATATACGTATAATAATTCATGAGGTACTACATGATTATAGATAAATAAAGTATGAAATGAGTAAGTTTTAACACGACATAAAACTATTTAGACACAATATAAATATAGCATGACACAACTCACGGTTTTAATTCTAAATTTTTTACCGTCTTAAAATTTCAATGTTTCACTTTGGATCCATCGACCCTAGAGAAAAAATCAACTCACCAAACGAAAAAACCCGATTGTGGGAATTGCATACTTTATATAAGATAGGGACTTAGACTTGACCGTATCCATCAAAAAAACTCGGTATCGTACTTCTAAAATTTATTATATTAATGAGTATTTTTATAATTTTTTTGGTCATTTTACATTCAAAAAATTTATTACTTTTGTAGGTGATTTACCATTATTGTGATAACTATTTTTATTATTTTTCTTCGATACAAAATTGTTTACCATTTTTATGAATGTTTTTATCACTGTTGTGGTAATTTATTTTTAAAATTTTTTCGATACCACAATTAGGGTTGTTAGTCGAACGAGCCCGAACCGAGTTCAAGCCGAGCTTGAAAAGCTTGTTTCTTAATCGAGCTTAAAAAATTGTTCAAGTTCGGCTCGTTTAGGAAACGAGTCGAATCTGAATGAGACAAAAACAAGTCGAGCCAGACTATTTGCACATAAACGAGTCGATTCTGTCGAGTTTAAGTCGAGCTTGTATGGCTTGTTTTCTAAATAAGCTTAAAAATTTGTTCAAGTTCGGGCTCGTTTAGAAAACGAATCGAGCCTGAACGAGCCGAACCCGAGCTGAACTCAAGTCAAACTCAAGTAACTCAGTTTGATTAACAGCCCTAACCACAATAGTGATAAAAACACTCACAAATATGTTAAAAGTATTAGATTTTTTATTTTTGGGGGTACCATAGACAATTCCATAAGATAGATATGAAGTAGAACTATGTTATAAGATTTCTTTGTGATTTCAAGTCAATTTGAGGTTGGAAACATTATCAAAAGGACATGCATGGTGCCTAACTTTTTATGATTATTAGACCACTCTTTTTTTTTTTTTTCCTGTGGCTCGATAGAAATTGATCCTTACTTGCAAGGTCAAGTCACTTTGTAATTTGTGTGATGATAATTAGGCAGGTATACAATCAAATCAAATGTTAAAATCAAAACCTAACTTATTCATTTTTTATCTTCTTTTGGAAACATGTTAACCTGTTTCATGGGTTCCCCCACTTAGCCGAAAGTGCTTCCACACTCTTTTTGTCACATCCAAACTTAAGAGACATTGATCATCACTTAGTGCCATTCATTTGCAGAAGTGAGAATTCTCTTCAAAAATGACTGGTCTAATAATAGGTCATGTGGTGTCGGGTTTCAATAGTATTTAAGTTTTGTGATGTAAAAAATTGCTCAACCTATAACTATTTAATTTAGGAAAATTTGGAAGTCGGTCCTCCTATATGGACTTATTTGGAGATAAGTCCGTCAAGGAAACTTATTTAGTTTTAAATCCGTTTTTTGTCAATTTTACTATTGTAACCCTTCTCTGTAGGAATGTTATAAACGACGTTTATGGACACAATAACTAGTCATATACATCTCCTTCATAATCGCTTTCAAATTCGGCTACAATCTTCTAAGGCACAATATTTCCTTATCTGAAAAACAAGAAACCGCATTTACCAAAAACTGTTCATATTCAAATTTCAAACTCATTACATTCCATAAAATATAATTTCAATTTAGTATTCGAGTTTATTTTGGACTCCATCGACAAAATATTAATATTGAATATTAATATTTAAAAAATAATAATAGTAACATACTAACAAAAACAGTAACATGGTCACTAAAAAAATAATAACATGCTCACAAAAAAATAATAACATGTTAAAAAAGTAATAACAATTAGGAATTTAATTCTGTCAAAGTAGGCATTAACCTTGTAACCAAGATTCAAGAGAACTCATACATTAGTACTAAATTAAAGTGTTATAGATTTCGATTTTGTTGATTTTTTTATTGCGTAAGACAATCGAGTATTCCTTAGTTGTGTTACTGTGGAAAAAGTTTGTGTTACTGTACGTGAACCGAAAAATGGAGTTCAGAATTTCAATATCTTGATGTTCATAATTGGTGTTGAGTGTCGTAATTCAACTGTCGATTGTGTGTTATTACTCGTCATTTTGTAAATTTTCAATTTGTGGATCGTATTTTCACTAAAATCATTCGAAAGTTGATGTTATTGTAAAAAAACTATTATCTTGTATTTTGTAAAATTAGATGTGTTACTGAACACAAAGCTTTGATGTTACTGTGAATATTAAAGTGTATGTTACATAATATACGTCTCAAGGTTTACAATTGTATGTTAAATTCACTATAGTAACATTAGTGTCAGTATAATAATACGACTGTACTGGTAACACGACCTTAATTGTAACTTCAATTATATAGTAACATGAATGTTATTATATATTAACATTCGTGTTACTGAACTCTGTTGGCATTGTTCAGTCTCCCTATATTATGCATTTCTGTTGTTAAGGAAATTTTGTGATATGATTTTGACTTAATAGACCAATAATTTATTCGTATATTAAGCTTCTAATATATAATTATCAGAATATATAACTTCCATATAAAACTTCCGTTAATTATCATAATATTTAATAAACGGTTTTCATATATAACTCAATTAAGGGTTTCCACATATACCTCAATGGTCTAATTTATGTGACTTTCCATTACTGGACAAAACTAACACCGTTAGGGGTAATTTTGATATTTAAAAAATAAGTGGACTTAAGTATCTACATATAAGTTTAAACATGAACTTACCCCCAAATAAGTTTCCTTCCATGACTCAAGTCATTATAAGTCTATCTAAAAGGACTCACCCTCAATTTTTACTTTAATTTATAATCAAGTTCACATTATGTGGGATTTGTATCGTGTATATTATAATAGTGTTCATGCTACCTCCTTTATTGAATGAGTCCAACTTAGAAGGCCCAAATGAGGCCGAATGAACTACCCAATATATATATACTAGTTATTACCCGTGCCTGAAGGCACTGTACGACGAAAAAAAATCAATTAAAAAAAATGAGAATTAGCAAAAAAAAAAAACGGTGCACATAATTATAACAATAAATATCTAGAACCGATGAATATATAAAAAATGTACAAAATTACCTCCAAAAACATAACTCAAAAAATTTAAACATATACACAATTTACATATTTTATCATCTTACCTTAAAAAACTATTACTCATTACATATTATTAATTTGTCCATAGTAGTAAAAAAAAAATTAATTAAAATACATATCAAATAAAAGAAAGTTTTTTGATATCAAATAACCATTCTCTTCATATGGTTAAAGTGCAAATCCTCATTCTCAATTAACTTGATCTGGCATATAACTTATTATTTTTCAAATACAAATGCACACCATAAAAATAGGTATAAAAGAAATTACGAAACATCAAAGCATTCAAGAGGCTATCTAAAAAATTGCTCGAAAATAACATTAGTTCTTTAAGTAACTTGAATTCCAATAAGTTCCAGACATTAAAAGTGTACCCAACAAACTATTGAAGCACTATTGCATTTGAAGTAATTAAAGTAATTAAAACCAATCCCCCTCACCTCTCTTTTCTCTCTCCTACCTCAAAACTCTCAAGCCCACATTTTCTTTGGCAACAAAATTGAAACAAAAAGCAATAAACTGAATTCTAGTCAAAAATATCATAGTATGAGAACAATTAAGTACATCGAACCCAATCTGTAATTGCACGATTCATTTGTGGTTGTACTTATTCTGCATCACTATCCTGAATGTCCGTGTATCAATACGTATGCGATACCGCAAGTTAGGTGATTGCACGACCACCTAATTTTTTAAAAAGAGAGAAAAAATATTAGTCAAATATATAAAAAAAAATTGTATACTTAATTGCAACAATATAAGATTTATGTTACCTCATTAGTGTATCTCCATCGTAGAAGCTGAGTTGTATTTATCCTTTTCATCTCTCTTGAAATTTCAGACCAATCCTACAAAGATTGAATTGTACTATAAAGTTAAGCATTAATCATGTTAATTAGTTGAATATTTTATAGAAGTACATTTTGAACTAAATGGTACCATTTATTTACCAATGAATACGAAACGATATAACAAAACTTCAGGATAAACGATATTTGTTGTGCAATTACATCTATCTTCAGGAAGAAGAACACTTATACGATCAGAAGATGTAACATTTCATAGATTACCAACATAACAAATATCATCCTATGGAACAACATATTCTTTGTCTGTTGCTAACACATCAAAAAAATAAAAAAAGTGGGAATCTCATAGCCAAGATAAACGCCTCCAACAACAGTTGGTGCTCATATAAAAAACCAATAAAAGTTTGAAGAACCACATCAGCAAGTACATGGGTTCCCAAATGTAAAGAAATTTCACTCTCTTCTACCAAAGAACCATATAATGAAAATCAATATTGCCAAAAACTTAAAATATCTACTCATTAACATGAAGGAAAAAGCATTAGCCTAAAAGGATGAACCAAAAAAATGAAATTCCAACAGAGTGACAATCCAAATTTTTGTCCTAACCCAAATCAAAAAGGTCATCTATTTTGCATGTTCAAACTTTTTTGCATGTTCAACTCTCATCTATTTTATTGCAATTGGGAATCAGTCCAACTAAAATGCAAAATAAATTGCAATTGTTGATACAAAAACTTTTAATAAATGTTCGAATCAGTCCACAAATAGGCAAGCCTCATGAATATGCAAAAAAGTTGTGAATGCATAAGCCTCATGAATATACAAAAAGGTCCAAATAAACTTGCCCCAAGCAATCTAAATCACAAACAGTAAGTACATACAGCTATGAACACCACCACCACAGAACAAATATAACTATGAACACCACCACTACATGTATCAACCAAAAAAAAATACACAGAGAAACAAAAATAACTATGAACACCAGCTGCTGTGTGTGTGCTGGTCCACATATGAGCATAATAACAAAAATAGCATCATTTCCAAGAGAATGGGATTCACATTGTCAAACAAACTGCATTACAATTTACATACATAAATGTGATCAAGAGAGATAGAGAGAGAAAGAGAGAGAGTTCTATACCTTTCTAACTGGGTTCACAAATTGGAGATCGAATGATAAGTTCCTAATTATCAAAACAGTACCTGAACCAAAAATTCTATTATAACACCCAAAAGTTTATAGGCCATCGTTGTGCTGCTGTGTTGTTGCTGTTTGTGTTGGTTACTGCTGTGTGTGCGGATTACTACTAATGAATTCTATTATCAAAGCAGACGTGCTGCTGCTCTGTGTGTGTGTGGGTTAGGCGTTATCTATTGTGGGTTTATGATCTATTGTGGGTTTATGTCAACGCTTCCACCACATATAGTGCTCAGCCCACCATAACCAAAAGCACCCATTTTAATACTCGAACAAAATATAATCAAACAAACCACAATCCACATTACATAACCACTGAAACTTCTTATAAATTTGTAAATTCTAAATAGCCCACAGTTCTTTTGAAATGCAGTGAGGGCAACTCCCCACATTGCCACACCCTCCCTCCACCCATATAAGTTGCAGAAACAACCTCACAGGCAACCTCACTTATGAGAGAGAGAGAGACAGAGGTGGACTCATTTCAATTGATTGGCCAATATCTACCACCCAATTTTCTGCTAGCAAGGAAGATCAAAAGATTATGGTGTAAAATACAACGTTGAAACTAATACAAAAGAACTGGAGCTCATAATAGCAAAAGATTCAGTAAATTTACTTGCCCTTTTATGCGTGTTTAATTAAAATTAATGTAGGTTTAGGACTTAACAGGATTCTTGAAAAGTTAATGAGATTGAGAAATAAGTTAACAATTGCATAAAATTTTGAGTATTGGCAAGCTTTATTTCTCAAAATTAAAAACAAAAGAAACAGAATCCGAGTGACAAAGTTGGTGATCAGTGAGCATGTTCATCCTATTGCTAAGTGAAGGCATATGACACATGAACTTTCCAACCTAATGAAGAAAATGTCTCGCAGGCTATTTGTTTTAAAAAAATATATATATCAGTAACACTTGCTTTGTACAGATATGTAGGATTGGTGCAAGTTAATCAAAGCAGCGATAAGTATTGTTGTATGCTCAGGACATGTCAAAATGAAACTCAATCCTTTGATCAAATCATCTTTCTGACCACTACAAATTTTTATATTATTGCCTGTGTCCTATCAACTTTTTTAAATAGGACCCACTGATCCAATAATCTCCCTTTATTTGGAATGCAAATTTGAGTTGCAGAGTTGTGTTACGTAACATTACTCATTCCAACATCATCTACTTAATTACACAATTGAATAGATAGCTAGCTTTGTTTCCACCCACTAATTTATTATACAGTCTTTAGAAAGAATTTAGCATGCGAGCCAAGTTTGAGAGCGAATATAGTGGCACTGATGATCAAGTCATACTTTTGGAGAGAGAGAAAAAGAAAGACACTACTGATCATACATATTACATACTTTAGTGTTCGTTCGTTTCTCAAATGACGACCCTCTAAACCCCCCAAAAGAAGACTGAAAAAAGAAAAGAAAAGTGATATAGATAGATCTCTCTGCTTTGTTGGTGATATCTAGCTTAGCTATCGGATCATATCTTCTTTCACGATTTGCTGTGATATATGGAGGTAACATACGAATCCTAAGGCCCAATATTAGAATTCAGAGCTCAACCAAATGATTTCGGACATTGAGCACCAACCTTTAAAAAGTAGGGATCATTCACCTTTTATAAGTTGCATCTCATCCCTTAGCTTGAATACCACAGTAACTAAACCAAATCAAATATCATTATTTGGACTTATCATAATTTTCGCACAATAATTTTGAACCTATTAATTTTCTGCAGATAATTGCTTAAAAAAATGACAAATGAAGTGATGTCAATCAATGAATATATTACCTGTGTTGAAATTTTCATTACAAACCCAAATTGAAAAAAGCAAGAAGGAACTTAAAATTCGACGTTTCTGCAACTTATGAGGTCAGAGAGAGAGAGAAGAGAAGACTTACATTCGATTGCCTTGCCCGAGATCGATTGCCTTGCCTGAGATCACCTCAATTTTCTGCTAGAAAGGAAGATCAAAAGAACTGGAGTCGTTCGATTTGAGTTAGGGGTAAAATGAGAGGCAATTTGAAATTCTTTAGTTGATTTATGGTTACAATTGGGGCAAATGGAGAGAGAGAGAAGAGAAGACTTACATTCCTGAGATCGCCTGCCTTCCTGAGATCGCCTGCCTTCCTGAGATCGCCTGCCTTCCTGAGATTGCCTGATGTGGAGCTGAAAGAAAGTGAGAGTGTGAAGGAGACTTTGGAGCTGTATGACTCCTTCACTCTCTGAGTGTGAAGGAGACTTTGGAGCTGATCTCACAGGAGCAAGTAAACACTCAGAGAGGAGTTCGCTTTCAATTGGGAGGCAATTTGAAATAATACAATTGGAGTATTTGACTGAATACAGAGAGAGAGAGAGAGAGGAGCACAAACTGAATCGAATGCCAATCGTCAAAGCTGTGGTTCCATATCTCGGTGAGTCGTTCGATTCTCGGTGAGTAAAGAAGACTTACATTCGAGCCTTGCAGAGATCGCCTGCCTTGATGGTGTGAAACTCAGTTCTGAAAATGGTGGCTGAAACTTAGATCTGAAAATTCAAATCGAACACTTCTGAAAATCGAACACTTCTGATCACACTTCTGGTGGTTTCGGTTCTGATCGAACACTTCTGATCACACAACTGGTGGTTTCGGTTCTGGGTTTGGTAGTGATGATTTGCGGTGGTGGTGGTGGTTTCGGTTCTGGGTCTGGTAGTGATGATTTGCGGTGGTGGTGGTGGTGGTGGTGGTTTCAGTTCTGGGTCAGGGGTGTGTCGTTGGGGCTGAAAGAGAGAGAGCAGAGTGTGAACAGAGAGGAGAGAGCAGAGTGTGAACAGAGAGGAGAGAGCAGAGAGTATGAACAGAGAGGTGAGTGAACAGAGAGGAGAGAGTTCTGGAGAGTTCTAGTGTGTGAGATCATGTGAGTGTGTGATGAAAAGATTGGGCGGTAATCTAAAAATTGTTAGATTAATATTAACCCTTAGATTAGATTTAGACAAATTTAGAAATGATCTGAACCGCGAAAAGCAAAAGTCATTTTGTTTATCTTTTGAGATTTGAATTGTAAGCTACTTTATTATATAGACTAGTTATTGCCTGTGCCTGAAGGCACAAAGTAATAAAAAATGATAAATAATAAACATATGTGTATTCATATCCAAAATCAAATTACAATCATAGAGAAAAGATAAATGAATTTAAACATCGGTTGTAGTGGGGGTGAGAGGTGGCAGTGGTAGTAGACGGTGATGGTTATGGTGGGTGGCAATGACCGTGGTCGCGGCCGCGGTGGGGGTGACGGCGACGACGGTGGTGGTGGTGGTGGTGGCGACGACGACGGTGGTGGTGGTGGGGGTGGTGGTGGTGAGGTAGTGGTGAGGCGGTTTCAAACACTATTTTTTTTTTTAAAGTATTTATGAAAAATAATTTCTAAAAGTACTTTTAAAAAATACCCCAAACACACCCTTAGGGGTCTATTTTTCCTATTAAATTTAGGGTGTTAATATTAACCGTTAGATTAACTTTAAAGTAAAATTTAAAGCGATCTGAACCGCGAAAAGCAAAAGTCATTTTGTTTATCTTTTGAAATTTGAATTGTAAGCTACTTTATTATATATAGATATAGATATATAGCCTATAGTAGAATACAATGGATCAAATTTGGGCCTTCAGTGGGTTATTCATCAGGCTAAATCTAATGGATTTTTCATTTCTTAATTTTTTGTTGAGAGAGTTACCCCAGATTCTTTGAGGTTTGTCACATAATCTTTTGGATTCCTTGATATTTAAAATATTACATACAAATCCCCTAAAGTTTGTGCACACGTAACACTTGAACTTTTGTCGTCAATGTCTGTTAGTATATCCATTAATAAATTATACTCAGACCTCCTAAAATTTGTAAGTAAGTAATACTTATACAAATTCAAAATATTACACTTACATCAATAATACTCGAATCAAAGATAAAATATCAAATATTTTAAATTTTAAAAAACTAAAATTCATATTTTATTATGTCATTTATTGAAATAAAATCAAAAATAAAAATTTTAATATAATATTTTAAACTTGAAGAATGTAAATATTATACGCATAAAATTTTTTGGGGGATATGAGTGTAATTTATTAACGGATATACTAATAGACATTGACGACAGGGGTTTAAGTGTTATGCACATGCAAACTTGAAGGGGTCTGTAAGTAATATTTTAAATATCAAGGAACCAACGTAATTAAGTGACAAACTTCATGGGGTCTAAATGTTATTCTCCCCTTTTTTTTTTATGCACGTAAAAAATTTTGTTGAAATATTTGGTAAAATACTTAAAAAAAAATTAATTGTATAGCCACATTAGATATTATCTTATATTTATCATACTTAAATTATTTGTATTCTCTTCATAACTATAAACATCCAATGAACTCATTTTTTGTAATTCTTTCATTTGATCTATCAAATAGTAAGGTTTATATATTTTTCTTTTTATCTTTCTTGTTTTTAATTTTGTGCATCAATAATTTTATATCAAAATATTTTGATTATGAATGAAAAAATAAGATGAATATAACTATTTTTAGGCATTAGAAATGATATTGTATTAATAAAGTTGTCAACATGTATTAATATTGGAGTTTTGGAAAAAAAATATTATTTTTATATATCATGTTAAGCATAACATCACCATTCAAAAGTTTTGCAAAGATAGAGAAATTTGTATGATATATTAGATATTAGTTTGTCATTTAAATACAAATGGATATAATGATAATTTATATATTTAAATACAAAATTACATGTTAAGGTACTTTTATTAAGGGTAAAATAATAAATTAAAAAATTTTCATGTTAAAATACTTTTATTAGTAATGTAGATATAAATTATCAATCAGGCATATTATTAATCTTCGGCATACTTTTGATCAATGGGGAAATTTGTGGACAAAAAAATATAAGCCCATGGGCTGCTTGCATTCAAGCCGTCACATACTGGACCCAGCGAGGCATGAGCCGCATGACGCTGGACCGTTTGGCTAACGGGTCAGACCAAGGACCATGTCCTTAGGGGTGCCAATTGTATCGTGTTCGTGTGACCCACGTGTCGTATTTTTCGTGTCGTGTCATAGTTATTCATGTCGTGTTCGTGTCAAGACTCATGAAAAAAAAAATCTATTTAATGTATTTTAAGTATTAAACATTAGCCTAGACCATTTATTATGCATATTTAATAATCATGTCAATTTTATAATCGTTCGTGTCGGGTTCGTATCAATGGATCAGAGTTGACACCCCTACATGTCCTTTTTCGCCTTCCTTATGTTTAATTTGATCCAACTTTAGTGGTAAAACGAGGGGTGTCAAAATATGTTGCAAAAAGTTAACATAATACAAAATTAGAGGACTTGAGTTTTACTTAAGTTAACCGTATCATAAATGAGTAGACCCGACATGACTCGTTTATATATCAATTATATACGATTTATACAGAACACCATTCGTTAAACATTAATTAATAAACGAATCAAGTTTGAGTGGAGTACTTTTTGATACAAACTTACTAACGTCTAAATATGTCAGTGGACCGAAGCGGGGGCGGGAGGTGTAGTCTCCATCTCAGTACTCGCTTAAAAAAACTTCGTCCATCCCCGGTCCACCTCCATTAACGGGTATAGTTTTCATCATCATCCCCATCCACTGGTAAATTTCTAATCCCCGCCCCCGTCCCCGCTTCCTCTGTACCCGCCCAAACCCAAGCCCAAGCTCAAGCCAACATAATTCAAAATTCTAAATAAATACAACATTTTAAATAATTCAATAACATTCTAAATAATCTAACATAATCGAACACAATATAATGTAGCATAATATATGCCAACATAACAGCCCAAACTGATTTTGCAGCCTACTCATACAATATTTTACTCCTATGATTTATTGATTTTATTGTGTATATAGCCAATAGAATTGTTTTGACAGTCTCCACGATCAATGTTCAAATTTTTAAACTTACACAATGTCTACTAGCACGGGTTATCGATAAATACATTTAAGTTAAATATAAACACAAAGCAAAGCAGTATATATCGACCGAAGTTCTCACAAAGCAATGACAGATAATACGCATAAGTTTTTTTATTCACTGTATATATCGACCGAAATTCTTACAAAATTTTCAATATGAATTTTGCCCCAAATTATCAAAAACCACAAAGCACAGCAGTGTTTTGATCTCTGGATTAGAGTGATAGACTCATCAAACCCAAAAACATCACCGCCATGGAGTAACCAAAACAAAACTAAACAAAAAGATAAATATAAGAACAACAATCAGATATTTAAGCAAGAAAATTTCAAAAGGCGGCCTTAGAGATCTTGGTGGATAGGAATCATCAGATAAGATTTGAGAAAAAACCCATCAAGAGTAGCAAATATTATTCGCTCATCACTGGCACACCAGATTCAAATCATACACTTAAATAAATCATAATACACAGACACAAAACATAAATCCTAAATAAAGGAAAAAACAAAATGAAAGAGGAGAGAGATTCAGAGTTATGAAGAGAGACGATGAGGCAGACTTACTGCTGTGCTCAGCCGACAGTGGAAATTGAAAAGTGAAGAGAGACGATGGAGAGAACGATGGAGAGAGAGAGATGATTGAAAGAGTAAGTTAGGGTCTGGACTAGACTGAGTGGAGGTGGAGGCGGAGTGGCTTATGCTGATATTGGAAGGAGTAAGTTAGGGTTGAGTATATATTTAATTACTAGCAATTGCCCGTGTCTGAAGGCACGGTGTTACTCGTAAATTAGTTACAAATATTTGTTCATACATAAATGTAAAGTAAAATACAAAATTGTAGTAAACGACGAAAAAAATGAGTCTGCTAATATTTTTATAACATCAACCTACATGCATAAAATAAATTTTAAGCAAATAATGCCAAATTCAAAACAAAACTCACCTTACACCTTGAACAAAATAAAATATTGAGCAAAACTCAATGAACAATGCCAAGTCTTAATATCAAACCATATCACCAATGCCAAAAAATTAAATCTTATATTAAAATTCAAAACAAAACGCACCTTGCACCTAAACAGAATACACACTTTAGCAACACCAAACCACCCCAATGCATTGAATTTTCAGTGGCAATAATCCAATTCGTCAAACTCTTGAACCCAAATTACAGAAAACTTGTCCACCAAAAATTAATATTGTTATAAACAAAAGGAATGATATAATATCAACAGATGAAAGATAGGTAAATTGACTATAGTCAACAAAAATTAGCTTATAATTATCTCAATCGCAACAAAAACTCACAACAAAACTTCAGCATGATTTTTTAAATAGGGAAAACATTGCAATAACACCCCAGTATTGTTTGCTCACAACTACATGTATGTGTGGTTTGAGTGGGCATGGTAATCATCAAAACAGGAAAAAAAAAAAAATAATAACATGTTTGTTAATAATATGGGCCAAAACACGTCTCCCCAACTAAAAAGACATCATCTCAAAAATAGAAAAAAAAAAATAGTAGAACAACCAAAAAAGATACAACATCAAAAACTAACTCAGCAATCTCGGAACACCCATACTTGCAGTACCCATAGATACAATATCATAGAAAAATATAACACCCAAGACAATTTTTGTGTAGACCGATAGAGAGAGGGGGAGACGTTGGGGGGAGCAGCAAGCTGGTGGGAAAGAAGGCATACCTGGGGAGAAGAAGGCAGCAACGACTGAAGGGAGAGAGACCCAAGCAGGCAGGGAGGGAGACCATGCAAAGCGGCTGAAAGGTTCTTGACTCTGATTTTGGGAAGCCATTAGGGCATAAATTGGGTGGGTTTTTTTTCTGAATTTTGCATCAAGTTTGGAAAGCTAATTTTAGGGGATTTTGAGTATGATTTTGGGAAGCTATTAGTCAATGAATTTTGGATCTTGAGTATAATTTTAGGGGATCTTAAGTATCAACGGCCAAGACGGCAGTGTTTGGGCCCAGAGCTCCACCTTTCCTCAGGTTTTTTCGTTGGAAACGATTTGATTTTTGATTTGTAGAAGCAAAATATTTAATTGATTTGATGATGAGCTTCGGATCTGATCGGCGGAGTAGATTGGGATTTTGATTGATTCAGTAATTGATTCGATTTGATTTGAAGTTGTTTCTTGGATTGAATTTGATTTGTAGATTCTTGCTTTGATTTTTTTTTTGATGATTTACAGCTTCAATGAATTACGCAATTCTTATGTGATCTGAGTTGATTTATGAAATTATTTGTGTATTTATTTGTTGAATATATGAACGACTAAGGGATTATTTTGTATTTGCATAAGCTGCAGCTACTATCATTCTTTACAGTGTGATGATGATATGTGCATTTATGCGCTTTGGATGTTTAAATTGGTTAAATTGCTCTAAAGTTCTTTTCCCTTTTTTTAGATATACATAATACGTGTGATTATTTTCATACCTAGATATTGTAGAATATGGTATTACTGAGTTAGTTTTTGATATTGTATCTTTTTTGGCTGTTCTATTGTTTTTTTTTTTTTTTTCTATTTTTGAGATGATGTCTTTTTTAGGCAATGAATTTTGGATCTTGAGCTATTAGGCAACGAAAAAACTGAGAAATAAATTAGGCAATGAATTTCGGAGAGAGAGGGAGAGACCGAATATATTAGAAAAATTAGGCTGGGTAGTTAATGAAACTTAAAATTTTAGACAATCAATTTCAAAAAATAAATTTTTTAATTGATTGCGGTAAATGTGATACGTCGGATCGAAACGATCTGAGACGTCAATAGCTAGAGACAATTTAGGATAACGTCATCCGTTGGATGATGACTTTTTTGGTGACGAAACGATCTGAACCACTCTTTGTTTTCAAAATTCAAATTCGTTCTACTTTATTATATAGATATACTAGCAATTTTCCATACCTGAAGGCACTATATAAAACAAAAAATTACAAACAACTACCTATGCGCACGATAGCGCTATATAGCACAAAACAAAATTCAAAAGATAGAAAATTTCGTTGATCCAAATAATATAGATATTATAATTTGTTTCAAATACAAACCTGGCGTACAATTAAAAGAAACTAAAATTCAATTCGTTGGCCAAGCACAACATTCTGAATTCTACCTTCTGAAAAGAAAGAGTAAATGCATATACCTACCATTTGAAGTTGTTCAGCCACAAAATGGTTCACTTCCTCAAAGCTATAATTTATAGTATTGTATTCTCGTCCTGGCAATAAGAAGTTCATATGTACTACACTTTACAATCCCAAATAGTAATAGAGTTTTCAGAGGTAATATTATAACCATAGGACACATATCAATACCTAAATTTTTGAAACTTTACATTGTCTTTATTATTAAAATCTCAGCCCAAATTAAGGTTCCTCAACAAATTTCCAGAACTTCCACTCCATTGGATGCCCAAATTCCACTTGTACTCATGACAACCATCTTATATTTACCTTCTTAGACCAACCATATAATACCATCAAAACTATACACAGCCAATTATAAGACATTTAATCACCTACATTTTCATCCACTTCAATACCTGGACAATAGTCAAGCAAAGTAAAAACTATTAAGATAAACTCAATTCACTTCAAATTGAACCTAATTATAGTAGAAATATATATATTTGTAAAAAAATGAGAGAATTAAACCTTTTTTTAAAGCTTAAACCTCCAAAAGGCGAGGATCGGTTTATTTATTAAAAATATAAAGAGGGGGAGGACTTATGACCTTACAAACTTTAATAAATAAAATAAGACCAAAGTTGCTTATTTGCATGGAAATCAAAATTTCCAAGCGTAGGAAAATTGGTTCCTCCATTCTCGAAAACTTTGTGTGATTTTATTTGTCACATCCTTAAACTATTGTAAAACTTAAGGTTCTCCAAAAATTTTGAGATTGCACTCTATTAATTCCCATAAATTTGACCATCTAGTTACATTTTCAACAGAACTCAACTGCCAAAAAATCATCTCCAATCGATAATGAATGGCAAACTTTCATATGTGTCGTATCTTTGAAAAAATTCTCCCCTAAAACACCAAAACTGAGTTAAAATTTTATAACTCTTGAGCATTTTAATTTGCAATCCAATGTATTAACCACATGTAGTTAAGGAAACAGTACGCAATGGTAAGTATCCGATGTATAGTTCACAACATTAAAAGAATAGATCAAACAACATCCTACTTGGACATTATTATCAATTCAAGGAGATGTCCCTTTAAATGTTCTAATCAATATAGAACAATAGCAATTACCCATGTCTGAAGGCACTGCGTAACAAACAAACAAAAAATGCAAGTGAAAGCACCCATAACATAAAATATCGTAAATCAATACGGATCCACTATTTTTTATTTTTATTTTAAAAAAATTCAACAGCACTTCTTCAAATTTCCTCGTAGTGAATAACAATTACAAAGCCCAAACTATTTATTCACAATATCTACCAAATCAAGTTCAAGTATAACATAAACTACACATTAGTAACATCCCAATTAAGAAAGACTTTGAGATCAACTTTGGCAATTCATATAAAGAAAAGTTTAGTTCCAAATTCAGAGATATTAACCAAAAATTAAATGAGAGTAAAGATGATAATTGGATCTTTAAAAGAGGGTGAAATCTCACCATTAAAGATTTGGGTAAGGATTTGAATCTCCCTTAATTTGGTATAAATTTGAGTAAGGGTTTGAGCAAATTTTTTAGATTTTTTTATTCAAATTTAAATTTGAATCTAAGTTTGAGTCAGAGTTGGAGATGCCTAATAGAACAGGAAATGAGAGAAGAAATGAAATAAAAGAATTGATAAAAAGGTTGGAGAGAAAGGAAGTCAGCGGGAGGGAGAGAAGAGGAAGTGAGAAAATGACAGAGAGTAAGGTTTAATTGGGGGAAAGTATAATTTTTTTCAAAGGAAATGCGGGTGGGCTGGGCTGGGCTTAACAAGCGAGCTCTTGGACCGGGTTTTAACGGATTTTTTCGGGTGGACTATTGGAATTTGAAATTTGAAATTTTGAAATAAGTCTCTAAATTTGAAATTTTGAAATAAGTTTCCAAATGTCGGAATTTGAAATTTTAAAAATTTAGATACTATAAATAATGTATTATTTTATTTTCCATGTATTAAGCATACAAATTTTAAACGATAGAGTAATGTAAATGATAGATAAGTGAGTAGGTGTCAACCTAGTTGAGATGTATTCATTCTATTGGATGTAGTTCATCCTCTAATCAAAAAAAAAATTATACATTATTTTATTTTTATCCATTTTAACTCTATTTTTTATTCACAAATATAATTTACACAAATATTAAGTTACAAAAATATTCATTATTTTTAAATGAAATTATATATAAAAAAATTCGCGAGTAAGCCCGCCCAAAAGGCCCGCGGGGTTGGGTTGCGGGTAACTTAACCTTGCCCAAAGTCCGACCCAACCCACCCGATAACTTACTTGGATAAGGACTTAAACCTATACTATCCAACTCAACCCAACCCGGAAAAATTTTCTCCCGGCCCGGGCCATCGACACCCCTAGTTCAGATTCAGCTTCATAGACCTTTGAACAGTACGCAGAGATGGCAGACAGAGACGAAGGAGCCAAACGAACCCTAATCTTCGTCTATGGAACCCTCAAACGAGGCTTCCCAAACCACTACCTAATTCAAGACCAACTCACATCAAACGACGCCCTTTACCTGGGTTCTTACATCACTGTTCATCAATTCCCCCTAGTCTGTGGACCCTACGGCACCCCCTTCCTCCTCAACCTTCCCCAATCCGATTGCCACCACCGCGTCCACGGCGAGCTCTACGCTGTATCCTCCCTGGGCCTGGAAGTTCTCGACGAGCTCGAAGGCACGAGTCTTGGCCACTACGAGAGATTGCCGATCCAGGTTTGTGGCGGAAGTGGGAGTGAGGGTGGTGGTGAGGTGGTGGAGACAGAGGCGTATTATGGGCATCGTAGTTTTGCGGAGGGGATGTGGGAAAAGAATGGAAGAGTTGGGTTTGGTGTGTATACAGAGGATATGGGGAGGAAGTACGTGAAGAGGGAAGATAGGCCTAAGGGTCGGAGTTTTCTTGAGGCAATCCGATCCTTTTGTTCGTCTGATTCGATTGAAGTTTTGGGAATTTGATCTGAAACCTGCTAAATTTATCTCAAATTAGGGTTTATTCATCAACTCAAGCTGTTAATAATTCAAGGCTAACCAAGTTAGTAGGAGACCCACTTCAGAACAATGGGGGTCTATGCTGCTTTTGCATTAGAAGGTTAGTCTTACTCTCCAAGAGGCCCGAATATCAATAAACTAAATTAGCTGGTAAATTGGTACATTTGCTGTATTGGTTATGTCTTTGCTTTGATTAATTCTTATTATGCTTTAGATATAACTGATTAGTTCTTCTGAAAATTTGTATTCTGTTTGTTGAATACGAATCAATTTTTTTAGAAATGTAAGTGGGATTGTGATTGATATGGCACATAGGGAATCCTTCAAGGGCCTACTATCTTCTTTATTGGTCACTTCCTGCATTTGTATTGCTTGTTGGACTTGGGCCTAGGTTTAACCAGTCAGAAGATTTGATCTCTCAATCAAAATCTACGACATTATTGTGTGGTAACACAACAATCCTTACCTACCGCAGGAAAAAAACAGGACAATCCTTACCCGAGATCCTGTGCCATTTTATCTTGGATTCCCCTTTTGTTGGCTTGACAGATGAGCTTTGTGGTTAACACCAATTAATTGACCAAAGTCTTTATCCACATGCTTATCTTGTTAGCAACATTGAGGTTCCACTTGCTTTGTGCACCACTTCTTTTGGCAAGGGCTAAGTTACCTGCAGAATTACGCGCTACAGCCTGATATGTCGGGAAACCCTACAATCCATTGTTAGCTTTACCCCTTGTATAGTTGATCTTGATTGAAAAAAGCATTGAGCATACTTCATCTCCTTCACCGCATAAAACTAAGCATGCCAATCCATGGCACGAGGTGAATTAAATCCATGCAAAATTGCAATTATTGATTTTGTGACACCTTAATCGTTTATACCTGACCAGGCAGTATATTGCTCCTCATAGTGCATGACCAATTCTGGTACCAGGCTTGGCCTTTGACTTGGAGAGCACCACAACTGGAAGGCCCAGATGAGTTTTGGACACAATCCTAGACACTCCATTCAATGCCTAAGTTGCACAAACCATTCTTAGTTCCAGTATGAGCAATTTGGAAACTAAATGCTTGCGGAGTGAGAAAACTCTAATGCTGCCTTATGATCTGAAACAATTGCGATTGCATGCATCATAGGAGCTTCTACTAGCTCTTTATTTAAACAGCATAGGTATATGGATAGTATGGATTCCATTATGAACAGAGTTGCTATAATAGACTCACTTGACATAGCTACCTTCCACTGGAACCTACTCACATGACACAAACACACATGACACTACTCTCTAGGGCCACCCAACAACATGATATTGCAACCATTATAGTTAACTGCATTCTCCATTTCTGAAAATCCACTTGTCACACGCATGCTATCTTCACTGAATTAATCTCATCAATCACACACATGCAACCTTCACCACATTCAAAAAAGTTATTGCCTGCCTCTGGTCCCTCGGTCTTGGAGATGACACATTTCCACCCTTCACCACACTTGCAAAATACCTTGCCACCGGAGCTCTCCAGAGTTTGTTCCAAATTTGAGACCTGACTCACAGATGCATCACTAAAGAAAAAGGGGGCATTAGTGCAAAAGCCTTATTAGATGCACCTATTTGTTCTTCTAATGCACAACCAAGAAGTGCATGAGTTATGAGGCAGCATAAATTAGTGCCAAAGAAGGTGTGTGTAATCGGAAGTAAAAACAGTGGCCATAGTGGCTTAAAATTATCTTTCTAGAAAAAATATCATTCTTGCATGCAATGCTTGGTTTTTGAGCGTATTATGTTATTATACTTGTTTTTTAGTTATATTTTGCCAGTGCAGAGAAAAGGGAGGGGGGGACACAGATGAAAACCTCAGCAAACAAATGGCTTCTCCTACTGCTATGTAAATCTCAAGTTGATCAAACTCAGACAAACTATGTGAATCTCAAGTTGATCAAACGTATTCTTAGAGGTTTTAGAACATACGTGACACAGGTGCAACTGCCACCACATTTGGAGAAGGGCTTGCCAGCTTGAGATGCATCAGTCTTGGTGATGGTGCATGTCCATCCTTCACCACACTTACAGAATGCCTTGCCCTCTTCCATTGTTACGGTCCTGCTCAGATAAGAGGCATCAGTGTTGTAGAGCGTTTATGGCTGAAATGGTCCAAACTCCTTAACTAGATGATTGTCAAAAGAACATAATATAGTAGTGTCAATCAACTCATGTCGTGTTGTATTCTGGTACGTTATTTTGGATTTATGTCGAATACTAGTCAACTTACGGTCCCTAAGTCAATCAGTTTAAGAAATCTTATCAGATTATATTGACACTATTGCAAACCGGATTATTTTGTGTTTATGTGACATCCATAACTGATGAATCAATCTAGCACCAGTACTTCAATTTCTCTAAACCAAATTCAACCATTGGCCTCATATAAACCAAAAACTACTTGATCTAACTGCTTCCAACAAAATTTAGGTTGTTTCCATTATTCATGTGGCCTCAGCATAGTTATCTTTCACTGATCATCTTGTTCCAAAAGTTGTTAAGTTACAATTTACACCCCCCCCCCCCCCCCCCCCCCCCCCTTTGTTTTGAGTATGAATTTCCAAACAATACTTACTTTTATCATATAAGGTTTCCTTTTCACTACGTTTCATCTTTTATTGATTTACCACAAGTTCTCCCACTTTTGCTCATATATCTGTTCCTCACAATGAATCTCTCTCTCTCTCTCTCTCTCTCTCACACACACGCACAATCGTGTCCAGGTATGATTCTCGCTATAAAAGTATGTAAGCTCTCTCTTCCCCCCCCCCCCCCCCCCCCCCTTTTTCTCTCTCTCTATGTATTTATATCCTGAGCTAAAAATGAAATTTAAACAATTGGTTTTCTTATTGTTGGTTTTGTTAAGGTTACATCTAAAAACAAGAATGCATCATTAACTTAAAGTAAAAGCAATGGAACCTGAAAGATTGCTGGCCTGTGCTTGGAGCCTCCATTTTCCTGGAATATTTTGGTTTGATTTCTGGTGTTTCAAGTCCTCTGATGTATGATTTTTTTAATGAAAGGCACTGATTTTCTTTTGGGCATGCTGTCTCTTGTCCTGAAGCTATGTAAAGTTAAAAGTAACCACATTATTGATCAAGTTGAGTGGTTGAACCGAAAGTCTGGGTACTTAATTTGGATCAGATAAGTATTGGAAATGTGTGGCTTTCACAGATTTATTTTGTCTTCGTCCTTTATCTTGTCTCTTATCAGTTTTAGGACATGGGCCAATATCCAAGTCTCTGAACCGGGTCTAGGAATCTTCAAGCCCAACCCATGCATTAGTTCTTCTTTTTAATCAATCAAAACTCCTTGTCAAACTGTAGGACTTCCAAAACATACGGCTTTCTGGATGTAAATGTTATATTTGTATAAATGGATCTTTTATATATATATATATATCGTATAATGAAATACTACATGGGTGGATATATAAGAATCCAAATCTGTCGAATCACTCATGTTATGATCTTTTATATCTTAGGTCTTCTCGTTCCGTCATTTGACTTATGTTCTTCGTGTAGCATTCAAACCGAATGACTCTATGAAATTACGTCGATACTTCCACATATTATGGGTAACGTGTGAGACATCTTTATTTTTCTCCCAGAAATCTTTAGAATTACTATAGCTTAGCTATCAATTTGCCTTTGACCATCAAATGAAATGTGAATAATCCATCCTCCTTTTTTTGACAGAAGGGGCATTTTTGGTTCTGTCAGTGCTTGAAACAATTTTGTCTTTTCCATGTTACCATATCTATAGAGTCAATAATTTTATATGAGGAATTACTGAACTCAAGCATTTGGTGTCGTAACTCTTCAGTTTTCTGTTGAGGTATATCATGTATAGGTACTGAAATTGGATCAGGAATCTTCAAGCCCAACTCATGCATCATTATATTTTCCTTACATTTTTATTTTATACCTTCTTCTTTCGCAAAGGTCAGTGATTACTGCTAATCCTTCTACATGGGAGTCGAAGCAGTCGATATTGGGCCAGCAATAGTCATATTCAGTACTAAATTATGTCACTTGTACCCAATTTTGAGATTTAATGTATGGAAAATGGTTATTGGATTGAGAATGTACTTCATTAAATGTTGGGATGGACGACTACTACTTCAATGGTCATAATTCTTTTAAGTCTCCACATTAAGTTCATAAACTAGGTCTCAATAACATTACCCTTCAGAGTTTTACTCTGTCCCTTGTGTTGCTACATTGGATCCCATGTCTCTCCTAATGAGGGTGGACATGGGCTGGTTGGGTTAGGGATGTGCTAACCAGACTTAGTTCTGGAAGCCACATAGCTGGCATTAGGTGGTCTTAGCCGTTTGATGGGCCTAAAAACTCTGTCTTCGTCTAACCCAAATTTAGTGTTAGTTTCCAAAAACAGTTGTTGGCAGGCTGCCCAATTTTCGGTTACCAATATGAACAGTTCCTGGGAGGCTTTTCTATGAACACCTCACTACTGAATGAATGATGAACTTTACCAGCTTTTGCCTTCGACTCGACTAGGAGATAACACACGATCAAACTTGGTCCTTACCTAAACCGCTTGAATTGAATTCATATCTCCTTCATCTGGTCAAGAAGAGAGAAAACTCCTCCTTCCTCTGGCTCTGGAATGAAAGAATTGGGTCAACATCAACCCCCGGGTTCTTTCCCCAACTACAAGAAAAGAAAGCTTTGCTTGCTTTTTAATTTTGATTGGCATTTTAAACAGTAACTATTTCATAGGCTCGATTCAGTTTCATCCTATAGCTTCTTAGTAATGACGTCAATCAATGGCTGACTGAAGATTTTGCTTCGCTGGGTGCCATTTTATTTGACATAATGAGTTATAGAATTTTTTACACTTTTCTTGTGTTATATGTGCTTACATAACCGACAATAACGTAGCATATTATTTATCTAGACATAGCTTGTTTTCCTAGTAGTCGTGCAGATCAAGTGGGAGGCTGGAAGTAGGTATCTATCACTATGGATGATGGTCAAGTGCTACAGATAAATCAGAACGATTTGGTTGATATGATATTCGGCGTTCTATTGATCTAATCATTCACACCCATTTGATTGACAGTGTGTTCAGTATTTATTGGAACTCACAATTAAACCAATGATCGTGATGTATCAAATCAATTAATTTGGTCGGAATAACATTATTGTAGAAAATTTTATGAGGACGTCAGAGATGATGCAGTGGGAGAAGAATTTTGATTGTCGAAGGTACAAAGCGTGGAGGAGAAAAGGATCCACTAGCCAAGCAAAAAGAAATGGAGTTGCCCCACCCTAGGGTAGAGAAGGTGGTGGTCTACCATGTGATTAGCCGCAACCTAACTTCACACTAAGTTTTGGAGTTGGTATAAAAAATCGAAAGTTACAACTCATTATTTTTTGAAAGAAAAAAAAAAAAACTTATTTGATAATCCATTCAATCCCAACTCTTCCATCTGATATAGATCTCTCTTGCATGAAATCTAATTTAGATTGATCACCATATATATTCATGGAAATAATTAGTTGAGTCTCAAACTCAAAATTTTTGATTTGCAGATCTTTAATTAATAGTATAACTTGACTTCGTTTGGTTGTAACTTTTTCCATTATGATATGAAATTTTTTTCGCCCGGGATTTCCCACTAAATTATAATGGAAAATCAGCTTCCTATAATTTTTTTTTTCCACTAGCCAAAGCTGGCCAATGAGGATGACAACCATTACCAAAGGGTTTGTTTATGGTACCCAAAAAAAAAAAATGGTTTTTGAGTATTTATATAATGTGGAGCTTATCAACTTTTAGGATGTATATCATTTTTTGGGGTAAAATTTACAATTTTTCTAGCTATTTTTTTTTCCCCTCACTTTTTGGTACAGTGGTGTATTCCCCTAACAAAAACACGACTTTAGGGTACAAGTTAAAGCCATAAGGTAGAAAGTTACTGATGATGCGCTCAAGGTGGGTGGTGATAGTGATCTATATATATATAAGTAGTAATTGAAAAGGACTCTTGTGGGGGCTTTACCAAAATATGATTTCTTTTTCTCTTGTTTGGGTAAAAAGCCACAGTATCTGTAAATGTTGTGGTGAAGACCTAATTGTTACACGTGGCATCATAGCCATATGAAGCTTTCAAATTTGGGAAATGCTATTTGAACCTAATTTGGGGACCTAATTTAGGGACCTAATGATGTATATCCATTGGATTGGTTGTGGGCTCTATCTAACATTGGAACTCACAACTAATTCAATGGTTGTATTGAAGCCACATCATTAAGTCCCCATATTAGGTCCTTAAATAAGGTCCCTATAGCATTGTTCTTCAAATTTTATATAAAAACTTGAGAAAATTTCAGTCACACCCTTCCTAGTTTACTATATCTTCAAGGACACTCTCTCTATTATCAAAAACATCACTGACACCTCCTTCTAGTTTATATTTAAACATCACTAACACCCCTACCATTAAACTACCATTTCTAACAAAACAAATTAATCTAAAATACCAAAAATGCTCTTACATAAACCTCAAGTAATTTTTTCTACATAAAATTTTATTAAAATTCGAGCCAATTAAAATTTATTTTTCTACATATTAAAATTTGAACCAATTAAAATTCGATTGAAGCTGAATAAATTTTATTTTTTTAACGTATTAAAATTCGAGCTCATTAAAATTTATTTTTTACATATTAAAATTTGAGTCGATTTGAACTCTATCAGAGTTGTTAGCGCCAATTAAAATTCGCTTTCGAGTCGATTAAAATTTATATTTTTTACTTATTAAAATTCGTGTCAATTAAAATTTATATTTTTTATGTATTAAAATTTGGGCTGATTAAAATTCAATACGAGTTGATTAAAATTTAATTTGAGTCGATTAAAAATAGTTTTTAATTGGCTCAAATAGAATTTTAATTAGCTCAAATTTTAATACGTAAAAAATATAATTTTTAATTGGCTCAAATTTTAATATGTAAAAAAATGAATTTTAATTAGGTTGAATCGAATTTTAATTCACTCGAATTTTAATACGTAAAAAAAATTAGAAAACAGAGGGGATCTCATTGAAGATATGTTTATCTAGAGGGGGTCTCATTGAAGATATACTTACCTAGAGGGGTGTGGATGAAGTTTGTCCTCAAATATATCATGGACAATTTAGTAAAATTGCATTCTAGTTAATATTTTTAATATGATACGGGGTGTCACTGAAGATTCAGAAAATAGAGGGGGTGTCATTGAAGATATGGTAAACTAGAGGGGATGTGGTTGAAATTTTCCCTAGAAACTATATATGGCCCGTTGTCTTAGGCTTGTTGCTGTGCACTGCTGGTTCGTTAAGAAAAAAAAATAGGTTTTTGCATTATGAAATCTTTGATGTAAAGATATTATATGCCTAACATGATCATCTATCTATATGTGGGCTACAGCAAAGGCACACTAGTGGGATTACTGAAGTGAATTGAGAACATTCTTGGTGGTGTTTGTGTTCTGGACCACTTTGTAGGGACAAAAGGCCTTCTCTTTGCATGTGTTTCAACCACTCTCTCTGCTTAAACGCGCATTTGGACCCCTTGCAATGCCTATAAAAAGCCTCGGTTCCATGCATTTCGGGGTCATGCTTTGTGGGAATCAAACACATTCTCATGGCTACCTATAAAGTTTATGCTGTAATGTTCTTTGTGTTATTGGGGCTAGCCGTATGTTCTGTAGCTAGATCCCTTCTCACTCTTGAAGAGAGTGTTGGATACACTCATGGCTCAGGCGGCGGCGGTGGTGGTGCTGGTGGGGGTGGTGGCTATGGAGCTGTAGATGTTCATGGCTATGCAAGTGGTGGTGGTAGTGGTGGCGGTAGTGGTGCTGGCTATGGAGCTGTTGGACAACATGGTGCTGCATATGGTGGTGGCGGTGGTGGTGGAAGTGGTGGTGGAGGTGGTGGCGGTGCTGGAGGTGAGCATGGTTCTGGGTATGGAAGTGGTTCTGGTGAAGGAGGTGGTGCTGGGTATGGCGCTGGAGGAGAAAATGCAGGTGGTGGTGGTGGTGGTAGTGGCGGAGGAGGTGGTGCAGGTGGTGCACATGGTGGTGGTTATGGAGGAGGTGAAGGAGGAGGAAGTGGTGGTGGCTATGGTGCAAGTGGAGATCATGGCGGTGCCTATGCTGGAGGAGGGGGCTATGGAGGCGGCAGTGGAGGAGGTGGTGGTGCTGGAGGAACAGGTAGTGGTGGAGGTGCTGGTGGTGGCGAAGGAGGAGCGCATGGTGGTGCATATGCTGGTGGTGGTGGTGGTGGTTCTGGTGGAGGAGGTGGTGGTGCTGCTGCTGGAGGAGCAGGTAGTGGATATGGTAGTGGTGGAGGTGCTGGTGGTGGCGAAGGAGGGGCGCATGGTGGTGCATATGCTGGTGGCGGTGGTGGTGGTTCTGGTGGAGGTGGTGGTGCTGGTGCTGGAGGTGCACATGGAGGTGGATATGGAGGAGGTGCTGGCGGTGGTGAAGGTGGTGGTCATGGTGGCTATGCCCCTTGAGAGTACCTTCTCTCTATTTTGCCGTCCTCATGGAACTAGAAGTCTTCTTACCAATATTACTAAGAACAATAAGATTAAGTTTGGCAAGAATACGCATATAAGTACTGTATGAATGGCAATAGATGATCTCATCAAGAGCTGTATTGCATTAATATGTGATGTCCTTCTTAATATTTATTAAATTAACAATTGGTGCATTGGGCTACTTAGCACCCCATGAGCATTACTGAATTATATATGCATTAACAAACAAATTGATTGGTCTCCCACTACGTGCATGCATGGTACATAATGCATTTTTACATGGTTGTAATCAATGATTACATTGTAATTGTTAGATCGAAACTAAACTCTAATGTTTGATGTGATTTAAAGATATTCAAGGGTCATATTAAATTAAGTCTCAATAACATTGTTCGAAGACAAAAAATGAATCTTGATAATGATAGTATTTAGAAGAGTCGTACTATTTGAAAAATATTTACTGACCTAATCATTGACAGTGGGTCGTATTAGGACCCACAACAAATTCAATAATTATAATAGATTAAGTCAATAAATTAGAACAAAATAACTTTATTGTATTTAAAAAGCGGATGATTTGTACTTATTTCTTAATCATCAATTATTATTATTTCCAATAAAAAGATGAGACTTCTCAAAATTGACATTGACTTGGCAGTCCTGGTGATAAAATGCTTGGGATGATTTCAGTTGTTTATATATCTTGAGTAGAGGTGTTCACGCTATCCTATGGATAGGAAATATGATCTTCTATTTTTCTATCCTATATTTTATGGAAAAAACTTTTTTTGACCTACCCTATCTGATCAAGTGTGATATTCCTACCCGACTTCAGGTCAAGTTAATCGGGTAGGAAGTCGAGTAGAAAATAAGATGAACACTTTTGTAGTTATTAATTTTTGATTCATTTTAACAATTCAATTAAATAACATGTACCAATTTAACAACACAATAAACCAATAGCACTAAAATCTAAAGCATTTACAACAACAATTACAATAAAACACAAGAAAACATAAACATCAATCCATCATAATGTTGCACAAATACAATAACAATTATTTTAAGTTTAAACCACATTGTTAGGAAATTAGGGTTTTTAGTTTATATATCTGTGTGTGTGTGTGTGTGTGTGTGTGTGTGTGGGTAAAGTAGGGTAGGAATACGAAAATTAATGGTTATTCTGCATTCCTACCCGATTTAATCGGAAAACCAAAAAAAATTTCGCATTTCTACCCGATTTTTTCGAGTAGCAATTCAATATGGTCAGATAAGGTAAAAAATAGCGGCTAATCGAAAATTTAAACACCCCTAATCTTGAGTAAGTCATTTTAAATGACATCAGACCTTGAGTCGAGTTGATCGTGCCGTGTGTAACTTCTATTAGTGATGGTTCATGAATATCTATTGATTTAGACTTCTTCTTCCTCCTCGACTACGAAAAACATCAAGGGGGAATGAAAGCCTTCGAACCGAGACGGCCCAACAAAGCCCATAACTATAAAGTGGTCTTCTTCCTTACCCAGAAATTGAAATCTTGGGGATCAAGAGGGTCCAATATGACGATGAAACGAAGTCCTCATTTTTCAGGAAAATCTCCCTTTAGAATCTTCGGGTCAATGAAGCCCGTTCTTTTTTCTTTTTTTCCTTCTCATTTTTCAGGAAAATCTCCCTTTAGGATCTTCGGGCCAGTGAAGTCCGCCCTCTTTTTTTTTTGGGGTTTTTGGAAGTCGGTACACCTAATTAGAGTTATTTGGCAAAAAATACACATTAAAAAATGTCTTGAAAAAAAGTACACTACATAGATACAAAGACCTAAATACCCCATTTATGGTCATTTAATTCAAAATCTCTTATCTTTAATGCACATTGATTCATATATATATATATATATATATATATATATATATATATAAATTCGTGTATATATATATATATATATATACTTGTTTGAATTTATATATATATATATATATAAATTCGTATATTACGTATATTATATATATATATACACATATATATAATTTATATATGTATATATACGTAATATACGAATTTATATATATATATACGTATATAAATTCGTATATATATATGAGAACTTTAATATTCTATATTTGTATGTCCTCCCTTGATTCATGCGATTTTTTTTTTTAAAGTGATTTTGTTTTCAAATTATATTTAATGCACCTTGATTCATGCGTTTCTTTTTTTTGGAAAGTGGTTTTATTTTCAAATTAATTTAATATCCGAAATAGTGTAATAGTGTAACAATAACAGTGTAACAATAAAAGTGTAACGGTGTAACAATAACAGTGTAACAAGCTATATACACAAAATATTGTACTATTACATTTTATTAAACATATATTTTCACATAATTTCATTCAAAACAGTCCATCTCCGTTTAGAATTTATTACCACATGCATAAAGTGTAACAATAAAAGTGTAATAGTGTAACAATAACTGTTACACTTTTATTGTTACACTATTATACTATTTCGGATATTAAATTAATTTGAAAATAAAATAACTTTCAAAAAAAAAAAAACGCATGAATAAAGGTGTATTAAATATAATTTGAAAACAAAATCAATTTCCAAAAAAAATTCGCATGAATCAAGAGAGGACATACAAATATAGAATATTAAAGTTCCAAAAAAAATTCGCATGAATCAAGGGAGGATATATAAATATAGAATATTAAAGTTCTCATATATATATATAAATTATATATATGTGTGTGTGTGCGTGTGTGTGTGTGTGTATATATATATACTTGTTTGAATTTGTATATATATTCAAACAAGTATATACACGAATTTAATGCACCATTTTCCCATAAAATTAGGAGATGTTTAATGCACCACTTTCTAAAGAAAATACACATGGATCAATGGAGGACAAAAATGTCACAAAAAAATCAATAAAATTCAAATAATGTACTTAGATACAAATAAGTATCAAAATTAAAGACTTAATTACCCAACATTTTTTTCTGTGTACTTTTTTACAATCAAGTCTAATTTGGTGTACCCCCTTCCAATTTTCCCTTTTTTTTTCTTCTCATTTTTCAGGAAAATCTCCCTTTAGGATCTTCGGGCCAGTATACCTAAAAAATAAATGTACATAATCAATTAGACCTTGCCAACTGGTCACCTTCATTCTCTTAAAATTCTTTTAACTAAGAGGCAAATGGGTCAATTCTTACCAAACAAGAACTTATTTATTGTATTATTTTTTTAGATTTCTTTTGATTTTTTTCTGGGTGGTTTATCATCTGTCATAAATGATAACGATTATATCAAAAGAAGTACATATATATTTTCAAATTTGTTATATTAATGACAGATCTATTTTACACACATATCACATGTACCAGTACTATAGATTTAAGTCGCAGTTGCTTTACATTTGAGATACTATTGTAAAGCATGGGAAAACCTCGACATGCTTGCTCTTTCAGGCCACAGCCGTGGAGGTAAGTCCGCATTTTGCTTAGGTCTGGGTTACTGCAATATTAATCCATGCCTTAAATTCAAGGGGCTTATCGGAATAGACCCCGTTGCCGGAGGTATGGGAGTCCGATGGGACCCCAAGATCCTTACTTATGTGCCTCAATCATTCGATCTAGGAATCCCAGTTTGTGTATATGGTTCAGGGTTGGGCAGTGGAAAACAGTTTGGTATACTTCCAGCATGTGCCCCTGATGGAAATGGAATGAACCATAGTGAGTTTTTCAGAGAGTGTAAACCTCCATGTTCCTACTTTGTAGCTAAGGACTATGGTCACATGGACCTGTTAGATGAAGGAATGGCAAATATTGAGGGGTGTATGTGTAAGAGTGCTCAGGGTTGTAAGAAGTTGCTGAGAAAAGGTGTGGGAGGGATTGTTGTGGCATTTTTGAAGGCTTGTTTGGAAGGTAAGGAAACAGATTTCCTCGCTATCGTAGAAAACCCTGATATTGCTCCTATAAAACTTGATCATGTTACATACATTCCTGAAAAAGTTTTCAGTTAATATTATTGATGTTGCGATGTAATTATTGTGTTTGGATAATAATGAATTATATCCAATTGAGTAATTTTCATGCTAATAAATTTATTGTGAAATGGCATGTTGGTTTTGTAGATGTGTAGTGTAATTTTAATTTGTGGTACCTAGCTATATAATCCAGACATGTATCAATACATCGGATTTTCAAACTTGTATAGTTACTTTAAGATTAAGATTAGGAGAGAACCGGACTAAAACCGAAAAAAAAAAAAAAGGCGGGCTTCATTGGCCCGAAGACCCTAAGGGCATGTTTGATATATGAGACAAAAGGGGATTTGGTAGATGGGTTAGGAATAAAAGTCCACAAAATCCAGCAAATTCCATGTTTGACAACAACATTTTTAGTCCAGGTTACCAAACTCAGTCCATTTTAGGTCCACAATTTAAACCCATATTCATAGGTTTCATGAAACCCGGTGGGGGTGAGTTTCAGATGGGGGCTAATGGGTATTGACTATAAAAAGACAATTATACCCCCACACATGCCACCCCCCTCTCTCTCTCTCTCTCTCTCTCTCTCTCTCTCTCTCTCTCTATCTGCTCTCATCTGTCCCTCACGAACTTCTCATCGCTATGGCTAAACCAGCAGCAACAGCAACAACTTCCTCCCATGTACACCCTTTTCTCTCTCTCTCTCTCTCTCTCTCTCTCTCTCACACACACACACACACACTCAAACCCTGCAGAGTACATAAACGGCAAACAACAACACACACACAGAACATAGACACACACACTCACACAAACCACACACACATAAATTTTATGTTTATGTTTTTAATTTGGGTTGTTTAATTTGAGTGTTTAGTATACTTTGTTTAATTTGAGTTTTTATTTTGTGAATATTTTTGTTATGAATATGTTTTTTTTTAAATTATGAACACTCAATAATGTTTTTTTTCGATAATATTTTTAACCATTTCACTGCTCAATGGTGTAACAATTGATCCCTTCACTGCAATGCTAACAATAAGTTTTGTCAACAATGGCTTCCTGTCGCCCAGAAGAGACAACAAAGAAGACATACCACAAATTTCATTAAAATCCCATAAGTTTAGTGTATTTATATTTTGACCCCTCAAGTTATAGAAACATCATTATTATCCCTTAAGTTTCAAAAATAATATTATAACACCAGAACTTTTCTAAAAAATCATATTCTTCATAGAATTTTGAGACGTCTTTGATACGTTTATTAGAGCGTGTGGGTCTAGATCCCTCAAGTTTAAAATATTCCAATCAAAAATATTTTAAATTTTACAACCAAAATTTGTGTTCTATTAAAAAAAAAATTATTGTTTACAATGTAGAAAAAATAATCAAATATGAAAACTATAAAGACACAAGAAAATATACGTATACAAACATGGATTTGAATTAGATTGATGAAGGGGCAAAATAGTCATTTATAGACAAATATAATATCATAATAGTGATATATCCGTGGGCATACCAAACATGGGTATGGACGGGATTGAATGTTGAATCTCATCTTTGTAAAGAGGGGTTTGGACAAACCAATCAAAACCCCTCCCAAAAAAACATCCAAACAGCCCATAAAGGGAGATTTTTCGGAAAAATGAGAAGGAATAAAAAAAAAAGACGACACCTTACTATGTAGTATAAAAATCTAGGAACGATTAGATAATTATTAAAAAATAGTATATATTCCATTATCCATTATGTTTTGGTTTTTGAAGTTGAATTCAAAAATCAAAATATAATTAGGTTTACTATCAATTAATGATAATCACTCACCATATACTCAAACGGGATCCCTATACATCTGTGGGTTTTTTTTACCTATACACGGTTAGTAATCTACCATTGAGTGAAAGTATAACAAAAAACATTGAATTATGAAAAATTCAAATTATAAATGGACAAGTTACAAAGAGGGAATCATTGGGTGGTTGGATGCATCTTTGGCCAAAAAAAAAATATGAAGCGGGAGTTTTGGGTAATTTTTTAGAGCAATGTTATTGGGACATAATGTATTGTGATTAATGGATTGATAGTGGAATGCATTTAATGATGAAACTCATTACAACATTAAATGCATTCCACTATCATCCATAGGTGACAATGCATTATGTCCTAAATTATATCATTTAATTATGTCTCAATAACATTAATGATACATTTAATGCTGTAATTGGTCCCATCATTAAATATGTTCCATTATCAATCCATTGATCACAATGAATTGTGGCCTTCAATTATGTCCTAATAACATTAATGTATTTTTTAATGTGACTTCAGTTGTTAAAATTTGCAGAGAATGCAGCTGGTTCAGCTGCACCTCCCAGCTCAGTTTCAACCAACTCAACCAGCTCAGCTAATGCTTCTACTGATCACCATCTCCAACTCAATCTCTTCTCCAGCTCAGCATGATCACGTAGAGCACACTAGAAGGATCTTGCAGAGCTCACTAGAAGAATTTTGAGGCATATGGAAGCTGATAGTTAGTTAAAAAAATTTCTCTTATATGTAAAGCATTCAGATGAATAAGTTTGGTGTGCAATTTCTTGCTCACTTGAAATTAGTATAAATATAGATGTATGTAATGAATGAGAATGAATCTCTTCTTCATCTCTTCTCTCTTTAAATTTCTGCACTTTGTTCTTAAGAATTTCAATACCAGTTTGTGTAAAAAAAAGTTCAACCTTTTTATGTTGCCCCAACTTTTTAGTTCAAATTTTGCTTTGAGAACCATCACCAATAACCAATCAAGGGCGTCCCAAAGCAAATTGAGGCTTAAAGCGAAAATTTTACATGAGACCTCATTTAATATTTTAAGAAGATAATAATTATTTTTAACTATTATTAGACGTTTTATAGAGAGTTGCGGTATGATTTATTTTCAATATTTTAGTGTTTTTGGGATTGGGCGGGATTAGATAAAAAATTGGGTGCAATTATGAAGTCAATATCTTATAGCTGAATAAATTGAATGAAATTTTAAAGAGACAACAAGAGAGTTAGAGGTAAGGAGAAAGAACCGGAGTAAGACAATGAGAGTTTGAGGGAGAGAAAAAGTTGGAAATAGGTGGTGAGAGTAGAGGAAAAAATAGTGAAAAAGAATTTGAGAGAGATTGTTACTTTTAAAGTTAGAAATCGTTACTTTTAGATTTTTTTAGAAGGTTTTGTTATATTTTAGGATTTTATATATATAAGGCATTATATAGACCTGTGAAAATATTGTTATATTTTAGAAATTTCTATAAACTTTTAGATAGATTTCTGAAATATATTGGGTCTTATATGGACATGATTCATCATCTTTGGAAGATTTTTAGGAAGTTCAGCATTTTAGAATTATCTATTATTTTATTTCCATGTAATTATCATGCATTAGATTTTTTTTAATTCCTTAATTATTATAATTAGATTGCATCGAGAGGTAAAATACATACGTCTCCCCCTAACTATGTGTAATTTAATTTTTAATCAATAAAATTCCTTCATACCATCGAGGTTCGCCAAAAAAAAAAAAAACAAACTTGGTCTATTCAAAAGGGTCTCAAAACATGAAACTGACCTAATGAATGAAAATTAAATTAGGGCTCTAGGAGACTATTTTAATGGTTAGGCCTGCTATATCTTCTCCCATTCAAATGATCGAAGTTTTTGTGCATCTCGTAATAATTGTAGTCTCTGTTTGCGCCTCATTATTGAGTATTTGTCTATGGAACCGATTAAGTAAGACAAATTAATTAATGGATGACGTGTAAGGAATAAAGGTAATATGTGTTACTCCATATTTTATGCATTTTTTAAATTTGTCAAAAATAATGCGTAGACCGTTGCAAGGGATATTGTCATAGTAAAGATGTTCAATGTTATAACGCAATGTCGCATAATTTTTATTTTTAATAATTTTGGCATTTAATATATAATAAACATTAGATATGTGTTATTTCATAATTATACTATATGAGTGCAATTGTTCAATGGTAAAATTCATAGGAATTAAAAATATACATAGATCATCATGTCTATAAGTACATATTTTTTAACAAACAGATCCACACATCTATTTATCTCTCTCTTCTCTTGCTTGAACCTCACTTTTTGGAATATATTTACTATTTTTATATTCTTCATGAAAATTGTGGTATTAGATTATCGACTTTCAATAAATATTCATAATTTTTTGTTATCTTGTTATTAAGTTATTTTATTATTTTTAAATTTTTTATGATCCATAACTTGTTTATATATGTAACGCTCACCTACTGTTTTGTTGTGTTTTACTTTATCTGATAATAACTTTATCGAATTGTTTTTGATATTAATTAGTTTTTATTGTGGATCCTTTATGAGAATGAACAATTTAATTAGTTGGTGTTTTTGTATTGAAATGTGAACAAAATCGAGTTTGAGATAAATAGAAAATGTGTTTGATTTATTTTAATTTGTGGAAGAGAGAGATACTTATTATATTTTTTTATTAAAGTGTTAACCTTTTTTTGTCCTTTAATAAATATGTATGTGTAATGTATATTTGTGAGGTGGACTGCACTTTTAAACCTAAATTCTAAATTTTATTTTGATTTAATCTTTTAGAAGTTTTTTTGTTAAACTAAATTATAATGAGTTTTAATTTTTGATTTATACTAAATTATTGAACTTTAAAATTTGGGACTTTTTTTATGTGTGGGCCTAAAGACCATGCTTTTTCTACTCCATTGTTGAGCCGGCCATGTAACCAATGAAAGGGCAGAAAAATATTGAATGGTTGAGAATGAGATCTAACCACATCATTTGGAAAGTAAAAGTTGAGCTCAAAATCTGGGAAGCATATCATTAGTTAAAAAAAGTTGTAGGCTAACCGACTAAAAATTTATGGGAAATGTAACTCAAATTTTTAACCCAAATTGTATCTCAAATAAAGGGAACTATTGAATGAGTGAATCCCATCAGCTTTTTTTAATGAGACTCACTGATCCAATGGTTCCCTTTCATTTGAGATGCAAATTTGGGTTACAAATTTGAATTACATAGCATTGCTTAAAATTTATATCGAGGCTTAAGTATTTTTTGTTGAATAATTATGAAGTTAAATAAATGTGATTACGACTAGGAATTAGGAGTAGTGGATCTCGTCACCAAATAATATCATGTCATGTCATTTGGACTCTTAATTTGATCCCAAAATTTGGTCAGCGTGGTATTACCGAATATTATAACCACTAATAACTCTCACATTCAATAACTATTACGTGGTGTAGCCATAAATATTTACAATAAACTATTTATTGTAACTCTCAATCAAACACCCTGCAAATAAAAACTACAGTGCACTTGGCCACAATTCAAGTTGAAGACGCAAAACTACTAAATTGGCCAGTGTTAGTGAAAATGGTCTGAAGGAGTTGGAAATCAACCAGCAAGACTAAAGAGTTGGAAATCATTGAGATCTTATAGAAGATAAGGGAAGAAAGATCTATACTGCTTTTGGCATTAACACTCCAAAAATGGAGTTACTTGTATGTGGATGACAGCAAAAGCACACCATTATCTTCTCTACTACAGTACCACTTTGAGCAAGTGTGTGTATGTACATTACTCTGCATTGGACCACTCTCTGGTACACCCCAACTTCTCCTCCCATGTGCTTCAACCACTCCATTTTGCACAGACACGGTTTCAATTTCCAAACCCCCTTACACCTTATAAATAGCCACCATTTCTTGCATATCCAAGCCATGGTTGTGGAATTTAAACATATTTCCATGGCTATTCACAAAGTTCTTGGTGTTGTTTTCTTTGCTTTAATGGGTTTAGGCATGTGTTCTGCCACCAGAGCCCTCCTCACTCTTGAAGGAGGGGTTGGCTACAACCAGGGATCAGGTGGTACTGTTGGGTATGGCCCAGGCCATGGCATTGGTGCTGCTGGAGGGTATGGTGGTGGTGGAGGGGCTGGGGGAGGTTCCGGATATGGTGCTGGTGGAGAACATGGAATTGGATATGGTGGTGGTGGTGGGAATGGCGGTGGAGGTGGTTATGGTGCTGGAGGTGAACATGGTGTTGGATATGGTAGTGGAGGTGGTGCGGGATATGGTGGTGGAGGAGAGCATGGTGGTGGGTATGGAGCTGGTGGTTATGGTGGCGGCGGTGGTAATGGTGGTGGGGGTGGTTATGGTGCCGGCGGCGAGCATGGAGGTGGTTATGGTGGAGGTGAAGGAGGTGGCTATGGAGCAGGCGGAGAGCATGGTGGGGGATATGGAGGCGGAGGTGGACATGGTGGTGGTGGGGGAGGAGGCTATGGTGCGGGAGGATCTGGAGGAGGAGGATATGGCAGTGGAGGTGGAGGCGGTGGAGGTGTAGGTAGTGGATATGGTGGTGGCGGTGGTGCCGGGTCTGGTGGTGGGGGTGGCTATGTCGCCGGTGGTGAACATGGGTATCCATAAGGAGGAGGAGGTGGGAGTGGTGAAGGTGGTGGTCATGGTGGGTACATCCCTTGAGAGTACCTTATCACTGTTTGGCTTGCCAAAAACCACCCGTCCTCCGATCTCTAGTATCAGACTAATTTGAGTAAGAGGATTATGGTTAATATTTTGGGAAATGCTATTTTATGATTGTATGACCCTTTTTACTTCTTGGATGTAATCTTATGAATTAATGCATGGAATGGACTCTTAAAATTTGTATCTATGGCTGGCGGTAGACCTTGGTTATACTCGTAACAAGAAAGAAAAGAAGAACACACAAAAAAAAGGAAGTTAAGTGAATTTGACTGTTTTTCACCTTATTATAGGAATAATAGAGTTACAACTTATATATAGACGTCAATTCAAAATGATAACTTTGTTCATCGTACACTGATTGCACTTGATGATGCACAAAATTGTCTTGTGCAAGATCAACAGTCAAGTATGAGTAATGATGTAATTAATGAACAACTAACAAACAATCAATGGCAATCATGAAATTAAAGCGGTAAATAATATATCAACACAGAAATTTATAGTGGTTCGGTCTCGGTTGACCTACTCCACACTCGGGAACGACAGTGGTGGCCTGGTGTTCTTTATTGATGAATAAGAGTACTTGGGGAAGAGAGAGAGAGAGAGAGAACAATGTGTGCAATGAAGTATGTGAGGTATTGGAAGCGTCCTCCTAGTCTTTGAGAGAGCTTACATTATATAGTTAGGGTAAGGCGGTGACGTGAGGAATGGGTCTTCCACTATTTTGGTAAGTACAATCTTAGTAGGAATAGATCTCTTTGGCAAGCACAATTAAGGTAGGAATAGATCTCCGTATCCCGATATTCTTTCCTTGTGCTCCTGTTCAGTCGGAGGAAGATCCTGATCTGGATTGGGCTCGATCCTCTTCTTAAACTTGCACTTGACTTGAGCAGGCTTGGACTTGTATTGAAGTACCAAAGTCAAGAGGAGTAGAGAGGAGGAGGCGCCCAAGGGGCCTGCCTAGGCGGCGCCCAAGGGCTGCCATGCTTCCTGCTTTGGGCGTTGACCTTGGGGCTTTGGGTGTTGACCTCTTGATAATGGGTTGACTCAGCTCTGTTTGAGCTCTTCTTTGGACTTTCTCGTTTTATTTTAATTGGGCTCGGCCCAAGCAAATTCGGGCTCATCAGCACTCATACTCTTAACTATTGGGATATGCATGAATCCGTTAAATTTAGTGAATATAAGTTATCTACTATCTTTTCGATCTTACCCCATCAGGTGGATAAGTTTCGGTGTTCAGCACAGTTGTTGCATCTCTATATTCACATCCATCCGAGTGCAAACCCATTTTCGCAGTGCTCAATTGTGCAAGAATAAGTGTTACGGATTATCATCATTTCATTGATGGTTGAATGACCCCACGAGCTACATAGACAAGTTGCTTAGTCAGTCCAGCAAAATCATACCATACCATATAACCATTTCACGATATGTGTGTGTCATCCCCATCATTCCAATTTTATCGGATGTCCTCAATGTGCTCTCATCGAGTTCTATCTAATTGACGAAAAAAAAAAAAAAACTAGCTTGCATAATCTAATATGAGCTGAATGACAATTTAAAATGAATATTTCATTAGATCATAGGTCTGATTTTGTGACATCCAAGATGGTTATGGTTTCTAATTTGTTCATCTGACCCATTGTAGATAATGGATTTGTTATACAATGAAAGCATAGACAACACAGGGCAGTAGTTATTTGATTCCAGGCCGTTCAAACTCATGAATCTACCCTCCCGGAGAGGCTTCCCGGTCCTTTCCCTTATTTTTCCCTGGCTCCTCCTCCTATCTTCAGAATTTGTTTCAAATGGTCTGAAAGAATCAACACTGGACTACGTTGTGCCGATGAAGCCGGTGACTCTCCCGGTGTGCTCTCTACATCATCAACATGGGATCGGCCTTTGATCATGTCAACCTGTCCATCATCCTTCATTACAACTATGTTGCATGGAACTCTCTCAGCATAGTATTCTATGTACTTCCTGTGATGGTGCCTGTCAAAATTCATCATAAAATATCAATATTTGTAACTCAGTATGTGGATTATCATCGTCATCGTGATCACAATGTTGATTATGATTACAGTTCATCGGTATGTGGATTGTTTTGAACTGTCATTGTAATATCTTCTTTGTTTGGAATCAAAAAAAAAATATAGAGATTTACCTATCAAACACTACCAGTGTCGGATGAAGGTTTGTAATTTGCTCAATAACAAGAAGGTTCAAAGGGTACCCGCTTCCAGTTCTCATTTGCGGCACCACCTATAATGCACAAAAACATTACAAACTTCAGTTGACGCCCTAGAGAATATAAAGCCCATATATATGCGAATTGGAAAAAATAGGAATAGCAGGTACTATTTATTCTGTCCGTGGGATTGTAGCCAAGGATCGTCAACAAAACTTTAGGTATTCGTTGGATCCTTAAAATAGCTTTCAAATAACGTGTAAGTTACAAGATAAGCTTAGAGAAATGTTCATTTGTTGAGATCTTGGATGCTTACTGAAGAGGAGAATTGCGCGTGAGTGTGTGTGTGTGTGTGAGTGAGAGAGAGAGAGAGATTATATGATGTACCTATATAAGTACTGGAGCTTAGACAAATATAGGGAAATAATTAGGTGGTAATACCCCATATTTTCGGCAAAGATCTATGACTTGTTGAACCTTTTGGTACTTCACATCACTCTTCCACTCCGGTGTCTCTTTTGTGCTAAACAAATCTTCAAGATCCTTGGCCCAAATCTCGGACCACGTCTTAGACGAGACTGCACACCAAAAAAATAACACCATGCATTAAGAAGAACCTTTAGCCTAAGCACTCAAAAGGGCATTTGAAAATCCCATGGTAGCTCAAGTGATAAAAGAGATGAGTTGTAAACTCAGACGTCCTGAGTTAGAATCTTGGCAACCGCTTAGAACCAAGTCATGAGGATTTTCTCTCTCATAAATACCCTAATCCCGGCGTAGATGATTTGCCTTTGATCGAACCGAGGAAAAGATTAGTCGAGATGAGCGTAAGTTGGACCGAACACCCTGACCAGAACCCAAATAAAAAGGTATTTGGATACCACACAAAATCCAACCTTCAAATCTTTTGGTGTGTCTGTGTTTTTTTTTTGCCCGGTAGGTCTTTGTGTGTGTGTTGTGGGTGGGGGAGGGGGAGGGGGGTGTTCAAGCTTTGTGTGGCAAAACATTGAGGAACTTGGGGGGATATATAAGCTTTGTTGGCGAAATATGGAGAAACTTAGGGGGATATATACAACTCACGAGGAATATTGAGCCAGGGTGTTACGCCAAGGAGGGTAATTGTGCAACTAGACCCAAGGACCACATTGCTGAGGACCCATTCAAGCGGCTTCAGCGTAAGCGCTCTCAGTCCGTCCATGACTAGCACAACATGTATAGGAGTGTGTAATGACTCCGGTGACTCCGACGTTGATATCATAATCTGTGCTAGTGATCCTTTGCCGTTTGGTAAGGGTCTCGGCATCTTGGGGAAGTTGTCACGTCCAGTGTTAGTAACAACAGCCATTGTATTGGTCTTTTAAGAAATGTATAGAGAAATTAAAGTGGGAGAAGGGTGTTGCTGGAGGGCCTCAGTTCTTAAATAGGAAGTTTTTTTGTTCCTGTTGTTATGGAAAGAACCAAAACCTAGCTTGATACAAACAAGAATGCACTTAGTATGCTCTAAACATAGACTATGCTAACTCAAACAAAGTACGATAAGGTCTAGAAACTTTGATTGTGGAGATTCATTGATTGTCCTAAGATGCTTTATCTGAATTTTATCTAGAGTGTAATGCTAATGCTTTTGTGTCCCTTCTTTTTCCCATTGTACTTCTCAATCAAATTCGTCGTAACACCATTTTTGCTTATTCAAAAATTAACACCATTTAGACCACTTTGTGTCCTCAAATAGTAGAAATCTATATAATAAAGTAACTTATAATTCAAATCTCAAAAGATAAACAAAATGACTTTTGCTATTCGCGGTTCAGATCGCTTTAAATTTTACTTTAAAGTTAATCTAACGGCTAATATTAACACTCTAAATTTAATAGGAAAAATAGACTCTTAAGGGTATGTTTAGAATGATTTTTTAAAAAGTACTTCTAGAAATTATTTCTCAAAAATACTTTAAAAAAAATAATAGTGTTTAAAACCGCCTCACTACTACCTCTACCACCACCCCCACCACTTACCGCCGCCACAACCACCACCATCACCACCGACGTCACCACCACCACCATCGTCGCCACCACCACCACCGTCGCCGCTACTACCGCCGCCGCCGTCACCAACATCCTCACTGCCCTTGTCGCCATCACCGCCATCACGATCATTGCCACCCACCACAACCATCACCGTCTCCTACCACCACCACTACCGCCCACCACCTCTCACCTCACACTACAAACCGATACTTAAATTCATTTATCTCTCCTCTATGTTTGTGATTTGATTTTGGATATGAATACAAATATATTTATTGTTTACCATTTTTATTACTTTGTGCCTTTAGGCACAGACAATAACTAGTATTAATATAAAACCCCAAAAGATAACTCAAATGTTAATAAAAACAAACTATAAATCTAAACATCCTAAATTCGAATTTTGACAACCATTTAAAGTCAAGTCATAAAAAATTTATCACTCATAAATACTCTAATCCCGACATGAATAATCTATCTTTGATCAGACCAACGAATAAATTAATCGAGGTGCGCATAAATTAAACTAAACACCCCTAACCAAAAAAAAAAAAATTACCAATTTAGTTCATTATTATCTCTCGTCTAGTATGAAATTGAAACTATGATATTCCAATTAGTCATTTGCTGAGCAGCTTAAATAAAGGGACATTATGTTTGTCTACAGGATCAAATCTACCATTAACATCGGGTAGCATCGACAGAGGACAATATAAACAGAGCATTCACCAAAACTTCAAACCGTTTGCCAAATCTTCACTCTGTTCAGTTTAAACTCCCGGCAGCCAAAGGACGCATGACAGATCTAAACTCGGGTTTACGGCGACGAGCATTTGAAGGATTAGCATTTCTAGCTGGAGACAATTCTATTCTTCTTCTACTCCTCTTCCTGTTCTGAGAACCCTCACTGTGCGACGATCCCTTCATGGCAGCCATTAACTTTGAGCCCCTTGAACTGGGCATGTTTTTTATCAGTCTGCAAGCCTGCTTTTTCTGCGAATCCTCCAAGTCCTTGTTCAACTGTCTTTTGCAACACACCTGATCTACCAATTTCAAATGATCACGCGGAATAGGAAAATGCCTTTCTGTAATTTCGCCACAATTTAGGTGTTAGTTCGTCTGAACAATATCAAGAAAATCATAGGCACACCCACAAAAGTTATTATCAAGTATATCAATTTACCTTGAGTATCGTCTTTGTATATCTCTGGGCTCGGAGATCTGGGTGGTGTTTGGGGAAAGATCTTGGTATTCTTTTCAATTTCGAGCTCCTTATTGCGATTGTCTTCTTTAAAGGCAGATGGAGAAAATATTTTCTCAACTTTCCTTGAAGTTTCAACAGAGGAATTACTTGCCCCAAGCAGCACTGGGGTATATACCCTGTGAGAACCATCATTAGCTTCACTAACCTCTACCCTCTCATGTCTTGATCCACTAGAACCCTCTGCATAACTTCTGTCTGCAGTATCACTGGTTTCATTGACATCACAACCAGGGTCATTTCCTGCACTAGGAGGTGATGTACCAAGGTGGTCCACTCTATCTAACACTGACTTGGGTGAAGCATTGGATATACTAGGATCCATGGTTTGCTTTTGTGTTTCCATGAAAGTTGAAAACCAGGATGTGCCCTCCATTGCATAGAAAAGAATATAGGCCTCCTGTGAAAGCACAAAATCTTCTCGAACCCGAACAACCTACAAAAATGCTAAACAAATGTTAACATTTTTTCAGGTTCAATATGATGATGATGGAATAACATGTAAGTGACCACTAACTGTTGTATAAAGCTGTGTACTAGATACCCAATTTCTATCTAAAGTGTAAGGATTGTGTAACAACAAAAATAAAACTTAATTCAGCCAGTCATCATTAAATATTTCATGGTTTGAAATCCACCAAAAAATTGGTATTCTTTTGAGAAAGAAGGTAAAATGAATTGAGGCACTCTGCATTATTGACATAATTCAACAGAATCAGATCAAAAAATATCTTGGAAATCTAGCAGAAACAAACCCAATTGTATAATCTTATTTGCTTAGTAGTTAAGGTCTGGGTGGTACAGAACGATCAAATTGGCTACACATCAAAATTTGCTGTTACACCATGCATACAGCCAGAATTTGCCCATATCTTTGCAGATATATAAACAGTAATCTCAAATTCAAGAAAGGGAACCTCAGATGCTAATTACATTAGATGCAGTAAATAATACCTTTGAGTCATCAAATTTGTACCATGTGTCTGGTGCACAACGGATAAAGCAATAGTAGTGGCCCGAATGAGATGAGAATCCATCATGCACCACAATTGCATATAGATTATATTTCAAGTCAACCTGTTGGGGAGAGAAAAAGAGAGTTCAGAACTTGCTTATGTTCACAAATGTTAACAACAACCCAAACAGAGGTAATGTTTCAAATGAATTTCACTCCATGACATCCCACCCTACCACATTTATACCACTATAAGACTGCAACCAAATACAAATTTCCAAGAAATTTCATGCAGGCAAATGTTCTAGGGGATGCATTATTTCAACGCCATATACAACTTTTATATTATAACTGTTTATAACCTGTCAACTACTGAAATCCAGACATGAAAATGGAGTTGATTACCAATGAATTTATCAGATGGCCAAATCTTCTACCAAAGCAGTTCAATTCCCTTGTAGTTCTTTCAGTTTATTAACTTCAACATTAGAGATAACATAAGAAAATAGTGGTAGCAAAAGCTCACATTGCTTTTTTGACTGCAACTGGTGTAAGGCCGTAAGTCCAACTCCAATGGGAACTCTATGTTCTTATCAATCTTCTCAACAAAATAGCCATCATTCTTGAATCTCTTCAAATGGAATGCAGCAACTGAAGGAACCACATCCAACATAAATTGCTTCTCAACTGACACTTTTTCGTTACATTTTTCACAAGTAAACTTTGTCTCGGGATCTTCAATTTTTTCCACCTGTGTGAAAGAATCCAGAGCACTAGAAAGGGTTTCCACATTCTCAATCTCCAAACTCAGATCAATCAAAGGCTCATAAGTGTCGGAACGGTGACCACAGTTGCAACATTGAAGCTGAAATTTGAATATCAAGTAATTAACAATTCAACAAATTCCTTATCCTAAATTCTCAGCACACACAGAGACGAATTCATAATACTTTAAATCAATATATTATGAGGTCAGAAGTGAAAAATCACCATCTTAATTCTTACTTTGCTAATGAGACGACCACCAAAGACCTGCTTCACAATGTTGGGACCCTGTGTTGTATCCTTTGTGAATGATAAATTACAACAACAGTCAAGTCTATCCAAAAAGCATTGAAGGAATTCATGAGCATCTTCCTGTTGAAATCTTCGGAAGCTAGATGAAAGATCTGGTAATTCCTGGGTCAAGAATAACAACAAAAACAATTCCTAGCAAAAAAGGATGTGAAGCATCTACACCAACTTGCAAGGCAAGACAAACATAGATATAGGTAAAGCACAAGAATGCAAGATGTGATCGTAATCTGATTCACAAAGGGTGATCAAAACCATATATAGGGGTGGCGATCATGTTATGTCGATCACAACCCATTGTACTTATTTATCAGGAAAAAGAAAACCCAAAGACTGAAAACCTTTATATCCAAGACCTTATAGAAATAAAGGTATTATGGAAGAGGAATTGTTTTCATGTTAATAGTAAGAGACACAAAGAAGAGGATACAGCTCAAATTGTCAACAAGTTTCCAAGGAGAGACAACCCGGCCCGTAGAAGCTACTGAAACTTCAATGTGGTCACGCAAAGCACAAAACACACAGAACCCTTCACTACTATCTGCAAAATCGCAAAACCAAAGTTTCAAATTTGGATACTCTCAATTACAAACAATCAGTATCAATTACCCAGTAAAAACTTAGCATTTTAAGAATTTAAACAAAAAATCAGAAGAAAAATTTAAAGCATTATAAAGGAAGTAATCTTACAATCACAGTGCAGTGCATGATTGCACGACTTAAGACCCTGGACAAGCGGCACAGTATGTGTGAAGCATTGCAACACTGCATTAAGAAAGCACGTGTTGCCAAGATTTGCAAGCCCTGCACCCTGCAATTTCATAAATTAAAGAACATCATAAATTTAAAACCATCAAATATCTCAAATATAAACGTAATTGACACATACAAAACCAAAATTGACAAGTACATACAACCATTTAGAACAAAAGCGTACCACCAAAGAAGGCTTAATGTCTTCATCCGAACCGTGGGGTTCAGCCCAATGTGAGGCCAGAAATGTACCAAGCGGAGACGAAAGCGAACGGTCATCTTCTTCGGGCTCATCATCAAGCAAGAAAGCTGGATCAAAATTATTATCATCCGGGCTTCCATCAGCCAACAAATTATCACAATTAGACGATTTTTCGAGGTTTGATTGTGTAGGAACTGAGGATAAGTGATCCAGATCATCTAGGACTTTTTGTTTAGGTGAGTTGGGTGAAGAACACCTACCTAGGGTTTGGTGTAAATCAACTGAATCTAAATGCGGAGAGTGAGTTTCTAGGCTTTTTGTGAACTGGGTATCCATCGAAACGTTGAGAAAGAGAGAATTTTGAAGAGAAAGATGGGTTTAGATCGAGCAATTGGAAATGGGTGTTGCTGAAATTCAAACTTTGAAGCCTCGAAGCTGTGAATTAAGAAAGTTTACAGGGTTCTTATGTGAAACCTTCAAAGAGAGAGCTTTGAAGACAGCGAGATTAGGGAGAGACAAATTGAAAGGTACTTCTTAAGAATTAGGGCTCTGAAAGGTTTTGTAAGATTGGGGAATCTCGAAGTGAAAGAAAATTTTGAGAATGTTGGCGGAGGAAAAGAGTGCAGATTTGGTGAATTTTGGGAGTTGGGGTTTTGATTTTTGGTTTGAGGACGGAAGAGGGAAAGACAACGTTTTCACACGATTCAAGAGTTTTGAAAAGGGAGGGAAAATTGAGCCGCCATTTCGATTTTGCGCTTCAGAGTCGGACCCAGTTGGATGAAAGAGAAAGTGCAGAGAAGAGAGAGAGAGAGAGAGAGAGATCCAACATATCCCAGAAAAATTAAAATAATTTGTTGAATAGAAAATATACAAAAATTGATTTAAGTATTTATTTCTTCAAATAGTTTCAAGTATTTATTACTTTAAATGGTTTATTCACGCTTTTTTAGGTTTTTATCACTTTTTAGCATCTAGAGAACTTCTCTGCAAATGCCATTTGTTTTTGTATTTTGTATTTTTATTTTTTTCTAATTTGTATTTAATCATTTTGTTCCAAGTTTAATTGTATTTATAATATCATGTGTATGCATATATACAAGTGTATTATTTATATACTAAAATTCATATATTTAAATTTTACTTTTACATTTTCATTTTTTTTTTTTTGACAAAATTATTTTTTTATTAAAAAATAGGTAAATAAAAAGCTATCAAATGAATGCTAAATTACTTGGCCACTTCCTTCCTTCTGCGCTTAAAGCAACTCCAATTCATTAGCTAAATCCTCATTCTTAGCTATTTTGACAAGACAAACTCCAAAAATCTGCTCCAATCGACTAGCCATCTTGCTCGCTTAAATCTAAAGGACCCTTCATGCTCGTCAAATCTAGAGAGGGAGAAGAAGTTCGTTGATTATGCTCTCATAATGTGAATATTTGTTGAAAAATACTGACTATTTGCTTGGAAAAAGGTGATAAATGTGATAATTTATTAAAGAATTAATGTTATGTTAATAATGGAAGAATTATGTTTTTTTTTGCAGGGAAATGACTGAAAATTAGAAGAAATAAAGTGAAAGGAGAAGCATAGCTGATGATAGGCTTACTGGAAGACATGTTCGGACGGTGGAATGCTTTGCGTCCAGACGGTTGAAAACACGTGTCCGGACGCGTGTCGCCAACATGCCAACGCTAGTGGCAGAGTTTAAATCTAATCAGATCTTTTCCCAAATAATGATATATATAGGAGATGATGGTTGTGTAGAAGGGGACTTTTGGCTATAGTGTTTTACTTTCTTTTATTTTTACTAGCAATGGAACACGTGCGTTGCACGTAAATAATTTTTCTTAAAAAAAATTAATAAATAAATATTTGGTATATGGGTACTTTAAATATTATCCCAAAATTACCAAATTTATTTTTTCATCTCTCATGCTCCGCTATAAAAATTTTGAAAACTTTGTCTATTTTCAAGAGTTATGGTTCTAACTTTAAGAAAAATAATAAAAAACAAAAAAGAAAAGAAATAATTAAAGTTCTATTTTGGTTCTATAATTTTGTAATTGAAAGTGATTTTTTAGTGATGTTTGAAAATGAAATTTTTTAAAATTAATTTGATTAAGATTCTGCTTATAAATCATTGAATAAAATAAAAATAATTATCAATATACCAATCATATTGAAACTTACTGTATTTAGGATTAGTTAGGTCAATTGAGATAAAATTTAATATACAACGCCATATATATAATATAAAGCATATTAAAAAAATTTAAAAATTCAAGTTTTCACATAAAATGTTAACACAGTTTAAAAAATTTACTGCGACTAAAAAATTATGTAAAATTATATATACATTATTTTTTATTTTACAAATAAAATGGTTAGACATTTTGATGAAAAATAAAATATACATATTGTAAAACCCGAGAAAATTTAAACCTTTGTGAAAAAGGGCAAAACGGTAAATTGCCACTACGGTACAGGTTGTAAACCTGAATTTTTCTAGAACTCGGATGACGAAACGGACCTCACCGTTGGATTCGTCTCGTGAAATCTAGTTACCACGTCAAATTTCGTTAAATTCCGAGATAGTCGGATTTTTCGCGTTTTACGAGACGAACAGGCCCCGGGTGATCCTGTACACGAAATTTTTATAAAATTTCCAAGTTTGGGGAAATATTAGGGACAAGTTAAAATAAAAATAATTCGAACTTGAACCGGAGCGAAATTTAGTCGTTTCGGGATTAAAACGGACCCGAAATTAAGTAAGACGTGTGGCCAATTGTGGGCCAAGTATTCTAAAATATAAATAGGGGGAAAAATTAGATTTCCCCCATTGTTCAGCCTTATGTTCAGCCGATAGAGAGAAAGAGGGAGAAAAGAGAGAAAACTCATCTTCTCTCTACGATCTACGGTGCTACGGACCTCGAATCCACGCAAGCCAAGAATTAAAGTCGCTCTACTCATCGAGGGCTACGCGGCTATACCAAAAAGCGCAAGTTTTACCGAAGATCAAGGTACGGGATTTTCGAGAAGTGAGGGTTTTTGCTTGAATCGGGTCTTGGAACTTCCCTCAGTCGTTCCTCACGCTTCAAGAGGTAGGGTTTCCTCCTACTAAGGTTTATTCCAATCCTATAATGTCTTTATGGAATGGGTAGGATGATAGCCTATGTATCTCTTGCCTATTATTGTGAAATTGGGTGAATTGGGTATTGAAATGGGTAAAGGAAATCCTAGCTTGGATGGATATTTAAAAGTTACTAAATGTGATTTCTATGATTGGATATGTGAAATGAACCCAATGTGAATTCATGTGTTATATGAAATTGTGGGCATGTTATGTGTTTATATATATGCCTTGAAATTTTAGTATGTTGATAACATGCTTGAAATTTGTATTATGGGAATTATATGCTTTTGATATGATTTTGCCATGGAATATGAGGAATGTGTTGAGAATGTTCATATGTCACTCATACCATATCGAACATTGTATTAGTGTTGCAATGGAGCATCACATTGCATATGCACGGGAACATCGCATTTTAGGAGGTGTGTGTGCATGGTTGTTTGTCTTCACCACGCATGGTGGATGACGAGTGAGCTCGGGTAATATGGGTCGATGACCTAGTCGAGTCGCATGGTTTATATGTTGATAGGGTTGGGGTAGCAAGAAGGGCTAGAAAATCCCTCGGGTGAGAGACCCGGTGATTGGATACACACTTCGTTGGTATAAGAGCCCATAAAGTGTGTCGGTGTACGCGGAACCGTTGGTGGAAGTCCATGAATTCCGTGTAGGTTGGGTGACCTTTGGTGTGAGTCCATGAACATCCACCCCTATATAGACCCTAGAATGAAAGGTCATTTGATGTGCAACATCAATGACGGATTAGTACACATTGGCACTGGCATGTGTAGAGGAGCCGGGAAGGGCTCGGTTGATATGCATGAGTGGGTCTCACCTCATTCCATAGCATGGCATTGCAATTTCCATCATTGAATATATTTCCTTGCTTGGAATGTTATGAATTGTGGTTTTGTGGCATGTGAACATTTCATATGCATATAGGTTGGGGAGTAGCCTCATTAGGAGATACCCTATTGAGCGTGGCTCACCCTTTGTGGGAAAAACATTTCAGGTGCGGGGTTCACACCAGCGGACGGCTCCCATTTCGAGCCCCAAGGTTGAAGAAAGCCGACTTGTGGCTTTTATTGTTGTTTTGTAAAGCTTTTGAAAGAATTCCATTTTGATATGTAAATGTATGGAATCAATTGTAATAGAACTTGTATAAACCATGTTTTATATGGAAATCCTTGTCAAACATGTATTTGATGAATTGGGAAGGGTTTTGAATGGATTGGAAAGGAAAAATGGTTGAAAATGGCAAAACTGGGCAGAGAGTACCGGTACTGGGTACCGGGTACCGGTACTGAATGGTACCGGTACCGGGTACCCCCTTTCCAGTGGGTTGACAGTACCGGTACCGGGTACCGGTACTGAATGGTACCGGTACTGTGTACCGGTACTCTCTTCAAAATTTTCAGATTTTCACACTGCTTCGCCCTATTTTCAATCTACGTTTCCTTTCCCTCCAATGATGTAAATGGACTATAATGGAGTATAAATCATGGTATATTGAATATTGGTTGAACCCAAATGAATAATCGAATCCGGTTAACAATTGTGAATTAAGATCCCGGTTAAGGGGATGCTACAACCGTGGTGTTAGGTTGAGTGACATCCATGGGTATTTCCGCGGGTTGACGGGTGGTCAATGGTTAATATAGGACCCCCGGAGATTGGGGCGTCACACATATGTAGTCTTAATATTATCTTTATAAATGAGATGAGTATTATTATATTGATGGAGTTTTTGAAGATTTTTTTGAAAAAAAAATTAAAATGTAAAATAATGCATATATTTTTTAAGAATAAATATAATCAATCAAAAAGTTTCATAAAAATTAACATTTATAAATAGAGAATAGATAATTAGAAAATTAATTTGATTAAAATTCTACTTATAAATCATTGAATAAAATAAAAACAATTATCAATATACCAATCATAATAGAATCTTACTGTATTTAGGATTATATAGGTTAATTAGAATCAAATTTAATATACAATGCTATAATATATATTATAAAGCATATTAATTTTTTTTTTTTAAATCGAGTTTTCACATAAAATCTTAACAAAATCTGTTCTCTCGGGATAGTCTTTTGAATTCCTAAATATCATTCGTTTCAAAACCCTAATCCTAAGGCCCCATTACAACCTTAAATAAAGATCTATTTGATCTTAAGAGTGTTTTGGTGGATGCATAACTTGTGTGAATAAGGAAAAGAATGGTGATTTATTTATTTATTGTGTGTTGAGTTCTTTTCATGAAACTATGTCAAATCTTTTTCTTTCGGATGACGGTTATTTTAATACATATGTGAGCATTATTTTGTTTTGATTTAAATATCTTATTTTCACATGTGATATTTTAGGGAATATTCACTATAATATGAGAGAATCTTTTATGAGTGAATTATCTAGTGAGATTTGACATTAAGACGAATAATTGATAGTTGTAGAGGTGAATACCAGATAAATTATTGACTTAGTATAGTTAATTCACACTACACACGATTTTTTATGAGAACATGATTAGTGCATACATTTATATAGCGTAGAATTCTATATTTTGCTTTGCATGTGCTTATAAAAAGGCTTAGAGCTTATAATTTTTATATTGTGGTAGCAATTTGTGTTATAAAATTATTATTCAGATATTTGATCACAGGGTGATGTTTGTGGGTATCATCTCTGAAAACCCTCACGAGACTATACTCGTCCACTAGGGGGAACCTAGGAATTTAAAGGCTTGTTGCATACACTAAATGCAATCGTGAATCCTACGAAAATGGTTTTATTTTTCTGTTTTATTTTTGTTTACCTTACTAGGAACTAGCAAGGTCTAGATTTGGGAGTGTGATTATGCTCTCATAATGTGAATATTTGTTGGAAAAGACTGACTATTTTCTTGGAAAAAGGTGATAAATGTGATAATTTATTAAATAATTAATGTTATGTTAGTAATGGAAGAATTGTGTTTATTTTGCAGGAAAATGACTGAAAATTGGAAGAAATAAAGTGAAAGGAGAAGCATAGCTAAGGATAGGCTTACTGGAAGACATGTCCGGACGGTGGAATGCTTTGCGTCTAGACGGAAGTAACAGAAGATGAAGACTGAAGAGTTGGAACATACTGTCATGTGCGTCCGGACGATTGAAAACACACGTTCGGACGCATGTTGCCAGCATGCCAACGCTAGTGGCAAAGTTTAAATCTAATCAGATAATTTCCCAAATAATGATATATATATATAGGAGATGATGGTTGTGTAGAAGGGGACTTTTGGATGTAGTGTTTTACTTTCTTTTATTTTTATTCTTCTGGTTTACTTTTGTCATGTCTGGCTAAGAGGTTTAGCTAGAGTTAGGGGAAGACCTCTCAATGAAGTACGGTAATGTTATTGACTTATGAGTTTAATGGTATGTGATATTTTGTTAATTTAACTTTTGATTCTTAGTAAAGTTTATGTTCTGTAAAGATTCTTGAGTTATTGTGTTTTATACTTTGATTTCTTGAATTTTTCTGCAAGACAAATAACTAGTTATTTCATGCTTAAATTAATTACAATTTATTTCACATAATAATATAATTGGAGGGTTACTCGGGTAAATCATGAATCTGATTGTTAGGAAAGTTTGATTTATTGTAGACTCCGGGTACAGTAAATACTTACAATTAGCAACCAGTTCATTAATTTTTTATGGATAAGCTTTTGATTATAAACAGATGTGTTTTCTTGTTCTTATTGCTAAATTCGGTGATTGGAGTCAGTTGACACTTGATTCTTGTCTAGGTTTTAAAATTAAGTCTTTAATCATTACTGTACGGATTTGAAAGGGTGTACTTGATACTCTAGTATTTTTTCATACTATTTTAATCACTTTACTCGGTTTTATTAATTCAAATACTCTTTTGAAACAAAAGATCTTCACAAGTTTGTTACATAATTTAGTGTGGTTTTTGCTGTTTTTTACAATTCTCTGAGGGTTCGACCTCAGTCTTCCGAGTCTATATTAATTTGCACAACCTGCGCTTAGGTTTACATATTTGAAGTTGTAGCACTCGTCAGACTTCTTGCGACCGCTTTCTTCTTCATCTTCTCCAATTGTTGTCTTCGTCTTCTCCAAGTGTTACTATCAGGTACATCTTCTTCATTGCCCCCCTCTCCCAATTTTGAAACCCACCTCCCCCCCCCCCCCCACCCATTCTGCAACCTCCCTCCCCCCCCCCCCCCCCCCCCAATTCCGAAAACTCCTTTAATTTTATGTATAATGAAATATTTACATTAGACTCTATGAAATATTAATGTAAGTATTTGTGAAAATATTATATTTATAAGGCATGTATTGTGCAATTGTTTTTTGTTATTTGAAGTGAATGAGAGTTAAATTGCTATTAGGTTGTATTATTTGAAGTTTGATTAGAATTATTGTTATGATATGGTTTTAGTTGAGTTGATAATAAATTTGATGTATATGACAAAGAGGGAGCAAGGTCCTCTTTATAAATTTTCAAAAATATGATCGTCATAAATATGATTGTTGTAAAATTCAAATTTTTGATGATGTGGCATGCCACATCATCATTATAGCGCTGATGTGTTCGGCCATGTGGTATTTTTTAATTATATTATTGAAAGTTATTTAAAATTAGTTGAAGTAGTTAGTTATAATAGAGAGTGTGGTTGGATTGAACTTGTAAAAGTGAATATTTAAAGTAAAAAATGCAATATCTATATAATAAGATAACTCACAAGTTAAATTTTATCCCCTATACATTTTCTCCCCCAAAAACATCACATCACTCATTTCTATCACATGCTTAATTATTTTAGTATTTGATTAATTTATAGTTTAATATGTTTTTTATTTCAAACATTATTCATACACAATAATATACATATATTGAGAAAATTTTGTCGGATTACGTATTTTAAAAAAAATTGTCAATTTTTTTAAGACAATAATGGATAAATATAGATTTTAAATGATGTAATTAAAGAAATGAATGAAAGAAAAATTATTATTTAATATGGTGAGATAAAAAATTTTGGACGTTCGAATTTTATGTTTCATCGTACTTTCATGTACGGGTTATGACTAGTTTAAATATATTTTGACTAGTTATTTTGGAGAGCTTGGTTGGAGCCAACAACGGCCACATTGTCCTATGAAGCAACTCTTTTTTCTGTCTTATAGATAATACTGTTCATAATATCATATCTTTTTTATTACAAGTTCATTCAAGTGTATATTACTTGTCGTGAATAAATGTGTGACTCACTATTTCTTTATGGGATGCTATCGATACACAATTGATGTTCTACTATTGAGCAAAGGTATAATAGAGAAAGATATAAATCTCAAAAATATCATTCAATAACCGATCATTCCGGGTAATTTTGGTTACTTTTTCATTTTTCTTTTTTACTACAGGGATTTCAAGCTTGCGTTGGCTATTCCCTGGAATTCGAATACGTAGTCCGAGCAGGTTTAGAATATATCATCTGAGGAACAAAGGTTTAAGAAATATGGGATTGGTTGCGTTGACTTTTAGAAATATGGGATGGGTTGCTTTCTCTCATTTGCATTTATTAACACCCAAAATAAAACAATTGTTGAGACTTTTGTTTGATAGTAATGATGATGAATTTAAGTCTAGGCCCCTTCAAGAGCTCAAAACCTTTTGAGCTCACACAAGGCGACCCAAACATCTCATCTAGACAACATTCATTGGGCTCGAATTGGACAATGGCTTAGTTCCATAGAGACTCAAAACAAACAAGTTCGAAATAGATGCCAACTCGACGTTGATGAGCCCAGTATAGATACCAGCTCAGGGAATGGGAGCATGGCACCAGGCCAATTAGTGAGAGCTACAGCATGACACGTGGAAAAGAGATAAGGAGACAATACCTAACAATCTTGATAAACGAAAACCTATCAGTAGTGGAGATGGCTCATGTATTCCAATCGGTGAGTAGTGGGTGCAAAAAAGACAAACGCAAAAGGAACCACAAAATCAGCAAAAATGGATCAACACGAAAATCCTAACGGCCAGATGTATAAATAACTAACGATATTACACAGAGTCATTAAAAAAAACTACCCAACAGTAACTTGTGCAATATTCTGTAAAATGCTTCAAACCAAACATCTTGTAACCACATTCTTCTTTCTCAAGGAATACATTCCCCAAGGAAGAAGAGCCTCTCTTACTGTGAATATATCCTTAATCTTTCAGCTAATACAAACTACTCATACTGTTATTTTCATCATGCATTACACACACACATGCGTACATTCCTACATACATACGCATTCATGGGCGAAGTCAGGAATTTTGGTTATGATGGACACTTTAATTACGTACTCTAATTTTTTTCCTCCTAACCAATCACACTATATAATATATTTATATTTTATTATATTATATTTAGCTGAAATTGATATAAAAAAATTCAGTTCAAGAATGATAAAAAAATAAGAATCAAAACAAAATTATTGTGAAATAGTAAATTCAATTTTTATTTAGCCGAAACAAAATCCTAACAAAAAGACACACACAAAAAAAAAAATTAGTACATCTTTAACCTAATTATATATTTCAATATAATATATAATATATAAATTTTTAAAATCTCTAAAATTTTGTATATGAATTAAATGTAAATTAATTTTTCACTAAATTTCTATTAATGTGCACAATCACAAGTCTTGTAGTAAAATTATTCTTTATTTAGTTGCAAATTTTGGTTGATGTCACTATCATCTTATAGAGAAATTCCCTATTCAAAATAGTTTAAAATATTTTTGGGTTACAACCTTTTGTCTTTTGTATACAATCGTATTTTATTAGGTTATAGGCTACTATTACTTGAAAAATGGTAAATGAGAATTAAAAATTTTTCTTAAAAAATAACGAACATTGTGTTAGATAAATAAAAATATTGTATATTCGTCAATATACAAATAGATCATTGACTCAATCCAAAACTACCATATTTATTTTAGAGGGTTAATAGTCCACTAATTTAATATAAAAAAAAACTAGAACCATTGAAATTTTCAAAAATTTCGGAGGGCAAATATAATGTATAAAATAATTTTATGGGTCCTCATCTAATGTGGTCCAAAAGTGAGGGGGCAAGTGCCCACCCTGATCCCCATGTGTTTCTTATAAGGGTTAGGTGATGTCTGTCAAGTGGCCAAAAATTTATTTTTTAATGGTGGGCCAAAAGTTTTATTTTTTAATAGATTTGGGTGGATTGTGATAGATTATAGATTTGATTTTTTAATAAGTTTGAGTAGATAGTGATGAGCTCAAATTTTTTTGTTTTAAATGAGCTTAATTTTTTAATTTTTTTGGGTAGATAATATGGGCCTAATATTTTTATTTTTTGTTTTGGGTGGGCACAAATAATATATTATACAAATATATAACATATATACATAACTAATAAAAAAAAAAATTGAGGGGAGGCACGTGCCCACCCTGGCCCATGCCTCCCTCCGCCCTTGTACACATTCCGCTTCCCACATACCAAGTTGTTTTGTAGTCCAATCTAGTCGATTTTGAACACCATGAGATAGGAAGCATGAGCCAGAACTGCATAGACCAGTGTTAATTGGTCTGCTTTGGGCAATCCTGGACTTGGTGAAGTTGATTTGGCTTAATTATTATGGACTACCCGAGTCCTCCTAGCTGTATTCTGGATGCTCTCAACCTGTTCCGTGACCATATATTCAAATGACACCAGCTTAAATTTTCTCTTTCACATGGAACCCGGGCTGACATTAACAAACAAATACACAATTATGCATATTGAGAAAATTGACTTAGAAAATTGGAGTAAAAAGACAAACAGACACACACATAATCTCGATATGGGTCAGATTGGCAAGAATGAATAGAAGAAAATTGAGAACCACAAAAAACAAAAAAAAAAAATCAAATAAGCAACAATCAGTTTCATTAATTTTCCTAAAATGAAAAATATATTGCATGGTAACTCTGTTCAACCATACCATGAAATTCCAACAAAAAATTGTTTTGTAATCCCAGCTCTCACGTCATACAGAGCAAAATGGGCAAATTTGCTGAATTAACAAACTCACAAGCTCTTAATTTATGACAACAAGAAGAGGGGGGGGGGACCCCAAAAATAAGCACGTACATAATCATCCTTAGCACAATTTCTCCGCTACAAAATAAAACAACACCAGCCTTTCATAAGCCAGAGAGTTCAAAATCTTACTTTTGTCGTCTGAAAGAATTTCATGAAGTCATTTTTTACATCTACTACAGAAAATATAGGGTGGTATTGTGACTGATTGTTCGGATAATTTCGATTGCAAAATGCATCGTCATTAAAGGATTCTGTCCTGAAGGTCTGTCATCAAAGTGGATGCCAGAGAGCTGAGCTTCTTTCCAGTTTCTCCCGCGATATTCTTAAGGGAAGATATATCCTGTTGTGCCTGGAAAAAAAAAGACCGACTCAAGGTCAGAATAATAATACTTCAACTGTAAATAAAAAATTTACCACGAAATCCAAACATTAAATAAATGAAAGGAGCTAAGAATTATAACATTCCACTAACATACCCAAGAGCTGGAAAACCACAGATTGCCAAGTATACCTGGAAAGAGAGTCGGTTGAGGAGATCACTTGCTGTAAGATCAATAGAGGAAATATCTGCATCGTGACCAAAGAGATCGGCACTAGAGATGGCCGTTGAACCCTTTAAACAAGAAACAGAGAAATCAAACGAGTCCAGAGTCTTTGAAGCAATTCATACCATCCATTTCATAGATAGGTTTGGGCAATTTATAGCTAGATAATTTAGTTGAACTTAAATGTTGAGCATCAATGGCAATACACATTCCTACACGTGACAATAAAGGTTTTTCAGAAAGGCATGCAATGAGAATATATGAAAACGGAAAAAAATTCAGAGCCCAAAAACTAAGGTACTCTGATGAAGCTACTTACTCAAATCATTCTATAAACATCAGTCATACTATACAAATAACAGTGTAAACTTTTTTGACATGACTAGATTTTTATATTGCATCCTGAGAGAGCCGATCATGTAAGCAATTCGGAGTTAAGACTAGCTATTGCATTAATACCACATGCAGAAAATATATTGTCACACAGGAGTACGAGGATGGGGAAGAGAAGAAAGGAAAAAGAGGGGGGGGGGGGGGGGGGGGGGGGAGGAGGAGCGAATAAGACATGCTAATCATCTCAAACATGCTTGCCACTAAGTTTTAATCCAGGTGACAATTAAAAACCTTACTGCTGAACAAGTGGATCGACCACTTTTATAAATTGAGCAAGGCGGAGAGGTCCCCTGTTCTTTGTGGAAGGCTTTATCAATTATGACATAGTAGGTTAGGTTGCCGAATGGGTCTCGGGTGGCCTAGAGTAGAGAAGAGAAGGGTGGTCGTAGATTAGGATCTCCAAGGCGTGCATAAGCAAGGGGCATAGCCGAATAGTGCTTAGTTTTGTTGGAAGAACCAACGCAAATACCATATTGACTTTCTCTCGCCCTACTTCTATGGATAGATAGTTTAGGTTGGAGAGAGTGCCTTTCTAACATTCTCTCCTTTCCAAAGCTGCACAAGGCGGCTCCCTTGATGTTAAATTCGAACATGAAATTGATCCTACACCTCATTAGCTAATATCATTTCTGGTAGAAAAAGAAGAAAAGAACTTACCATACGAATCCATCAAGGATGCCCCATTGTATATAATATCTAAAAGACAAGTAGGGACTTACATGATGGAGAATTTCTTGAGTTACTGTCTCTTCCGTTGATTCTTGATAATTTAGTTTTGAGTCAGTCTTCCATTATAAAATTAGATGGATCATGTCTTCTTTGGGGGACTATTCTTATGAATCATTCTCCAAGTCTTCAATTTAAAAACAATTGTTCCAATTTTTTAGTCCTCAAACATGATTTGGAAGTTCGAGACACCATTAAGGGGTCAATATTTAGTTGGTTATTGCACCTAAGAACTTAACACTAATGATAAGATAAAAAAAAAAGAGTTATGTCCAATATCAATGGTGTATCTGCTGTAAAAGTGAAAAAGACTTGGGTTCCTTGCCCAAATGGCATGCAGAGGAGTTTATGGATCACTTGTTCTCACGTTGCCCATCACCCAGTTGCTTCAAATTTGAGGGATAGATTGTTATTGTTTGTGAGAGTCCTGTGGGGAGTTGTGGATCAGTAGGTCTAATTTTTTTATGGGTTTGGATTTTGACACAAGTAATATAGCTGAGATACTTATGTAGATGTGCAATTCTAGAAATGCAGTATAAAGTATGGATTCAAATGTGTGGGAGTGACAAGAAATATTGAAAATTTTCCTTTTAATTGTCATCTCCAATTTATGCTTTTAAAGAACTCCCACCTCTTTTGTATTCCTTCTTCTTACTATAACATCTGGTTTTCTATCCAAAACAATTGTGATGGTTCATTAACAAATGAAAGGTCACATACTGAGAATTTCTGCAGGGATGCTGAAGCATCCGAATCGGCTTTGTTCTGATCCCCAAAAAACTGGGATGATGAAATAGCTTTCGCATTAGAGAACTTCTTCCTTGCTTCATCAGTTTCCTGAATCTGATAATGACAAGATGTAAACAAAAAATGTTAAGAGGAAAAATGACTCCTACACTGAACTGAACCATACTCTTGTCACAAGATACTAGTCCTCAATTGTTACAAGAGGAAGGAAGAATGAAACATCAAAGAAGTACCAAAGAAAACCACTAAAGTTCAGGCAAACGAAAAAAGCATAAAATTCTGGGGACACGCAAGGTTAAACAATGAAATACTCATATGCGATATCAATCTTCAGACCAAAGCTCATTCATCTAATTAATAATTTGCATCGATGTGGGGTTTATTGACTCCTTTACTACTAGAAAGCATAAAAGATATAAGCTTTTATATGACTGGAGGTGTAGGCTATAAGCATTTCTGACACCACTAACAAATATAGGGAAAAAAAACTCAACAACGTAGGAAAGAGTTTCATCAAATGAGCAACCAAGAAAGGGTTGTAAGACCTATTTGAGCATCAAAAACCAAAACTTCACCTCAACAAGTTGTCTGGTATCACATACTTTTTCAAGCACAAAATTTTGCAGAAGAGATCCAACATATTTGCTCCTTACAAGGTGAAAATAAAACAAAAAGTAGAAAATAAGCTCAACAACTACTAGAAAGCATAAAAGATATAAGCTTTTATATGACTGGAGGTGTAGGCTACAAGCATTTCTGACACCACTAACAAATATAGGGAAAAAAAACTCAACAACGTAGGAAAGAGTTTCATCAAATGAGCAACCAAGAAAGGGTTGTAAGACCTATTTGAGCATCAAAAACCAACTTCACCTCAACAAGTTGTCTGGTATCACATGCTTTTTCGAGCACAAAATTTTGCAGAAGAGATCCAACATATTTGCTCCTTACAAGGTGAAAAAAAAACAAAAAGTAGCTTATTGATACACACAAAATTACACAAGAAACTTCTAAACCCAAGAATTCAACATCCATACATTAATATGAATAAATTAAAGAGAGGCAACCGTGAGAAACATAATTGAAATTTCAGCTTCCTTTTTTCAAAGATGAATCTGACAGGCAATGGTTGCAACCGATTGATTAATTTCAGGTACACATTTGGCAGAGGGAAGTAAATAATATAAGACCAATTTTACACATTTGGAAACACTTAAATCTCACTCGAAAATTTCATGTTGAGATCAATCGCACAAGTGAAAGTAGGCAATCTACCACATTAAAATCAACAAAAGAATTGCAGTTATTCTTAAATATATTGAAGCCCCAGGGCATGCACGCTCACATGTAGCAGACCACCCGGAAGCAGGGGATCAAAGAGAGAAGAGTGAAAAAAATTGACCCAAGTCCTAGTCCATCCAGAATTTTAGGAGTGAAAATTAATTCTAACCTTCAAAAACATCAAACAGTCTCAACAAAAACTTGTACCAAGTTGGAGGTGTAAATTTGGTGTGACAAAGTAATTTAAGTTACCCTGCAGCATCGGGCTGGAGACCCTTTAAATGTTTGCAGTTACTAGACTTTGGGTACTAATGCTCATAAGAGATATCTCTGTCAACTGATGAGCTGCACAATAGCATTGATCTAGTTCTGACAAACAATGATAAGTAAATTCTAAATCATACAACTTACTTGCACTTTCGATGAATTTGAGCTTGTTTTCTTTGAGAATCCACTATCCATCCCATATTCTGCAAAGAAACTGGATGACTTTGGTGGGGATACATGACTAAGCACATGTGTGCCCCCAGAATTCATCTCCGCAGTTTGAACATTATCTTTGTATTCAAAACGAGATGCCAAAGATGAACCAACTGTAGGGTTGCCATTTACAGAGGTGGAAACTTGTACAGGTGGTTCTTCGGGCTTCTGGTCATAGAGGCTTTCACTTGGCTGCATTAGGAAAAAAGTGATTAGCTACTACAGGGTAGAAAGGAAGCTTCTATTAAATACCCAAATCAAACAACAAAATTAACTTTCAGAAACAAAATTTCTTGATAATAACAAACTTCTAAGTCAACATATGATATTTACCCTACACTAGATGTTCATAGCAATAAAGCTAGTCCCTACCTTACTAGTAAGCTTTCGAGCACCAAGCCCCGCACTCTTGCCAGTTTTCTTTGCACCGAGAGGCTTCTTAACAGAAGTGCTAACAACAGTTTGAGGAGCTTTCGGTGAAGCAGATACATAAGTAGTTTCAGACTTTCCAGAATTAATTTCTTTTGGGGCTCCATTGGTCTTGATATCAGGAAATCCATTTGCAGCTTCTACAGACTGAGTCCTAACTGGTGATGATGGCAAACCTGTCTCTTCAGCAGAACTTCTAGCAACTTCTTTTGAAAGTAATTGCTTGTATAATTCAGCAGCCCTTGAGGTATACTTAGCCTCAATCTTGCCTCCATCGCTCCACCCATGCTGCTTAAAGAAAACTTGAGCACGGTTATTACCCCCAAAGCTCATCATCTTTAACTGCTCTGGAGTCCATGAATCTAAATTGGTTGACCTAAAAATAAACCATAGTTCTGATCAACAAGGAATTGATTACTTCTTTTCAAGGTGAAAATATCCTTACTAAAATGAAAAGAGAGGAAAATGCCAGTAAGGCAATGACACAGAAAATGGACGACTCAAACAACTTTCTGCATTAGAAAACTTTACTGCTTTGCACCAGGTATATGACAGGCAACAATTGCGTTCTGTTAATAATTGAGGGGGGAAAAAACTGATCAAGTAATCGCCAAATCAATTTTTTCTTCACTGGTTTCATGATTTGGATCTGAAGCTTGACAAAATACACAAATTGCTGCCTCTAATTTCGTAAATGAGTGTTTATGAAACTAGAGGCGGCCAAAAAGAAGTCACATATATGCATGAAACTGGCATAATTAAACCAGAAATAAAACTAAAAGACACTTTATGTAGGTAATTTTTTTTAAAAAAACCCTAACAATCAACAATTAAATAGAACAGAATTGTAATTCAAAAATCACCTAACAAAGCTGACGTGAACACCAAGACTGCGATGAACCGCCGAACAATCTATACACAGGAAGATGCCGTAGGGAACCGACGCCCAAGTTGGATTCTTTGCATTGCAATCGAAACACATCTAGAACAAAAAGAAAAACTAACTAAATCGATAAACGAAATCACAATCAAACAAAGATCCATAGAAGCAATTACCAGATCTGAATCAGATCTTAACTATACCTACCAAATCTAACATTAAAACAACAAAATTCAAATAAAATTCCGATAATCGAACAGAAAGAGGACACAAAGAGAGTACCTTGTTATCAGACTTGGCTTTGAGCTTCCTAAAAACAGCGTTTTTGTCTGTAAAGATCTCGGAAGCCATGGCTACAGAGAGAAACAGAAGGAAAAAAAATGTAGAGAGATAAAGTGAACAGAAAGAGAGGGTTCCGAGAGGAGGAAAAGATCGGAGCGACGAGAAGCCTCCTCAAGGAACAAGACGAGCACAGCAATCGAGGCAGAGAAATATATGTGAAACCGCAAATTAAAAAAAAATGAGATGATTTAATTACCGAAAACGACCTTGTCGATCTGATTTAATTACGTGTGATGGCTCTCCCCGTCTCCGGTTCAAATCGTAGGTGGTTATAGGTGTCGCGTTGTTGTCTTTGGTTGTTAGAATGACGTAAATGTCCCTGTCGGGGGTTGTAACTGATGGTGGATGTTGTCAGGTCAGGTGAAAAGCTGTCCTGACAGTTAACAGTACCAACAAACTTTTTTCGGGGGCGGGGGGGGGGGGTGGTTTACAATTTTTTAATTTTCAAATCAAGTAATAATCTCGCATATGAAAACATTCTCTAATATTTAAAATTGAGTATTTATCATATAATATTTATATTTTAAATAATAATTTTTTATTTAATTACGCAAAAAAAATAAGAAAAAAATAAGGAAAAGAGAAAAGATAAATAAATAAAGATTAGTGGAGTTATCTGATACTATAGAGTGTGTTAGTTGAATTAATATTTTTCAATGAAAAAAAAATTTAGAATGAATTTTGTATTATTATATCAAAATAGATAAAAATTAGATCAATCTTAACAATCGCTGTATTTTTATAAATTAAAATTTTAATTTTTTAACTATAATATTATATAAATTTAATAGAACTCGTTTTTTATAAAATGGATCTTTCATCGATTTATGGTAGATAGGGATTTGAGTCCCTAAATCTGTGCCCATTAAATGACAGATTCATTGTGGAATAGTTTTTTTTCCTGCTTGAAGCAAAATTTCCTTGAGAAGCTTGATTTTTAAGGTATATGAGTTGACTCCTTCATGTTTAAGTTAATGCTAGCATTTTTAACTTTTCTATAAATGATAGCCTAATATCCGAGATTTTTGTGCCATTGAAGATTAGATATACGTAATTATATTTTAATATCTCGATTAAAAAATCTATTATTCTCAAATTTTTGTTATTTTAAAATGTCAACAAAAGTGAAAAAAATTTGGTTGACAAAAATAACCTTAACAAAATAACTAATATCTATCGTATCTTTTTATAGTTAATAACATTATTAAATTATGTGTAACTGTCACGTTTATGTGGATTGAATTGAGTCATTGGTTGTTATTTTAATTCTAAAAAAAAATCTAGTGATGGTTGAGTTGCTATATTAATATCTCTATATCTAAACTATTAATAAAATCAATCTCACTAATTTGCATGCACTTTGAGCCATGGAGTTGGAATTTGAAAATAATCTATTCAAACATTAATTCATCCGACAAATAGCCATTGACAGTCCACTTTATCACCATTTTTTACATTAAGGAACTTTGAGGGCTTGGATATTGGAAAAATGAATTGGGTGAGTGCTAGAAATAACTCATTCACTATTTTCAATTGATGTAGTTTTGAAAATATTATTTGATTTATTATGTTATTTGCAGGATAATGACTCTAAATTAATTTCATATGTTGCTGATCAAATTGATCGTTCTCTGAGCTGAAAGACACGGTGGTTGGGGCTGATGGTAAAATGAATATTTTTTGAACTTAAATGGTCATGGACATACTTTCAAAGTCTATAAGTTTGTTGCAACTAAGCACTAATATTTTGCAACCTTTTGAGATCATTTGAGAAGTCGAGAATGAATTTAACTAGAGAGTTTGAGACTAATTATTTAATGAAATATTGCATAGCACTGGATAGTTGACTTTTTTAACAACATCCTTGAGAAACCTCAAGCTTATCCTTAACTTTAACGTCACAATAAGCTATGACAGAAGTTTGCCGAATTTGAGGTCAAAGAGAGGCCTAACCGATAAGCTGGTCACCTTAAAAACTCATTACTTAATAAGAATCTTTTAGGCGTGATATGCGGACAACTCACTACAGAGAATCATGGGGGTGGCGTAGAGCTTAGGTCTGCTCATATGGGTAGATGTCAAAGTGAGATCCGATAGCTTTCGGCCCAAAGGGCCATGAACTAGCAAGAAGAGTAGAAATTTGGTACCGTGAAAGCTTGGATGAAGGACCTTAGGGCCCGTTGGAGTGGCTATTCCCTCCTGTTGTGCACCTTAAGGTGTGGTATTTGACCCCCCCACCTCCTGTATGTTGAGCCTGGGCCTGGGATTTTTAGAGCTAAGTTGACCGTGGGCTCTTATACGCAGAATGCTGCATGGGCTCTTATAAATTAAGCATGATTCGAGAGCAGGTTTCTTTGGAAATGCAATTGACTGTGTTTACGAGGTTAAGGAGAGAAAATAAGATACGACTTCAAAGCCGGAAATAAAGCATAGAGCTGAGGCTAAGCACATAGAGGATCTAAAAAATGTGTTTAATACCGGGTCGATCTTATGCTCGATCGATTGAGGGAATGGTATTGATGATCGTGCAAGGCCCAAAAGAATGGGCCAAATACTACATTTGCCATCAACAACTTGTTTTTGTTACAAACTACCGAGGATTTTTTGTAATTATAAACAAAAAGAGCCCTTAACATTTCTAGGCCAAGGCCCTTTTGTAAAAATAGTTACTAGCTTTATAGAATAACCAATCAAGCCCATTTACATCAAACCAAGACTTGAAAGTTGAAACTTACCACAATATGGCGCATAAAGTTGATGGGCTTTGGGCTAAGTTCTGGGTCATCCCCACTCTTTCTTATTAAAACTTTTTAGGGAAATTTGGAGGCCGGTCTCTCTTTATGGACTTATCAGTAAATAAGTCCATTAAGGAAACTTGTTTACTATTATGTCTATTTTGATTTCTATTATCCAAAATACTCTCATTAGTTATATTTAATTACAACAAATTTAAAAACTAATAACTCCTAAATTTTAGAAGTTTGACTAACATTAAAATTCTCTCTCTCATATCTATCTATATTCATATATAGAATATGATTATTTATTTCTCTCTCCCTCATATATATATATATATAACATTGAATATAAAAAATAGTAATATTGAATATTAATATTTGAAAAAAATAACAACGGTAACATGGTCAACAAAAAAAAGTAACATTGAATATTGATATTTCGAAAAAATAATAACATTCAATATTAATAGTAAAATACTCATAAAAAAAATAGTAACATTCTCAACAAAAAATAGTAATATGCACAACAAAAAAATAGTAACATGAAAAAAAAAATAGTAACATGCATAATAACATTCAATATTAAATTAACCATAGACTTCTCAGCAAAAGAAAAAAAAATGGGAGAGAAAGAGAGAGAGAGATGGTAGTAATGTGAAATTTAAATTTGAATTTCAGATTTTATAGAAAAAAATCTTCCATTAAGTGTTAATCAAATATGATTGTTTAGGAAACTAATTTAATAATGAAGATTGTTTTTTAAGTCATTAGAAAAACATTTTGGAGTTTAAAAAAAATAGTGGACTTAACTACTTATTAGTAAGATTAAAAACGAACTTATCCCCAAATAAATTTTCTTGACGAACTAAATTCATTATAAATCTCTTAAGAATGACTCAACCCTCATTTTCACAACTTCCTACTTGAGCGTAATTCAAATTATGCAACTAGTTTTATTGAACTTTAATGAGAACAACTCAGTGTACGAGATTATTACCACTTTTTCCTGATTCCTTCCTCTATTTAAAATATCATGTCGGCAATGTAATACAACCGCTTTGGCGAGATGAGATTATTTATTTCAAGCACTACATATTGTACATTTCTAGAGGGAAAATGAAACTATGGTTTCATTTTCTTCAACATACTCGAATGAACAACTCGACAATCCATTTAGATTAAAAGCATGTGAAAAAAACCCTCCATATAACCCCCATTGTATAGCTCCTTCTGTAATGAAGCAAGTGGCCGATTTTTCAGAGTCTAAAAAAGAAGATCTTTTGGCCCAAATGCTTTCTGTTCAGAAACCACCAGCCTTTTTTTGTCAAAACTGTCTGGGTGGCTGCTGGTGGAGCAACTTGCTTGGGGACCATTGGACATCATTTTCTGTCAATTTTGGAATTTCTCTATTGTGGGTGACTTGAATTTCAGTTATAGTAAGAAATTGATTTGAATTTTATTTTCTTTAAGAATTTAAAAAGATAGATGTCTTATAAATCTATTTCAAATAAATGATCAATTAGAAATCTTATTGTATTATGAGACAAAATTTTTTGGATTTATAATTAGATTATAGACCTCTCAGTTTCTTTTAGGCCTTTTTGGCCCAAAATTTTGGGGGATTTTCGCCTCCAGTTTTGGACATCCATGTTTGGTTCTATTCTTTAGGTTAGAAAATTGTGTAATCTCCCTTTGTTGATAGTGAAACTTTGTTGCTGCACTTCGCCAGTGGTTTAGGCTTTCGAGCCAATCCATGTATATTTGTATTATGTATATTTCTATTTTGTTTCGAGTGTTTATTTGTGTGCTCTTTGTTCATAACACACACACACACAAATTATTTTTTGGTACATAAAATAGATATGCAGATGAGTCACTCTACACTCAACACTACACAACTATCTGCAGGAGACCTCACCGCACTTACGTCGGGACTAAAACTTTGGTCTCATTGCGTGCTCTGGACGTTGAAGAATAGGTTTAGTCAACTGTGGAGACTTGAACTCAAGCATTGAACAAAAAAATCCAATTTCTTGGTCACACAGATTTTGTAAAACCTGAATTGGTCCCTACGTAATCACACTGCCTGGTCCATTAAAATCTCTGTGTCAATTTCTCTGTCTCTCTCTCTCTCAACCACACACACAAACAGATTTGTAAACCAGCTTGGTCCCATGAAAATAACACTGCCTGGTGCATTAAATCCTTCAATTGTTTGTTTGTGTGGATGAAGCAGCATGTGCATTGCATCTTGTATTCTTCTGTCACTTATCAAACTTTATCACCAAAGTTAATTACCCACACCCTCCTTTATGGCGGCAATTTTTTCCACAGTGATTGCAATTCATAAATGTACATTTTTTGTTCATGTGCATTGATACCTAGCTGAGGCTGTTGACTGAACATGAGAAGGGTAATAGAACCAAGAAGCCCGAAAGATAAATGTTCACACAGATGGAAGTTCTTGTCTGCTGATGACAATATATTTTTTGAGAAGCGCCAATTTTGATGCGACACGAATTTAAAAATGACATTATCAAAGTATATTTATTTATTTTCCCCTGTTTTTCTTTGTCTATGCTAAGCTTCACGACCATCTATAAACTTTGATTCCTATTTTATTTCCTAATTTTGGGATACCACATTCAGGGAGATAAGCAAGAGAGACCCTACTCATAAAATGCTTATTTTTTAAGAACATAGACGTAAATGTCACATTATCCGAACCGGTGGTCTAGTGGTAAGTTGCACCTGTTTAGAGTCATTCTCGACTCTCATGTGGTTATGAAGTAGGGTACAATTTACGGGAGTTACGCGATTTGTTACTTGGGTTTGTAAGTGTTGGGATGACAGACCGCCAGACAATAAGACATAATAAGTAGTAGGTCATTTTTTATCAACAAATTTGACATATTGTGGAACTCTTAAGGGTCCCCTTGTTTCATGTTCTTCTAACAACATAAAACTCGGATTTTGAAAACTTTTTAGCGAAACTTCACTATTCGTCAAGTCCAAACATCTAAGTCCAAAAATTCACTATTCGTTAAAACTGGTCAAGAGAGTTCGAATTAGCAAAACTTTAGATGGTTAATATGTCGAGATACCAAATTCAAAAATCTCGAATGAGATTCCATAATTCAGCTGATATGTGTAGTTTACAAGTAATTGTGTATATCTCAAGTTTATATATTAGCCACGAATCTAAATAATATGTGATTAGCACGACGTCCGAAAATGATTTAAAAAAAAAAAAAAAACCCTATTTCACTTACCTTGTGTGCTTGTTTAATATGAGAATTGTGAAACACTGTTTGCCTAAATTAGGTGGTGAAATGGAATGTCTTGGTTTGGTGAGGGGATATCCATCCAAGAGGGACCAACTATAAGATGCTACTTTATAATCCTACATTAATATAGCCAGGGAGAAATGCTTGTCATCACAGCTTTTGGAGAGAGAGAGAGAGAGAGAGAGAGATTGTAGGCTGACGCACGTTTAAATTGCAATGTCTGATATAAAACGTCGGCAAGTGTCCCTACCAATTGGTGCATGCATGTGCCCTCAGAATCCAATTGGGCAGCCTTTCTTTTTTTGTTTTGTTTTGTTTTGTTTGAAGTGCTCCACTTTCAAAAGGTGTCGCGTATAAGTACAAACAGCAAATTGTTTGTTAATAGTGGTCGCACCTTCACGGAATTCGGCATTATTATAGGGAAGCGGACGACGAGATTTGAACTTACGGTCTTAAAGTTTAACAACAGAGACGGTAAATATTTATCCTAACTCCAAGGGTAATTCAAGTAATAATAAAAACGAATTAGAATCATGCACGTTTGTAGTTCGAATCTTGACAACATCTTAAAGTTAGAGCATAATACTTTAATTTCGGTGTGGATAACATACATTTGATCGGACAAAAAGAAAGATTAATCGTGGTGTGCATAAATTAATCCGAATACTCTGACCATTAACAAAAAAAAAAAAAAAAAAATCGGTGGGAACGCTCCAAGTTGAATAGTCTTGTTCACCGTCGGGGCCACACGGTGGTCGTGGCCATACCCATTGATGAAGGGGCAAAGGCTCTGATAGTGATCCATTTGTCACGTGATACTTGTTCCATATAACTAACATTCTACACTGCACAGCCGCGTAACCCATGACCACTCCTTTTGACCCTTATCTACCTAGTTTTTAAACTTCCCCCCAGCCAAAACTTGATAAAATGATCGGGTTAATGTCCCACTAGTTCAATCATTAAGTCAATTGATCAAATTGGTCATATAATAATAAATAAAAATTAATTGTTAATAACCCGGTTTTAAAACTCGGCTGATCCGGGTTGGGTTTAATAACATTGCTTATCTATTTCCATTTGGACCTTGGTGCTGACGGAAGTATGAGTCACTTTTTTTCGAGTAAACATTAGGTATAACGGTTACCTCATGTTAATGTTGTCACGTAATGTAACCGTCACACCCAAAATTTACTCGTCTTTTTGACCCATTAATCTAATTTCAGTTCAAAATGAAATTGGCAAATTTCAATTAATGTAATTTAGTTATCTTAATCTTGAGAACAAGCCTTTGCTTGGTAGTTAATTGCTTCATTATAATTTAGATATTATGTATTCGAATTACAAAATAATTCTTAATAATTAAATGAATACATCAAAGTAATAATTTATTTGAAATTTTACAAAAAGGGTGGGCAAAATTCAAATTGAATTAGTTAGTGCAATTTCATGTTTTATGACTTGATGTTGATATTGCATAATTGATTGCATCTAATTCTTGCTTAAGTATTCCCAAGTTAATCATGATTGAAAATAACTCTTACGGGTGTTTGAATGATTAAGTCTGACTTCTGATAATTCAGAAAGTCTCAAGTTTAATATTTCTTATAATCTTTAAGGGTCAGCAACATTCATTTCTCATGAGACATGTTTTAAACCACCCGATTTATAATAAATTATATTATAATTTAAAAAAATAGTTGGCATAAATCTAATCATCTTATAACAAAAGAAAATATAATTAAAAACAAAGATGTGAAACACACGGAAGAAACTAAGTTGGACCTTACAGTCAAAATCAAAAGGGTCAGTCAACCCACACGGGTAGTTATTGACGTGGCGTTGAAATTTGACCAGTCAAAAATTTACGCGACGTGAGTTCGTGTTGATTACTTTTGAATGAATAATGATACTTAAATTTAATTTATTAATTTAATACATTACAATCATCATTAGATTAATTGTAATTTTCAATAAACAGTGAAGTATATTTTTAATTTAATAATTATAAATGATTAAGTAAATAAATTATGCCTAAATAGCATTATTTTTTTGAATTAAAGTGCCACATGTAGTTATAAAAAAGAAGAATAAAGTTATTGAGAGTTAAAAAAATTGACATAATTTTTTTACTTAGTAATATAACATATATGTGATAGAGTTCCAACGAAAATATTTAATAATTAAAATAACAAAAATACTATTTGATCCTTTTATTATCACATCATTAGGTGAGTAAATGATTTCACAGTCGATCATTTGATAGCCCTGTTTGTGAATATACAGAATAGAGCTTCGATGAGCCCTAAATGTAAAGGGTTTAAACCCTTTTAAACAATTAGAAGAGAGCGAAATTTGACCTTCCTCAACTTTTTTTATGCAAAAATTATTTAGTCTTATCATATTTATAGTAAAACAATTGAGCCCTACTTTTAAAAAATTAATACCATATTTTCTTCTAATTGTATCCTTCCTATGATATCAAAATTACATATCTATTTTTTACTCTAGATAACTAATTTTAATTTAGTTAAAATTTAATTTTTAAGAACCTTTAATACCTAAAAATTATAATTGCATTCATCTAGATAACACTTTTGATTCGAATTTCATTGTTAATTGGTCACATGTAGATAGATATTTTTGATAAATTATTTAATACTAATTTTAAATTAAATTTGTTATACCTTACTTCACGGATTTTAATTTAAATATCTTATCCAAGTATAATTCAATAAATATGATATATATTAATATGTAAGTATAATATAAAATTATAAAATTATTTCATAAAATTAATTTAATAAATTTATCTAAAATTAAATTATAAGGATGAAATTAAATTCTAATTTTGAATGGACTGTAATATAGATTATGAACATAAATTCTATTGGATATTAAAATTAAATTTAAACAAGAATTTTTAAATCAGACCAGATTAATTTAATTCGTAGACATGCTAAGTGTAGAATAAATAGTAGTTCAAATTTAAATGACATTTTTTAGTAATTTAATGACAAAGAACAAAAAAAAATATAAAGTATTTAAAATTTTATGAAAATACATTATTAAAAGTAGAATTTCATTGTCGTAATAAAAATATGATAATACTTAATTTGAAATTTTTGCAAAAGAATATTCTTGAAAAATTAAATGATAAAATGCGGGGTGCAAAGCATCCCGTCACCTTCCACCACGCGGCATTCTTCCGCCAACGTGGACCACTGGAATTATAACACGTTTCAAAACAACGATAACTATCACCCAAAGTGACTTTTAGGCGGCTAAAACTAGAGAAGGTTCTACTTGAGGTGACGTGTCAAAGGCCCACTAGCCTGTCCGAGTAATTGTGGGCCCTTATTTTGAAGTGTGTAATTTTTAGGGAAATTTGGAGGCCGGTCCCCCTATATGGACTTGTTTGGACTTAAGTCCGTCAAGGAAACTTATTTGTTATGAAGTCCGTTTTTTGTCAATTTTACCATACTATCCCTTCCCTTTAAAAGTGAAATAAAACTAAAAATTAAAAACTCCTAAATCTTAGGAGTTTGACTAACATTAAAATTTTTTCTCTCTCATATCTATCTATATCCATATATAGGTTAAGAGTTTGACTAACATTAAAATTTTGCCTCTCTCTTATCTATCTATATCCATATATATGTTAGGTGCATATATATATATATATATATATAGTAACATTAAAAATAAAAAATAGTAACATTCAAATACAAAAAAAATTATGATTTGGATACAAAAAATAATACATTTAAACACAAAAAAATAGTAACATTTAAACATTAAAAAAAAAAATTGAAACATTCAATATTAATATTTTTAAAAAATAACAACAGTAACATGTTCAACAAAAATTGTAACATACTTAACAATAATTATTTCTCTCAAATTCAAACGCAAAAAATAGTACTATTCAAATACAAAAAATAGTAATATTAAAAAACAAAACAAATAGTAACATTGAATATTAATATTTAATAAAATAATAGTAGTAACATGTTCAACAAAAACAGTAACATGCTCAAAATAATAGGAACATGAACAGTAACATACTCAACAAAAGTAGTAACATGAACAGTAACATAATAAAAAAAATAGTAACACGAATTTGATATATATATATATATAGAGAGAGAGAGAGAGAGAGGGAGAGAGAGTTTTGAATTTGATATATATATATATAGAGAGAGAGAAAGAGAGAGAGAGCTTTGAATTTGAATTTTAAATTTATGATGGAGATTTTATATATATATATATATATATATATATAGAGAGAGAGAGAGAGAGAGAGAGAGAGGGAGAGAGAGAGAGAGTTTTGAATTTGATATATATATATATATATAGAGAGAGAGTTTTGAATTTGAATTTTAAATTTATGATGGAGATTATATATATATATATAGAGAGAGAGAGAGAGATATCTTTGAATTTGAATTTTAAATTTATGATGGAGATTTTATTGGCATATTTTAATTGACCTTGAATTAAGGGATAACAATTTTCAAAATAGGAAATTAATTTAACTTCCTTTCAAGGAAGGGTATTTTTGAGATAAAAAAAAAAAGTGGACTTAAGTCATTACATATAATTTTAAACATGGACTTAACCCCTTATAAGTTTCCTTGCCGGACTCATCTCCAAACAAGTACATCTAGGGGGACTCACTTCCAATTTTCACTAATTTTTATATACCCTCAAAAATTCTATTAATTCTTACCTGTCAAACAATTGGGAGCGGTGCACACTCTTGTCCAGACTCTAATCTCGAAATATCTCTGTTTGGTAGTCAACACACACTTCCTTGCTTTAGAAATGTTTTTTAACTCTTTCAATCGACTTACTTCATGGTCAAGCTCTCTACTCAATTTGTCCGGCTGGGAACAAAAATCTGTTCATCAAAGCAATAGTCTTGTTTTAGCACTCTTGCTCAAAGTCGAACCAAATCATTTTAGCATGTGATTAGGGTCGATAGTCGAATGAGCTCGAAAATAAAAAAATTATTTTTTTAATTGAGTTTAAAAAATTGTTAAAAAGAGCCGAACTTGAATGAACTCAAAATCAGTCGAGTTCGAGTATTTATATATAAACGAGTCGAGCCTGTTGAGTTCGAGTTGAGTCTGTCAGACTCATTTTTCAAACGAACCTAAAAAATTATTCAATTTTAAATGAGCTGAACTTGAACCCAAACCCAAACTAAGTTCTATTAGTTTGGTTTGATTAGCAGCCTTACACATGACTTTGCCACGTGCTCTAATTCAGCTGTCACATTATGATTTATAGTTTTGGAATGATGACATCTTTGACACACTATTACGTTAATAAATTAGATTAATATATTAGATTTCAACAAGATTATTCTTTACTCAAAATATAAAGAGATGCTACACAACTTGTAAATCTACCCTTTCTTTCTTTCTTTTTCCATTTCATTTTTTGTGGGGTTCAGTGGGTTGGTTGGGTTTGGGGAAGGTTAGTACAACCTTATATAAAAACAAACCTTTGATAGCTTCAAGGAAAAAAAAAATAAAAAACGTAAGCACCAAGGGATGCTTTCTCTCAAATAATACAAAAGGTCCAATTGAAAATAAAAAGAGACCTAGTCAAACAAAAATAAATAAATAAATAAAAAGGGCAACCCAACCCAAAAAGCAAGAGGACTTAATTAATATTATCCTACATTAACCCCATGACCCATGTGCATTATATTAACCAAATATGAGTCAGCACATGTGACATCCAACCAACACTCAAATATTCAATTGTGAGGTTTTTACTTCATCCATGACTTGAATTAAAATAAAAATGTAATCCTTTTCTATGCACTCATTGAAAGCATGGTGTGCTTAAGTAATATATAGCCTACATCACCAACACTAAACCTAATCATCCCCTACCAATTAAACCTTTCAGAAATTTTTCTTTGGGATGGCATGGAACCGATCTAAGACAAGTTCATTTCGGATTCATTTTTAGCGAAAGTAGACCTCAGATACTTGCAATCACCCATACTCTATAGCAAAGTCCAAGAAACACCAGTGACAATCAAACTCAAAACATCCGACTGTATGACACGTCCAAAGTTACTTCCAGAATTATTACTTGTGTGTGTATGTGGACTTTCCAATAGATTCAGCCCTCCTAATTGTTGGAATCTATTAGGAGCTCCTTGCCAACCCTCCAGACCATTGATTAGGAAGGTTATTTTCATTTTTTTGTACACATCTCTCTTCAACTTGCACTCAATCTAGCCACATTCCCAAAAGAGGGGACTTTGAATGATAATTTTGTGGGTGTGAAAACTTTGGTTTAAAGTACAATGAACAACATATATTGGCAAGCTTTCTTATAACTTTTCTTGGTCTCATATCACTTAGTCATGAATTCAAGTAGAACTCAATATGTTGTAAAAAGTTCCTTGACCAATACAGTAGTTGATCTACCAACTAAAAAAATGGAGAAAACAAATATAGTGGCGGGATCAGAATCTATAAACATGGTACAAGGCATTAAATTAGTCCAAATATATTTTGCGTATCATGCATAAGATAGGGATATTGAAACTTGACAATTCCATTAGATTCAAGTCATGAGGGATTTCTCTTACATGAATTTTCTAGTTCTGTGCATGGATAGTCTTTTTTGATCGAACTGGAGAGTTGATTAATTGAGATATGTGGAAATTGGCGTGGACACCCCTGATCGTAATACGCCCCCAAAAAAAAAATGGTAAGGGATATCTTCATTGTTGTCCTATATTTTGACATAATTCAATTCTTTACTTGGATTTACCATTTGACATTTAGATTGCGTCTAGTGTGGCCCGTGATATTTTGGGGTTTAAAGCGGCAACTAAAAAAAAGGCCTTTTATTTTTAAAAATAATATTTTATTTAAAATTTATTCTTCTCATTTTTTGTGATGCCCACTGCCCAAGCTTAAAATGATAATGCTAATAGAGAATTATAGACTTTGTAAATTTTATGGTGTATAAAAACAACAAAAAAAACAAACAAAGGCAGATGGTTAAAAAAAAATAATAAAAAAGGTAAATTAGTTGCCCTTTGTTAGCTTAGACAGAGAGAGATAGATAAACTGGAAGTGAAAATTTGTTGGTCTTCTAAACTCTTTTATCATGGAGAGAGAGAGAAAAAATGTTGAAACGTTCATTTTTTACTGTTTCTTTTTTCTTGTTTTTAAATTTTTTTTTTGGTGATATTTTTTCATGTCATGGCTAGAGCAATAGGCCTAAACTAATTCAATTTAAATCTAACTTTAATTTTATTGTTGGGTTTAATTTTTATAAAATTAAAATTTTTATTTAGACAAGTGGTTATAATTACAAAAAATAGGGTCTAACTAAAAATGGAACCTAAAGTCCAGACTTTGATACCTAGTAGGGCCGGTATTTGTGTCTTTCTCAAACCAGTTGGTGCACTTCTGGAGAATCCTATACTATACTGCCATGGTTTTGTTCACCTCTTTTTTTTTCACTTTCTGTTTGTCTATTATTTTTGTCAGACTGTTATTTTTAAATGTATTTTTGAGCATATCGATAATACAATGTTTTGGACTTGCCAAAAAAAAACAGCTTACACCTCATCCTTTGGCTTTTTTAAGAAATATTTGTTGTCATCTTTTGAAATCAAATCCAAATTTATCTGATGACAATTTGAATGCGAGGAGGAACAGGTCAATACGTATGACAAACACAAAATTATAGTCCTAATTTGATAAATACGAAGTAACCCAAAAGTAATGACAACCATGAGAAAACAAGAGACATTAATTCTATTATGTGAGAAAAAATTATTAAGCTTATGCCTTGTAAATTTTGGAATTCTAAACTCTAAACTCAGTTTTTGAGGTGATTTTGAGATACATAGGTTTTTGAATTGTAAACTCAGATATTATGAGTTTGAAATTTGGCAACCTCTTAGATCAGGTCATGAGAGATTTATTCTTCATGAATATCTTAATTCCGACGTGGATGATCTGCCTTTGACTGGACCGATAATTAAGAAATTAGTCAAAGTGCGTGTAAACTGATCCGAACACTCCTGACGATTGAACCAAAAAAAAAAAAAAAGGTTTTTTTCTAAAGCTACATCTACTGAAACAGATTTATATCCGTTTTTACATATTTGTCCTCTATTTTTCTCATATATTTTTCACTCATCATATACATATTAATATTTGGTGGGGGTAAATTTAAAAACAATGGTTTTCACATGAATTCATTGTAAATGATTTATTATTGAATGAAATTAATTAACGACATTTTTTTTTTGGGTTCAACGGTCACTCGGTCAGGGGTATGTAGATTAATTTACGCGTATTTCGATTAATTCTCTTCTTGGTCTAGTCAAACGCCAGCCGTCTACGTCGAAATTAGAATATTCATAAGGGATAAATTTCGCATGACATCGATTCAAACTCAAAATATCTAAATTTGCAGCTCGTCTCTGTTACCATTTAAATTACCTTAATTTTGTGATTTCATTTCGACCAGAGAAACATATGTACTTGTGGAATCACTAAGTAGTCTAGTAGGAGAGTCAAGTCTTGCCAGATAATTAATTTGTGGCTTTTCCAACCTTTAGAAGATATCATATTCTAGAAACAAACGTCCATTCATTGAACCTTACTCCCCACCTTTTTGATTAATCTTTCCGTTCTTTTTTCTTTTAATAGCTTTTCAAGAAGTCGTCGTAAGATAAAACTTTTTTTTTTCTTTGGAATCAAGACTCTTAATTAATAAAAAAACAATAAGATGGCAGAGATAACGGATGATTAAAAAGTAATAGTAGATATAAAATGATTCGAATTTGGAATTAAATGGGGATTAGTGTCATTTGATCCAGATTAGACCAACGATTAAGATATATCGCTTTGCCACGAACTCCTTTAATTTTTTATTAAATTCTATTATTTAGGCTCTTAAATCTCTGTTTTTATGGCTGTAAGAGAAAATTCTAAATTTAATAAATAAATTATATAAGATTTTGAATTCGGTGTTGTCAATTTTGTAAGACTTGAGACAACATGTTAGATTATAATTTTTTATTTTTTACAAAGTTTACTTCTATTATGAGAACGATTAGGATTTTGTTCGTTTTTATGCATATTGTCCAATATATTATGAATAATTCAGTCATTAATATCCTACTCCCTGAATTTTCCTCTTTTTTTTATATATAAATTTAAAAGGGTGTGTATTCTTTTTTCATTTTAGAAACGATAATCTATTTGTGCTTTTTGTTAGAGATCAGTTATACACGATTCATATACGACACGAATTTAATATAATACAACTCTTTAGACATGAATTAATAAACGAAATTAGGTATGAGTGGGATACTTTTTTTACACGAATTTGTTTAAATTCAATACGAACTCACTTCACCCAACACGATTGACATACCTACTACTCGGTTATCATTACGTCACATTTGGAAATAAATGTGTTAATTGAGCCGAATTTTACGAGTTTAAACCAAAGTCTGTCAAACTCATTTTTTTAAACGAGCCTACAAAATTGTTAAACATCGACTTGTTTAGAAAATAAATCAAATTCGAGCCGAGCTCGAATAACTCGATTATTTTACATATAAACGAGTCAAAAAAATTGTTCAAGTTCAACTTGTTTAAAACACGAGTTGAACTTGAGTCAAATTTTATCAAAACCGTAGCTAAGTAGCTCTGAACGCCCCTATTTAAAAACACATACAAAGTGGTGGTGCCCTGACTAAATTGAAATTCTCACATGCCTCCAATAAAAAAACATATAAACCTTATTTTTCAAAACCACGCATCAGGCAAAACGTGGCTCAATAAATACTAAAATGATTATGTTTTATTTTATTAGGTGAATCAGACGAAATAGCGACGACCCAATCAAGGGTCAGGATAAGCTCTCGTGACGCGTACGCGGACCAACCCATCTTAATCGGACGAAATATAATAATATAATATAAATATTGTTTTTATTATAATTTACATTCTAATCGGTTCTTTATCATTATGTAAGAAGATATTAACTGGGGTTAAACAAAAAAAATTGACTCAAAGAATTAGATGGGTTGGCGATTATTTGAACATGCAGCCGCGAGTATTTGCTTTCAACAGTGGCGGCTGTTTCTTCCAAGCTCAAACTAATTACGTAGAGCATAATTAATTCCGGCTCTTATGATGTGGACTAGTGTCAAAAGATGACGCGATTTGTTAGTACGGTATCAAATTAAAAAATTTAAATTTTTATTAAATTATTTATTTTATAAATGAGTAGACTTGACACGACACGATTAATAAATAAATCAAATACATGTAAAGTCAATAAAAAAAAATATACGATACTACTTATTTATATACTTGTTATACACAATACGAATCATATATGACATGAATTAATAAACAAATTAGGTATATGTGAAATATATTTTGATACGAGCCTGTTAAGATACGATATGAATCCACTTCATCCAACACAATTGACAGGCCTAACGCTGACATCTGAGTTCGAAACTTACTAATTTATTTGATGTCAGATCATGAAGAATTTATTTCTCATAAATTTCTTAGTTCCAAAGTGAATGATTTATCTTTAATCAAATCAAATAGAGAATTAATCGAAATACGTATAAATTGATCTGGACAATTCTAACCATAATATCAAAAAAAAATATTTTTTATTTTTATTTTTTTATAAATCACTTATCATAAATTTAAATAAAATTTATTGTATGCAAATGAATCTCAAACTCATTAATAATAGATAATTTATTACAAAACTTTTTTTAGACATTGAAGAAAATCTGAACATCCATAACATGAATTTGAGTCATTGAACACTCTCAGTTAGGTCATTTTTAAGGTTTACTCAAATTTTAGTTAAGATTTGAGCGAAAAACTTGATTTGATACAAAATATTTTAATGGAAAAATTCAAATTAAAAAAAAAATAAATTCAAATTTAAATGAAGATAAATTCAAATTTAAAAGAAGGTAGAATATGACCATTAAATTTTTAAAAGGATAAAATCTAATCATTCAAGATTTGAGTTAAATTTTGAGTCTCTCTTCATTTAATTTGAATTTGAGTAAAGGACTGAAGATTATTTTAAGTATATGTTTACTCAAATTAACTGAGTAAAAAAGTTTGGGCAAGGATTAAAGATACTCATATCTTGAAATTAAGGAGTTGTCTATGGTACTGAAAAAAATGGAACTATACTAATATTTATCATTTTTGTGGATATTTTTATCACTATTGTGATACAAAAAAATTATAAAAATAATTATCACAACAATGGTAAAAATACCTATAAAAATAATAATTTTTTATTATAAAATGACCCACAAAAATTATAAAAATACTCATTAAAGTAATAAATTTTATCGATATGATACCAAATTTTTTTTCAGTACAATCATCAAGCCCCCAACTTAAACACCCATTCAAGGAGTAAAAGTTGATTTTAGTATATGTTTTCGGAAAAGAATGTCAAAACGACCTATTGATTGACCATAACTGCGAACTCCCACACTTTGAGTAAAGAAGTTTGGCGCAGGCTATGGTACCGCCAAGTCAAAATGCGGTACGGTACCGCATTTTGACTGGGAGCCGTTGATGTTCTGGTCATGAGTGCAGAACCGTTGATCTGATGATTTAAATTTTTAATTTTTTTTTTGGTTAGCATGTGTTGTAAACCTATAACTTGCTCAGCCGGTGAGTAAAAGGATAATTAAGATCGATCTGAAATACACATGATCGATCAAAATATTGATTTTTTTTTTTTTTTGTACTTATGTTACAACCGTACTGGGGGAGCATCTTGCCTACGGTGGGAAATGGGGAATTGGGATCCATTAGAGACAATAAAGATCGATCCTTAAAAAATGGTAATTAAGATGGATCATACAAGAACATGATCGATCTAATTAAATTTTTTTCCTGTACATATGTTACAACCTTTACTGGGGGGGACGTCTTGCCTAAAGGGGGTGGGGATGGGGAATTGGGATCGATCATGAAAAATAAAGATCGATCCTAAAAGCATTTACAGTGCATGCTGAGTTCAAAATAGGAAATACTATGATCGATCTTAAATATGTACGATTGATCTTGGGTCCGTGTTCGATTTAAATTATGTAAGATCGATCTTATGATTGAATGTTATGGACATTAAAAGTTGGGTTACAATTTTGTAGGAAAGATTACAAGTTTGATTAGTAGGTTTACTGGTGATGTGAAATATGTTATCCATTAAATGGCAAGGTTATGTATAATAGAGGGAAGGTTATTACAAATAATGGTGAAATTACTCCAATCAGTGGGAAAGAGGTAATTGTTATGGGTGAGGTTATAACATTTTGATGAAAAGTTACTACACATTGATGTAAGGTTACAAATGCTACAGGGAAGATGACAATATTAAAAATAAAGTTATCACCTACTTAGGCTAAGTTACACATTGAAAGGAAAGTATATCCACTATTGAGGGACAGTTACAATGCATAAGGGTTAAATTATGGCTGTCAGTGGGAAAGAGATAACCTTTAGGGGTGATGTTATAACATGGAGAGGTAAGGTTACAACGTTTATAGGTAGGATTACAATTTTAATAATAAGATTACCACCTATTGAGGTAAAGTTACCAATAGAAAGAAAAGGAAGTTTATCGAAAAAAAAGGAACACTTACAATGGATAAAAGTAAAATTACTCGTGTAGGTGGGAAAGATGTAATCGTTATAGGTGAGGTTATAACAAATTGTTGTCAGGTTACTACATGGAGAGGTAATGTTGTAATATTTAGGGGTGAGGTTAAAACATTTTGTAGTAAGGTTACAACTAGTTGATGTAAGTGTACTACATGTTGATGTAAGGTTAGTACCGTTTGAGGTAGGATTACCACTCGTAAAAATAAGGTTAACACCTATAGAGGTAAAGTTACCCATTAAAATAAAGGTAAGTTTATAGACTAAAAAGGAACACTTACAATGGATAGAGGTAAAGTTACTCCTCTCGGTTGGAAAGAGGTAACATTTAGTGGTGAGGTTACAAGAAAAGGTATATAAGATCGATCGTAAATTAACATGATCGATCATACAACTAGAGTTAAGTAAAGGGGGTGGGGATGGGGGAATTGGGATCGATCATGAAAAATAAAGATCGATCCTAAATACGTACGATCGATCTTGGGTCCGTGTTCGATTTAAATTATGTAAGATCGATCTTATGATTGAATGTTATGGACATTAAAAGTTGGGTTACAATTTTGGAGGAAAGATTACAAGTTTGATTAGTAGGTTTACAGGTGATGTGAAATATGTTATCCATTAATTGGCAAGGTTATGTATAATAGAGGGAAGGTTATTACAAATAATGGTGAAATTACTCCAATCAGTGGGAAAGAGGTAATTGTTATGGGTGAGGTTATAACATTTTGATGAAAAGTTACTACACATTGATGTAAGGTTACAAATGTTACAGGGAAGATGACAATATTAAAAATAAAGTTATCACCTACTTAGGCTAAGTTACCCATTGAAAGGAAAGTGTATCCACTATTGAGGGACAGTTACAATGCATAAGGGTTAAATTATGGCTGTCAGTGGGAAAGAGATAACCTTTAGGGGTGAGGTTATAACATGGAGAGGTAAGGTTACAACGTTTATAGGTAGGATTACAATTTTAATAATAAGATTACCACCTATTGAGGTAAAGTTACCAATAAAAAGAAAAGGAAGTATATCGAAAAAAAAAAGGAACACTTACAATGGATAAAGGTAAAATTACTCGTGTAGGTGGGAAAGATGTAATCGTTATAGGTGAGGTTATAACAAATTGTTGTCAGGTTACTACATGGAGAGGTAATGTTGTAATATTTAGGGGTGAGGTTAAAACATTTTGTAGTAAGGTTACAACTAGTTGATGTAAGGGTACTACATGTTGATGTAAGGTTAGTACCATTTGAGGTAGGATTACCACTCCTAAGAATATGATTAACACCTATAGTGGTAAAGTTACCCTTTAAAATAAAGACAAGGTTATTACAAGAAAGGGCAAAGATGATCGATAATAAATTTAAATGATCGATCTAAGGGGTTTTTTTTTTTTCCTACTTGTGTTACAACCTTACTGGGGGGGGGGGGGGGGGGTGTTTCATAGGGGGGGAATGGGGAAATTGGGATCGATCATAATAATAAAGATGGATCCTAACATGATATACATTGCATTGGTGATATCAAATAAGGAAGCGTATGATTGATCTTATTTATTTACAATCGGTCTTATGTAATAACGATCGATCTTATTTACTAACGATCGATCTTATTTAACCCACATGATTTGCTACTCCTCCTGTAGAGGGAAATGTGGACCCCAGCATGATGGACAACAAAATTATTAAATAATTGTTTTCCCTCCCACTTTGAATGTATCCCGCCCAGATGATCCCGCCAACAACACGATTACCTTCGTCAGTACGCTATACTCCCCCACCAAATCTATCCAAAAGCAGGGCGACGACTGTAAGCGATGCCGGAGCAGTCCATTGTTGTTGTTAGTCGCGTTTGACGGTAGTTTGATACATTATAATCGTGTATGTGCATTCGATTGAAGCAATATCCATGTAAGTACCGATATTTTTTTTTCTGTTATGCTGTGTAACATTGGGACATATTCAAGTTGTAATAGAAGACATATTATACTCAGGGTAAAGAAGATGTACATGGAATGTAAAAGGGATGCAAATAAATTACATCGGCCATCAACCGCCTGGATTTATTACTGGTGAGTCACTTGGTATTTGGCAGAATGATCGACGTGGATGTAGGTTAAAGATGTAGATTAAATCTTTAACATTTGCTTCCATATGCAGCAAAGAGAATTTAAAGAGAAAAGAAGGTTGTGAAGAAGCGAAAACAAAAAATCAGGTATGTATATTTAACATGTTAGTCTTTGTAATTTGGCGAAGTCATGTTTATCAAGTGTAATGGAAGTAATTTCAGGCAATGAAAGCTTGTGCTCTGCAATGGCGTAAGATGACTGATGTTGACAAAGGAAAATACATAGATTTGGCGAATTCATCAAAGTTGGAATACGAGCGTTTGAAAGGAAACATGAAGAACTGCAATGGGGTAATTTGAATTTTGTTTGGAAAGGCATATATATGTGCACTTATACATAGAAAACAGTACATAATATGTATATGTATTTTTCTGATATTTTGAAGGTCAAGCTGGGCACAAGATGTTCACCAAGCATGGTCATGAAGATAATAGAAAAGTTAAGTGAAGAACAACGACGTGGCGTTGAAGAAATTGGTTTGGGTGGCGTGTTAAACCTTAAATGTAAACAAATAAAGAGAGATTTGTGTGCATGGTTAGTGGAGTGCTTTGATCCGGAAGGCTGTGCACTCAATGTTTATGGAAAATCGTTGAAGTTCTCTCCTGTAGATGTTGAGTTGATAATGGGACTGAGAAATGAAGGGGCAGATGTGGAGAGGAGCGGGGCCCCTGATAGAATAATTGAGTTATGTGAATCGTTGTTCAAGGGAGTCAAGGTTATTCCTTTGAAAGTTCTAAAGGGTAGATTATTTGAAATGAAGGATAATTCTGTTGAGTTCAAGCGTATATTTGTTTTATTTGTACTTGGTTATTTATTGCTTCCCACAATGAGGACCACGGTTAGCACATCTTCCATCCACTCGATAATAGATGTTGGAGGTTTAGGCAAGAAGAACTGGGTGAAGCTTGTGTATGATGGCGTTATTACAGGAGTGCAGAAGTACAAGCTGAATAATCAGCACAATATCAGTGGGTGCATACTTGTCCTAATGGTAATTAATTGTTTACTACACATTTGCATTCTAGTATTAATAGCATAAATGGTCATGAAAAAAAAAGTTTGGCACATTCACCATTTTTTATGTGAAGCTGTTTTTCCTTGAGCGGGTGACACCATATGGAGTTGTGGATGTTCCATACATGGGTCGAACCCTTCCCCGAATTGCTGCATGGGGTGATAAAGAAATTAATGACCGTATGATTCTATTAAAGAAGTCAGGCTGGCTACAATATATGCGGGTATCATTTTTTTTTTCATTTATGCAATTAGCTTGTAATACATAATAAATAATTGTATGAAATGTTCATTATAGGTTCCATTATCAGATACCAATGATGGTGTATCAAACACACATGTGAAAGAAATATCGATAATTCAGGCTTGTCAAATGAATAGCGATGAAAGATTTACAGTAAGTGTTGTTGATACTTTACCACAATACAAATTTAAATTGTTATGTGTGAAATGAAATGTAAATGATTGACACAGGCCATTGAAAAAAAACTTTGTAATGTCGACGCCGTTGTGGGGAAAATGCAGTCAAACTTAACTGAAATGATTGTAGAATTCAGTTCATTGATTTCCACTCTGAAAAAAATGATGGAAACCACGCGAGGAGATAGTTCCAATTCTGACGGCATACAAGAAGGTCACACCCATGAGAACGATGTGAAGGATGGTAATGGCAGTAGTAATGGATTGAATGCGTCTCCCATGCATGGATCTGAAAATCATAATCATATTGGAACACCGTTTTCTGCTGTGAAGTTGGTTGAAAGTATACAGGCAACAGATTGTACTAAACTTGATGCAAATGCACTTGCATTATTTCAACCCACACATATTGATTATCCTCAATCGGCATCATACTCCTGTACACAGAAGTCAGGAATGGCAAAGATTGTTCGTAGAGGTTCTAAAAGAAAACCAAGTAAATGGTTGAAGTCACCCTATGTACTCCCGAAGGTATGATAGTTATATTTTTTAATTTAACATGTATACTTTGTTATCCTTGTGCTTATTTCATGTATAGCATCGTCGGTTGAATAAGAATGTAAAGAAAGAAGGACAGTTGGCAGCGTCCATTGATGCCATTAGTAATTGGTTGAAGTCACCATATGAAGTAGCCGAGGTAGGTTGTCAATTGTTCACGCTAATTAAAATCACCATCAAATGTCATTTACATTATTGACATAGTTATTCTAACAGACAAGTCGATCGCAGATCAATGTTGCGGACAAAGATGTGAATGATGAAGTGAATAATCATTTAAGCAGAAAGTGCATTGTTAGGGATCATAGTAGTTCAACGGACGCGTTTTTTAAGGTAACTGGTCATGTTCTAATTACATAGCATGTCACACAAACCCATTAATGTAGATAACTCAAATGTACGTAAAATAATTATTGTTTTTGTAGTTACTTGATGGAAGGACGAATGACATTGAACCTATACTGCATACAGAGAGTGCAATTGAGAAAAGATTAAAGTTTGTCCAAAAGGAAAGCACTAGTGTTGCAGAGATTCATAAGGTTGGTATGTAGTGGTATTGTATTAGAGATACCCATAGATTATTATTGTACATTAAAAGTTTGTTCCGTTAACCAGATTTCAGATTCGAGTGGGTGTCTACCACCAGTAATCGTGGATAATCCAGATATTGACGAAATTACTACCGTTGATACGGCATCAATACTGGCATACGTTTTTGATGCTTCTTTAGATTTGAGGTATAAAACTGTCATACACATATACACGTTTGAAATTGTTTGTAATATATAATAACATAATATAATTGTGTTGCCGGTTAGTGAGGTGTTGGTTAAATTCAGTCACGAGTTCGCAACCAGAAAGTCAATGATGACTTTATGCCCTTTTCAATGGATTTGTGCTGAGGTGAGTTACAGCGAATATTCATGTTTTTAGATTAATAAATATGATAAATAACTCTTAATTGAAATGTTTGTATTCGTATATTGGTTGTAAAGATAATAAATCTTGCTGCATACATTACTATCCAAGGGAGGAAGACGAATCCGTTAAATCTGAAGAGTAGATGCTTTCTGCCCACATACTTTTCGATAATGCATCCAACCCTTGTGAACAGCATTATCGTGATTTTCAATGCATCAACCATAAATTGACTTTTTTTATGACTAATATTTGTGAATATATTCAGCAACAAGCAATTGGAAGAGTATCGTCCAATCAAGGTGTACAATGCACAAATGATTCATTTCTTAACTTGTTTGATTACATAAACAAATTTGAAGATTGTGACAAGGTTCTTCATATATATCTTACTTTCATATATATATATATATATCATTTGCTTTAATCAACATGGACTTTTCAGTTACTGTCATTGGGTCATTGAATTTTTAATGCAGATTTTTATTCCCATGAACGACAACAATCTACATTGGTACTTATGCATGATCGATGTAGTTGAGCGTGAAGTTGTATTGCTTGACTCTATGCCATTAACGGACAGCAACCGTCGACTACTCGACGTGAAGAAGGTGGTTGCGTATCTTTGATTCTTTACTTCAGTCTATTGATTGTTTGTACAAGCCAATTCTCCACACATTCCCTTTGATAGAAGCCGGATGGGCTCCAAGACAATATAATGGACACGACTGTGGTATGTTTGTTATTAAATTCATGGAGGAACCTTTGTTAGGTCCTGGGTGGATGTTAAAGGTAATACAACAGATGGACACCAACGTTGAACATATTTCCCCACTTTTCGTATTTCATACACTAACAATCTTTTGGTGTCAGGATGATTCGAATGATATGCGGCGGAAGCTAGCTGTTCAACTGGTCACCCACATTGAAAACAGATTGAGAAACCAAGTTGTTTCCAAGGCACGTATGCGATTTGCTAATGGTGGAAAAATGCTGTCATATGCATGATTTAGGCATTTAGATCAAGCATTTCTCTGTTATTCTGTTTTGTGGATTTTGTAATTGCATCATCTGTTATTTTGGATATATTGGATATATATATATGTATATATATATATATATATATATATCCAATATATATGCATTATACACACCTTGAGTATGTAGATATATATGTACATACAGCAATATATGGATTTTGCTATATTAAACTCCCTTGTTTACTCAACGTTTCTCGTTAGGCATATGAACTACATGATGAAAATGTGCATTTCCATTCAACTTTTTCCAGCACACAGCAAAACCCAACACAGAATATATTACACCATCGTTGGGGCAACACAGTATCTATTCAGCCCAACACTATTTCCTTTCTACATGAACATTACTTTTCGGTTTGCACAACACCCCCACATAATCTATTGCACCATCTTGAACCCCTGCTATGACCCATTCGCAAGCCAGTATGCAAAAAAAATTATCCATGATAAAAAAACTGCAATCTTTAACTTTCTGGCCAGCTTTGTGGCTCTTTCTTCTTGTGTCTGATGCCTTTTCAGTGATCGCAATAGTCCTGGAATTACAATTTTTGATCGGTCGCACATTGGAGGATCATACCATTGGAAATAATTGCACCCACCTGCCTCCTGCATGTACATACTTTTGGTTAAAATTATGATGTATTTGCAAAAAAACCTCATTGTTCATAAAAAACCCATTACAAATAATTATTTTTGAAGAATATCAGTATCTTACCCCATATCTCTCACAGCCAATAAACCTCCTACCTGGATTTGAATCTGTCCATGATGTCCTCAATATTCCCATTCTCCTACAGTTGCAAAGTTGAAAGTCCATAGTGCTATAAGCTTAAAACAGAGGGGTGTAAAGTGAAATTTTTGACCCTTTCACTTGAGTGTTACTCTCTGCGTAGTCTCTCCCTGTGTAGTCACATATATAAGGAGCATCTTCCTGTTGGCGGGAACATTTCCCTCCACTTTTGTGGACTGCATAGGCTGGTGAAATGTCCAAACTCACCTTGTCTCCTTTTTTTATGCTGGTTAATCTCAAAAAATAAATTTTGAAAGGAAAATCAATACATTTAATAAATTTATTATATTAAATAGTGTATTTTAATGATCTTAAATATGTACTAATTTATTAAGTGACGCATTGGCCCTTTCCAACTTCATTTAATTGGCTGCGAGAGTTAGACCCTAACTTCATTTAATTTATTAAGTGACGTATTGGTCAAATGTGGAAGACCTTGCTGATTTTGCATCAGCATAAGCTTTGCATAACTGGCACGATCAATCTAGAACTAACAATCATCTAAAAATCCTTTGTATATATTTTAGATCATTCCAAAATGTGCAACTGCATATCACTTTACCCAACACCATATTTACCAAAACATGAGAGCCTCACTCATTTTCAATATTTAATATACCTCCAACCCATACCACTATTTTTATAATATTTACTTTTTTTTAAAGAAAGCAAACTTAAATTTCCAAAAAGAATAAATTTAAAGTAGGAAGGTACATAATCTCTTAAAAAATATGACAAATGGCTTCAATCATTGAACACAAATTAAACCAACTCTACTTACAATCAACAAATATGTAACACTTATAACTACTGCCTGCATAGTGCACTCCATGCTCCATTCAGTATCATAGCAAAGCAGAGCAACATTGCAGAGCAAGCCAGCAATCAAATCCGCAAACAATCCTTCCAAAGCTGAAGCTGATCAGACAGCCCCCCATATCAGTGCAGACAGACCCTCCATAAAAAACAAGCCCAAAACAGTCTGGCATACTCGTTTATAAAAACCAAATTGATCATACCATTTCCTAATCAGTCTGGCATATCAGATATAAAAACTAACAGCTAAGTAGGACATAAACCAACCCATAACAATATAATTGTTAGTCCATCCAGTAAAGCCAACTGGCCAGACTCAATAAAATTGGTAATACAATCTTCATTATCCAATAACCAAATTGATCATCCACTTGTATCCCCCAAAAAAAAAAAGTTAATACAATGTACATATATTTTGTTCAGAACATACCATCAAATCATTTTTCTTGCATTTGGCTGAGTTTGTTTATCCTAATTGGTGTTAAGTACCAGGTGTTCATTCCATCTTGCCGCATGTATACACACTGAATGCAAACTCTAAAGATTCATGCAGCTTTACTGGCAGCTTATGTCCCTGAGCTTCAATAAGTTTCCAATTATTTCATCTCGCTTTCTATTTTGTGGATGGGTAACCAGCTTTACTGCCAGCTCCTTTCTAACATTTGACGACGATGCCTGCATCAAATTTGAAGTGTTATAACATGTGCAAAACTGAACAATCGAGCCAGAACAATTAACATTATTTTTCCATTCACCTTCATTATAGCTTGCCCCAGACGAGGTTGATGGAGCATATTGACAACTTCAACTCCACAATCATATCCATTCACCTGTTTGGGTGTCCAAGTTGGTTCAATCACGGGCCATGTATTGATTACTCTTTCAAAATGTTTGTTAAAGTGGCAAATAAGTTCACCCAATGCTGCAACCTATTAAGTCATACAATGCAATTAGGTACAATTGCAATATCCAACCCCCAAATGAGTTGGATGGATCATATTTTGCATTTCTATGTAGATCACACATACCACATCATCCACTTGCTTACGTCGTGCATGCTTCATTCTTGGAGTTGGAAGAGTATCCAGTAGCAGGACTTCTTGCTGTTGTATGTCCACAACGCATAAGAACCAATGTTTGTTGCCGTTGTTTATGGGGACATATATCTACATTTAGCAATTGGAGTCAGTAAACAAAATATGACGTACATAGTTTCATAGATTAAGATTTTGGAATGCATAATCTGTTGTCAATTTTTATGCAGTGATACCTTGTCACACATGGTGATGTCGTCGATGTATCGTCCACACAATCTAATGACTTTTTTTTGCAGTTGCTCACTAGTTCTCCCCTCAGATGTATACTGAATGACTGTTTGCTACATTTCATGCACGTGAAATTATAAATACGTAAGTTCATATTGAATATTAAAACAAAATATGACCATATTGATTGAAGAAAAGCACATAAAAAAAAAAATTGTAATGTCGAGTATTACCGCAAACCAAGTCGGAATATACCACCTGGCCTTCGGTGTGTCGTTCTTCCCCAGATCTGTTGATGGCATAATGCATGCAGCGACATTGATTAACTGTGTACATAAATATAAATATTTATAATTGCATACATTTAAGCAATCGCCAATTAAGTAAACAGTTGGTGAAATTAAATGAGAATATATTTATATAACTCACCTCGCTCGGCAACCATTGGGTAGGTGCCAATGAATTCATTGTCATTCTGGTGGCATGAAATTTTTCAAACTCAACAAGCGTCTCACTGTGGGATTACAACATGTAAGGTATGGTTTGCATAAGAAATGGAAATTAATAACAAATGCACACGTGGTAGTAATTGTCACATACTCTGCATCAAGTCCCTCATGAAAAATGTAGTTCAATATTGCATTGCGTACGTCATCACTAAAATCAGAAATATCGGGAACCAACCCATCAACATCCTGCAATTTGGGTGGCTGCGATTTTAGGTACATTTGAACTAAAAAAATTTATTGGTTTAAAGTTGTGGGTAAAATAACCTCATTGTTGCTGTCATCCCCGACCTGGGTTTCATTGTCATCGAATACGTCCTGTGTCACATTCTAAACCAAAAAAATTATACAAAACAGGACACACAAGTACTATGGTAAAAGGATAACACACTAATATAGTGTACTCACTTGGACATACTCGTTTGCAGGGGGTTCTCTCCCAATATTACAGACCTGTTGAGACAGGATTTCCATCATCCGTTTAATTGCATTTACTTCAACTGTGAACTTTGCAGACAATGTTTCATGGTCTGTACGAAATTCAGCCAATGCAACCTCAACCGTAGACAATCTCTTCTCCATTTCCTGCATAACACAGTGAGGTTTAGTCATGCACAAGATTAATAAAAAAAGTTTGTATAATTTTATACATCCGTATATATCCTACATAAAGGTAACATGCATGAGATGCGCGTACGAGACGCCTTGTGTACTCACAGTAATGCAGCAAATAGTGACCAGAAAACTTACTGAATGATCACAGGTTCTCCTCTCGTTGGGGCCATCATATTGGTCAGGAACTATCAGTGAATCTTCAACTGTAACCATTAGCTATTATAATCCAAATATTAGTTAATACCATACTATTTATAAAGAATATATTCCATAATGAAATAATTAACAATAACCAAACAAAATAAAGAGTATATTATATTTCAAAAGTTACTCCTTTCTTTTTGTATCCACCCAATTTTTTCAATGCAGTCATGCGCTGGCCTATTTCTTTGTCCCCCCAAACTGACATACGAGGGAATGACCGTGACATAAATGGAATGTATGATGCTCCCACTGGTGTCACGCGCTCAAAATAAAAAATCTGCAAATGAATAGAGTTCAGTTAATGAATAGTACTACCATGAATAAGAAACAGTTTATTTAATGATTAAATAACAAGAGAATGCAATACCTGTAGCACAATGATACAACCACAAATATTACGCCTTGATTTTGCCTTGAAATTTTGTATGCCTTCAATTATACCATCATACACAAATTTGCTCCAGTTTATGGAAGATAAAGCAGTTACATCCACAAGGGGCCTGGCGTACGAACTATTAATTGTCATTTTCATGGTTGGGGAAAGAAACCGGCCTATTATGAATAGAACAAATAGTCGTCTAAAAGTAAAAGAATCGTCCTTCAATTCTTTTAGTTTCCCAACCAAAGTATTCAATGACATTTCCCTATGTCCATTAAAAATTGAATTTTGCACTTCCTCCAATTGGTCCATACCACCTGCAGTATCACACTCATTGCCTGTGTTTGACAACCCCAGTATGTAATACACATCCTCCGAGGAGAACTTAATTGATTTACCATGTACATGTAACATTGACGTAGTTGGATCAAATTTTTTCACCAACCACTCGCATAAGCTCCTCCTAACCACAATGCATTTCATGCACGTCAACCCTTCTAAACCCATTGACTTCACTGCACGTTTCTGAGCATCAGTCAACCCATTTACAACTTGTATGACACTTGCTGGCGAACACCGTGTACCCATTAATATCTGAATATACATGTAATGCAGCAAACAAATATTAACAAGTTTATAAGTTATGGTACACTGCATTGTTGAAAATTGAATTACTATATATGTTCATAGTACATACCCTTCGTTTCTTATTCGCAGTCACAGCAGAATTGGCACCATGTGAAGCTGCAGCGGCTGTCAGATTCTCAGTCATTCTTTTCCCAACGGCAACAGTAGCCTTCCTCTTCATTGTAATCAAATGTGCATATAATATATATATATATATATTATATATATATTTTCTACATAAAACATACACGATTGGTAACATTACTGTTGAAACTTTTTCCGCATTTAAGAAAACTGATATTAACTTGTGAATGAATGATTGTGTTTTATAAAAAAAAAAAAAAACGAGCACCCGAAAGACGAAGATACACTATAACATTAAGAACAATTAACAGATATGCATTACGATTAATTGTGTTTTTTTTTAATTTAACAAACTGAGATTTATGTGTAAAATCAATCTAATGATACAGATAACTCAAAAAAACAATCTAATATGAGAGTCCACATATTAGTCAAATTCTTCAGATACATCGAACTGGAATGCGCAGACACATGTTGGTACCAATATGATAAGGTTGTTGACATGCGTTGGAAGCTACTAAATCAATATACCAACACAACCACTAGGCAATTTTAGCAAGCATTTAAAACTATAACTCCATAAACATTCTACCAATCATTCAATGCTTAAAAATACATTGACAAAATTGTTTTAAACAAATGCATCTAAGTATTCTGCATTATCAAATGTGATAGTGTATGTATGTGCAAATCCCATCCATTAACAAAACATAAAACAGTACTAAATGGATCATTAAATGTATCCCAGCACCACACACCACCCTCGACAACATAGCTTGTTGCTGAGGTAAAATTATGTCATTGGACCAAATCTCTATCTTTTGTGCTCAGCTAAAAAGCCCGTTTGTACTATGTCACAGATGAAACCCTACCACATTTGACTCATGCTTGCTTACTTGTTATGTGTAGAAATTTTCCTTCCCGAAATATGGTGAAATAAATCAATTTATTAAGTGACGTATAATATAAAGAAATAGTGTATGACAAACTCAGACAAATATGATCATAAAAACATGAAGTTTATTTATCTTATGACAAGTGTCATGGCTATAGAAATATATATGCCATCGGAACTTGCGAAAAAAACTCATTGGACTAGCATATTATATATGGAATGACACTCGTTTTCTTAAAAAAACAAAGAAATTGTTTGCATTTTTAACTTTTGTAGGAGTGATCCATTTATAAAACATTGGTCTCTTACTTAATATTTCAAAAATAGGTATATCAATGTATCGGGATTTAGGAACAATAATTTCCATTCAACTATGATATTTACTAACGATGAAAATTGGGTGATCGTCTCAGTGAACAGTAATTTTTTTCAACCCTAACGAGTCCGATAGTGTATACCTGATTGAGGTTATATGAATTCTGCCTGTAAACATCGAATGATAATGAAATAATTAATTTCCTTCACATTTATTTATCTTAAGTAAAGATCAATAATAAATAGAGTCACCTCCAGTCTACGTTGTTGGAGTCTGTTAAACAAAATATTACCCTAAGGTTGTTAAATTTCTCTATATTCAATTACCATTATAGTGCCACTACTCCACTCTTCTTTTGTATACAATTGTAGTTTAGGACAAATTATGAACTAATCAGTTGAGATGTGTGAATAGAGTGTCATATGATAATTTTGTTTGATAGTTAATTTTGTAGTTAAATTTTCATTGACATTTGTTATTTATTCTATTCTTGTTTGTTATGATGCAGAATTTTGTAGTTAATTTTTCATTGCAAGGTCGTTGATGTATTATATTCTTGTTTTTTAAAGTAGTCATCTTATTATGTTTGTACATGATAGCCTAGAACATAAAGTTGCAGACTTTGAAAGGAAAAAAGATGCATGAATAAAAAAAGAGGTAATGATAACTTTATATGAGAGAAATCACGGTATTGTGATATACAACTGTGTAGATAGGCTTAATAAAAATGTCATAAACACTTATATTATCGTGTTGTTCCAACAGATTGTAAATTAATAATTTAACACCAATGCTAATACAGACTATCCTACAAAGAGAAAAGCGAACAATAAAAATAGGAAAAACACGATCACAAATGAAAAAGGTAATACAAACCTTATAATAGAATTATATGGAAATTTATTTTACTTCCATTTTATATAATTATGCTTCCTATTTTCTTTGTCTTACATGAATTACCTTGATGTTTTGGATTTGACTGTTGAATTACTTCTTATTCAAGTGCTACAACTTACTGTATTCTTTATTCAATGAAACTACTAATGTGGGTACTATGTTATACTATGAGTGAAATTCTCAAAATTTATAGTTATATTGGAAGCAGAAGTGATGTTCAAGGATTAAATTCCACCTAATACAGTAGGTAATTAGATTTGAACACAAACCCATTACAAATACATCAACTTACGGCACCAATAATTAGTTAGATAACATTGTTAGACCAAATGATAACAAAAAATAAATCATACCTATTTCACATTAACACAAATTCAACGGAATATGTAATACACGCGCGCAAACTGCCCGAATTACAAACCTATATTATTCCCCATACAAACCAAAAACAGTATAAATCCTCACCATATTGACCCCCTACTATTGCAGCAAGGAAATCACACAAATTACTGAACCAAGACACATATACACATGGTTGCAATTATAAAAAAAACATATTTTATCCTCAAACAAAACGAACCCAAAACAGGGAGTTGCAAAAATCGTATTTCAGAACCCAGTTGCAATTATGTAAAGTATGTTGTAACACACCTAAAATACCTGAGAAGCCCTGGGCGAGATCTAAATTTCCAAATCTGGGTTTAGTTCAAACTGAGACCAGACCCTAAATTGGACGATGTTTGATTGGTGGGGGGGGGGGGGGAGAGGATGCCTGGGTGATTCCTGTGTTAGTGGTGTGTGCCTGTGGTGATGTCAGATTGTGGAGAGTAATAGATCGACAGAGATATACCTGTGAACGCCTCCTGGCGTTTCCGAAGTGGGTTGGCGTGGTGGTGGGGGGAGAGGATAAAGGGGTGGTGGTTGAGATAGTGCTCTGGGGCCGTGGTGATGGCAGATCACCGTTGCCGGAGTGGGTTTCGTGGTGGTTGGGGAGAGAGACCTGAAAAAGCCGGTGGTGTATAGAGAGAGAATGGTTACCAGATAGATAGAGAGAATACAGAAAGGCGGGGGGGGGGGAGTGAGAAAAAGGAAAATTTCCAGCGGGAATGGGTGGGCGGGAATGGTGTCGATTTAGAGGTAATTGTGACATTGATTAATTTTTAACCCGAATGTGTTAACCCGCATATGGAGGATCCTATTCTTATGACCCGCCCAACCCAACTGAAGCATCTTAATTGTCATTAACTTACTTCATTCAATTAACCAATACATCTCCCAACTACCAAGTACTGTATCACTTGCATTTTCTGTAAAGACCATCCACAATTTTCGTAAAGAACTCACCACAGGTAATTTCTTCAAATCAGTAGAAGTGCAGGAAAGATGCTGGATTTAGTAAATTGATCTCTCTACAACTATACAACGTTTAAATCAGGTATGAAAGCATCATCAGTAATGTGGGTACTATGATTTTGTGCTATATATGCAATAGTTACTGTATTACGAAAATATAGAAGTAATATATTGCTTATAATATATGCAATTTTTTATTGAGTCAATGAACAGGTATTCTACATTATCGGCTAAAAATTATATCAAAATTTAGCAAACATATAATAACTTCACCTATTTTTGTAATTGTATAGCTGGAATAATGGCGGGTAGGATCAATGACAAAGGTAAAGGTGTACTAGTAGATCTTAATGTTGCCGTAACAGATGATGATTACGAGAATCATATGGAAAATGTTCAATCAATTTCTGATCATGGTGTCGAGGAAATTCATCTGGATGGGTTGACAGTTGGTGATGTAATGCAAATGACGTTCACCACACATGATGCGGCTGGAGAGTTTTATAACAATTATGCTAAATTTGTGGGATTTAGTGTTCGGAAGGATGACTTGAGGTGTAACAAAAATAAAATTCCCGTGTCAAGACGTTGGGTTTGTTCAAGAGAAGGTTATCGATCAGCCAAACACCTTGACCGCAATGACCGCATCCGGGAACCAAGAGGCTTAACAAGGGTGGGATGTAACGCATCTTTTCGTGTCAAGTTTGACAATGGATCTGAACAATGGGTTGTCAAGGAATTCGTGTTGGAACATAATCACCAATTGGTTACACCACGTGGTGTCCCATTCCTTCGATCACATAGGCGTGTGAAGAGTCCCGACAGAGAACAAACAAATGCATTACGTAATGTTGGCATACATACAAGTCAAGTAAGAGATTTTTTTGTGCAACAAGCAGGAGGTTATCACAATGTTGGATTTACCATGAAAGATTTGTACAATGATGTTGCGACAGAACGTCGATCACAACTTCAAGACGGTGACACGGAGGGGGCGTTAAACTACTTTAGTGGAAAAATAGAATCAGACCCTATGTTCTATTTCAACTACAGTGTGCATGGAGATAATTCACTTAATTGTTTGTTCTGGGCAGACTCATCCTCCCGGCTTGACTATGCATGCTTCGGCGATGTCTTGGTATTTGATACAACATACCGAACTAATGCCTATAAGAAACCTTTTGTTATACTTGCAGGTGTCAACAACCATAACGCAACATCAATTTTTGGATGCGCCTTGCTCTCAGATGAGACTGTTGCGACATACATGTGGGTATTGCAGACTTTTCTTCATGCAATGGATGGTAAGCTGCCTATTTCAGTTGTCACCGATGGTGATAAGGCCATGGCAGGAGCAATAGAGCAAGTGTTCCCCGATGCAACACACAGATTATGCAGGTGGCATTTGACAAGAAATGCATTGTCCAATATTAGTGCTGAAAATTTTGTTCAACATTTTAAACATTGTATGTGTGGGCGCTGTAGTCCGGAAGAATTTGAGGATCGATGGAAAGCACTGGTGGATTCATTTGGATTGCAGAATAATAACTGGATTTCAGAAGTTTATTCCAAACGGTCAAAGTGGGTTGAAGCATATTTAAGAGGTAAATTCTTTGCCGGCATAAAAAGTACACAGCGATGTGAGGGTATGAACTCATATTTCAATCGTTTTTTGAAGACCCGTCTCCGACTCTTTAAGTTTGTGCGGCAATACGACCGTGCTTTGGGAAGAATCAGGGAGAATGAAGCAAATGATGACCATGATACCCAACACACATCCCCGGTGACAACCACACAATTGCGTTGTCTTGAAGAGCATGCAGCATCCACATATACAAGGAAATTGTTCTTCAAAGTGCGCAATAAGTTGAAGTCCGAATCCATGTTCTTTGTCGTCCAAAAAATTGACAACGGGATCCATTGGAGTTACTACTTGTCTCAGTACTCACAACCAGAATCAACATGGAATGTCATATGTTCTCCAGATTTTTTTAGTATGAAGTGCAACTGCTTGAAAATGGAATCTGTTGGTATTCCATGTTGTCACATCATAACAGTACTAAAATATGAGCACATTAAACGGTTCCCTCCATGTCTCATTATGAAGCGCTGGACTATTTCTGCAAAGGGAGATTTAGGAAATGAGGATGTGCCGACAACAAGTAACACTCTTACCATTTTGACACGGTATGCTGGACTAATGGCCATGTGTAGTCGTATGTGTTACTATGCTTCGCATGGTTACAAATCAACTCAGGACCTAAGAAGTAAATTGCATGGATTAACCTCTCAGCTGAAGACCAATCATGAATCCGTTGGTAGAGCAGAGGAGACCTCTTCACAACACAACATTAGGACTACTGAGTTAAATAAGTTTGGGGTAGCTGATCCACAAATGGTTACAACAAAGGGACATCCAGGCCGTACACGAAATAATAATCCATTTACGTCCCGAAGATGTAGCAAGTGCAGGGCAACCGGGCATAATATTCGTAAATGTCCTTTGTTGACTACCCAAACTACTGATCCATATGAGGACACGCCCTTTTCACAACCATGTGGATCCCAGCAACCATTGCCAACTCAGGAACCTTATGCCCCTTTCGCACATGTACGTACACATGGGTGGAGTTCAATAACACCTTTATGACACAAAGTTCTCCTACTATTTGCTGATTTATAAGTTATCAAGCAATGCACCTTTTAACTGACCATTCTTTTTTGATACATTCAATGTTCAGGATGGCTTTAATGACTTTCACTCAAGTGGTAATGGACAGTTCTTCACTCCACTGTAAGGGTTGTGTAGGTGAGCATTTTCATATCTCCGCGAATGTTGCAATATAAACGTTATGTACATTGACTCTAAACTTGAAACAAAATTTCCATCACCTATAACCACCACTTTTGCACAAAATTTTTTTTGTATAAAACTCATTTTTTTGTCAACTTTTATTTACACTTATCAGCTGTGACAAGTTTCAAATATGCAACTCATTTTTTACAACCTTCTACAATTGCTATATCCCAAACACGATCCAGTTATGCTTCACCTACATTTATATTACTAATCTCATTTACATGTATGTCCTGTGCACGCTTCCCTATCCAACTTATCAGTATATTGCTGCTTTCTTCTTAAACTGTATATTGCTTTGTTCTTGAACTATGTGCAGTTGCTAGTTTTGTTTTGGGACGTATATGGAATTTTTGGGGTTAAACAAAGATGGCTGAGATGGAGGAACTACTGCTCTATACAAGGGCCATTGCTTTGTTGTATTACTCTTGTCAGTGGAATTAGGTAACCTTATTGCAGTTATAATCTTTAGGGCTGAGGTTATAACATTTTGATGAAAGGTTACTACATGTTGATGTCAGGTTACTACATTTTGTAGTAAGGTTACTACATTTTGCTGTTAAGATACAACTGAATATGTTGCTGGAAATAATTAATTTTTAAAAACTAATATTAACGTCACCATACAACAAAATATTTCATACCATTGCCAAAAGATTATGTTCAACAGAATTGATTACATTTTATAGGTTACAAGGTAGCCACTTCTAATATGGCCCAAAAGATTTACAAGCATATACACATTTCCATTCATATGAATTTCTTCCACACATAACCCATCAACATTTCTTTCCATACTCTTTCAATTCCTTGTAAAGTCCATCAATCTTACTCTCCAGCTTTTCCAAAGATCCCTTCATGCGTTCTTCAACGGCATGTAACTGTGTGGCCAAACAATTTTGCCCATTAACTATTTGCTCCAGCTTTTCTCCAATAGTATTCATGTTGAATGGACTAGCACTTGAACCCTCGCCCTCTGTCACAGTAATGCCCTCAGTTTGGGAGTAAGACACCTGTGACACAGTCTTGACACAATTTCTAGGCCCAGCATGACCAGCACTTTTTTTCATAGTACCCTCATTTATCATACCCATGGCAGCAGTATACGATTCGCCAGCTTCAATCACAACCCCATAAAACTTCACAATTTTTGTAATCAAAATAGGAAATGGTAGACTTCGCCTGCTATCCTGCACCTCATAGGCATTCACAATCAGCTGGAATATGTAATGGGGAAGGTCAATGCATGCCCCTTTACCAATCGCATATAGAAGTTGAGCTCTATCATATCCAAGTTCAGCTGTATGTCCTTTGGGATCAATGTTACAAGCAACTATTATGTTTAACATCCTATAAGGCAAACGAAGGTCTTTCTGATATATTTTACTGTTCTCATCCACCCATTCGATACCAACATCACAAATTGTCTCAATAACCGTTTCCATGTTAGGGACTTCCTCTTTGCTTTTGTAAGGAAATACAATGGTATTCTCTGTGATAACAGGCCTGGGAACTTTCAACATTTTTGAAATAAAACCTGGGGAAACATCTATTTCTTTACCCCTAACTACAGACTTCAAAGTCTGCCCAACCTTATCAAAGTCATGTAAATTTGCATAAAACAATCTAACTACGTTGTTATATGCCTTATCATCCTTCTTCACATCAAAGATGTTCTCCCAATTACGACCTCCAAAAAACTTTGGACACTCGGTATTAACTAACTCACCAAGTGCAACGCCTCGTTCCACTAACAATGGCCGATGACAAAAACAGGTTTCAAACAATGTTTTTGCTTCTTCGTTCAAGAAACCTTCCGAAATCTTACCTGTTTCACCAGCATTCTTCTTCTGGCCAGTAACGACTTCCTTACTCTTGCCATTCACTGCCTTCCTCTTCTTTGTCGCTCCGGCTGTTCCTCCGGCCATGCCGATCTACATCTTCTTTGATGGAATGTACAGAGCACCCATTTTACAATCGATTCGATTTGGGGAATGGGGGGATGTACTGTCGTTAACTAGTTCAAGCAAAGGGGGTTAGGATTTGCGAGAACTCAGTAATTTGGGGGGAAATACAATTGCAATGGCTGCCGATAGCCCTTGCGGTACAAAATGACAACACTAACCACTATCTAATTACTATGCCCCTCCCAGACTTGAGGTGTTTTTTGTAATTTCATATTTTTTATTAGAATCAAATTTAAGGTTTTTTTTTTTGGGCAATTTCGGTTGATCAATCTTAATTTTTTTGATCGATTACATTCTTTAAAATAAAGGTTCATATTTGTAATTTTTTTTTAAGTCAATTATCATATCATATTTTTGGTGATCGATCTACTATTATTTGATCGATCACAATACATTCAATCTCTTATCCATCACAATTTACTTGTTCAATCACAAAACTTTCAATCAAATTTAGCATTTTTTAATTAAACAATTTCTATTGATCAATTATAATTTTTATGGATTGATTACAATCCTTAAAATTAAAATAAAGGGTTAATATTTCGATTTTTTTCCCAAGTAATTTGCATATTTTTTTGATCGATCATCCATTATTAGATCAATCACAAAACATTTTGTCTCTTATTCATCACAATTTACTTGCTCCATCACAAAACATTCAAATCGAATTTAAGGTATTTTTTATTCAACAATTTCTGTTGATCAATCATAATTTTATGTATCGCTCACACTCCTTAAAATAATGGTTAAAATTTCGATTTTTTTTTTAAGTAAATTATCATTTTTTTTTTCTCATCGATCTCCCATTATTACATCGATAAAAAAATATTCAGTCTCTTATCCGTCACAATTTACTTGTTCAATCACAAAACTTTCAATCGAATCTACCATATTTTTATTGAACAATTTCTGTTAATCAATCGTAATTTTATGGATTCATTACAATCCTTAAAATTATATTACAGTTTTAATTTTTCGAATTTTTTTGCAAGTAAATTATCATATTTTTTAGACCGATCATCCATTATTAGATCGATCACAACACATTTTACTCTCTTATTCATCACAATTTACTTGCTCCATCATAAAACATTCAAATCAAATATAAGATATTTTTTATTCAACAATTTATGATGATCAATAATAATTTTTTGGATCGCTCACAAGCCTTAAAATAATAGTTAATATTTCGAATTTTTTTTGAAGTAAATTTTCATATTTTTTCCTGATCAATCTCCCATTATTAGATTGATCAAACAACATTCAGTCTCTTATCCATCACAATTTACTTGTTCGATCACAAAAAATTTACTCCTTCTCAAATCGAATCTTTTTACAAATTTTATCGAACTTACCTATTCTGATCGATCGTAATTACACTGCTCCACTCAATTATACCTACTGTTCCCAAAGAAGCCCCACCTTCATCCATCATGTTGCAACTCTTTTTAACATATCGATTGATCAAGTTATACTATGCTCGATCGTTAATCTATTTGGACCACGCAACTACTGAAATCGAACATATTTACAAATGCCTAAAAAAAAAAAAAATTTTTTTACAACTGTGATCCATCTTAATTGTACCGATCGATCGTAACTACGGTTCCCAGATGGCCACCCCACTTCACCCATTTTTTTTGTAACTCATATGCACTTTCGATCGATCATTGATTATCATGATCGATCTTAAACCACTTTGAAACTTGCATGTTACCCTTTTAGCCGGTTGCCCCCTTCTGCTCTATTTTTTCCAATGCTTTTTTTCTCTGACAACGCCCGAACGGCTTTCGGTACCGTACCGCATTTTGACTATGCGGTACCGAAGCCTTTCCCAAGAAGTTTAGGTAAGAATTAAATTAGTGAGAATATAACAGGATTTCTTGTCTGTACACATCAAGTAATTTATAATAAAAAGTAAATAATAATGGAGATATGAAATCTCCTGACATCACAGATGTGATTCTAGGACAATACTGACAAGTAGGGTATTCTTTTTAATTATACAACTAACCCCCTCCCTTTATTTTATTCCAGTTAGGTAGCACAGATGCGAATACTCTTAACTATTACTATCTCGATACTAACCCTCTTTTTTTTTAATCCCGTTAGGTAGCATAGATGTATGACTCTTTTAAGTCTTAACTATTACTATTTCGATGTTTTATTTTTAAATCTTGAAAAAGAACCTTGAATAAATTTGATTTTTGAGTATTTATGTGTATTTTAAGTTAACGTTATTATGTCTAATTACGTGTTATTCTAGCCCTTTTAGACCTTGGGCATCTAGGTACTTATAATTATTAATAATCAATGAAAATTGATGGTTTTAAGAATCGGGAAGTATGAGATGTGAGGGCCGAAGAGTTCTTCTGTGAAATCTATGGAGGTTCATGTGTGAGTGTGAACATGAAATAATCAGAAGAATTGAGAGATGAAGTTGTTCACCCGCCAAAGAGCTTGACTAGTCTATTTTAATGGAGTCTTTTGTTTTTAAGATTTGTATTACTTAGAGGAGAAGATAGTGATTACAACTGTTTTTGTACGTAAAAATTGCCTTTTTTTGCAAGCAATGATTTACCTATTTATACCCCAAGGGAGAATGGTCCTCAAACAATGATGTGAGTGGTCCCTCGGTTTGTTGGGATTTTGGAAATTTTTTTTGATCATTATAGACTATATTCTTCTAGGCGTGATGTGACATTTTAAAAATTGGCGACATGGCATTAGTAATTTACCCCTAGACAAAGTCTAACACTGCAATTCTCTTTTTGTCCCTTCTCTAGTTTTAGCTTGAGTTGTCTAAAGTTGCTTCAAATAAGTCGAGCTTGTTTAGGTATGGTTGAGCTGGTTCCAATCGCAACCGAGCTGATTTAATGTTTAAACTGACCTGAACTCTTGTCAGCATATCGATTATTCTGTCCTTTATGTCAGTTACTTCTCTACTTATTATGTATATATGTCTTCTATGTTGATTTTAGTCTTGGTATCATCAAAAATAATGTTAAAATTTACTTTTTCTTGTCTCACACAATTTTGTATCAATTAATATACTTTTTAGTGTTTTTCATAGCTAATTTATTCCTTTTGCACATAGAAATACATTTAAGTCCTATTTTTGTTTCATATGAATGATTTCTAAGAACTTCATTCTTTTATTTATACCATCGAAGAGTTTGAGGTAACACTCAAACTATTTATTTTGAAAAGTAACTCGTATACTATCTAGGTTCGTCGAAGTAAAATAAGAATATTCTCTTAGGCCAACTAAAGAAAGAATCAAAATTGAGATTTATGGCATAGTTAATAAAATAATTCATTAACTAAATTATCTATCAAGGTTAATTATTTATAGAAGGTGAAAGTACAAATTTTAAAATCTCGATATCTCCATAAAAGAAGACATCTACTTTAAGAATGGTATATTTTGTATTGAAGAATATTTTCTTCATATTAAATGTCAAAGATCTATATGATTTACTTATTGTGGATTTAAATGGAATTTAATATGGCCTAAAGATATGTGAATAATGATTAAATGTAGACATTGTACTTACTTATGTAGTATTTGGAAGCATTAATATTACCATAGTTATAAATAATTGTTCTTATATCTTAAGATTGATAATTATGCTATTATGTAAGGATGTTAATTGAGCCGAATTTTACGGGCTTGAACTCGAGTCTGTCGCACCGAGTTCAAAAAATTATTCCAGCTCGACTTATTTAGAAAATGAGTTAAGCTTGAGCTTGTCGAGTTTATTTTTTCTAAACGAGTCTAAAAAATTGTTTAACCTTGATTTGTTTGGAAAATTAGTTGAGCTCGAGCCTGGGGCCGAACCCGAGGTGAGCCGAACCTCGTTAAAACACGAATCGAGTCCTATCCGAACTGAACTCAAATATTTCGTCTCAATTAACACTTCTACTATTATTTTTATACTTGTGGTTATAAGTTTGTTTCTCTACGTAATATACAGTTTCAAAAGCAAATATTATAATTTCATAATAATGATTAAGCTTTTTCTATCAGAGAATTACGACTATTTCTTTCTTTTTAGCGTCGTACATTATGCAAAATCATGGATTGAAATTGGTTGGTGCCAACACATAGATTTAATATCAACTAAGATTTTGTTTTCCATAAAGAAAAATATACCACAACTTTTTTCTATTAGGAAAAAGGGTACGAGACTTGAATATGCATTTAATATTGTGCAATGGTCCTCATATCATTTGATTAGGGGTGTTAATCGAGACGAGTTATTCGGGTTCGGCTCAAATAAAATTCAGTTCGAGCTCGATTTGTATTTTAAATGAGCTGAACTTGAATAATTTTTTAGATTCGTTTAGAAAAACAAACCTAAAAGACTCGGCTCGATTAACACCCATACATTTGACCTTCCTTGCCCTTATATAGGAGAACTAATTTACCAGTGGATGTTGTAGCAATACATTAATAGCCATAATTTGATTATTTCATGCAATTTTTGTAACACTTAACACTCCACAAACAAAAAAAGAAAGGAGAGAGAAGGGATATTACTGGGTGTCAGTAAATTGTAGGGATATCTCTAAAAGCATTTTATTTTATTTTTCGGAACATGAAATGAATATGCATAGGTCACTCTATATATTTGCTAGAGATTATTGTCCCTTACCATCACACAACTATCTGCAAAAGACCCCATTGCACCTATGTCGGGGATGAAACTAAAGTTTTACCACATGAAACTATCGTAGCTGTAGAGACTCAGACCCAAGAATTGAGCGAGAAAATTCAAGTTCTTACTTACTGAACCAACCGCTGTGGTATCGCTTAAAGTAATTTAGCTACTTAAATTTGTTCAAAAAATATTTGTTCATCCTTTTTTTTCCAATTGTATTTCTTTTATTTTTAACCAGTGAATTACTAGCACCCAAATTCAGATGATTATTGAGAAGTTCCAAACAAAAATCTCTTTCCTTTGCTAATGTGGCTATACTGGGACCACATAAAATTTAATGATTGATGGGAGATTCATCGAGTCTTTATGCTATCTAGAAAAATCCTTTCGACTATTATACCAAAAAATAATTTAAAATATAAAATTGTTAGTTTATTTGTGACTATTAATTATGAAAATAAAAAAATAAAAAAAAACATAAAACAAAAAAAATGCACACGAATTGCTATTTTATTTAAGCAATAATATTTAAATAAAATTTTCATATGTATATATCTCACTTTTCACCACATTATTAATTGTTTCAACTCTAACGTCAAGTTTAAGTTTATGATACAAGTTTATTTTTTAGCAACATCCTAAAAAATAATGGTAAGTTGAAAATCTCCATGTGAATTATTTATAATCATAAATTATAAATAAATAAAATAAATAAATGAAAATTAGTACAAAAGAATTATCTATTCTACCCAATATTGCAGCTAATATGTGATACCACATGTTACTACAAAACAACTGACCTAACCGGAGCACGTGCTTCACGGCCGCCACAAATATAAGCTAAGTAGAAACCTAAGCTCTTCCCTTTTAAGGGGTTGAGTTGGTTTGACTGTTAGATTTTATCGTTTCTTGTCCAAAAAAAAAAAACCTAAGCTCGTTGTTTGAAACTCTGATTAGGTACTACGTAGCTAAGCAGCGCCGGCTTTCATAGACTCCGCGATTAAATCGGCCGTGCCATCCTTCGTGGAACCCACCCGCCACATTTGTCTGTCTCACTCTAAACCCCACCCCAACTAAAATTCAGCTCAAATCCACTGCAAATCTCTCCCAAATTCACCCCAAATTCTCTCCTCTCTCATATCTCCTCTCCCATCTTCTCTCCCCACCACAACTCTCTCTCTCCGCCGGAAAAAAGCTTTACCCACCAAACCTTTAACTCCTAAAGCTTCCTCATACTCGTCAAACCAATTAACTCTGTTTTTACCTCTGTAGAACAACCTGGACAACCAGTTACCGCTCGATGGAATGACGGACTTCCGGTTACCACCGACGACTATGAATCTTTGGGCGACCACCGACGATAATACTTCAATGATGGAAGCTTTTATGTCTTCCGATCTGTCGCCGTTTTGGCCGCCAGCACCATCACTGCTACCAGCACCGCCACAATCTTCTGCAGCTTCAACAACAACGAATACAATTGACCCGACAAAGAGTTTGAACCAATCTCAACCGTCCGCTCCTTTCTTCAACCAAGAGTCCCTTCAACAGCGCCTTCAAGCCCTAATTGATGGCTCTCGAGAGAGCTGGACCTACGCTATATTCTGGCAAGCTTCGTCCGGTGATTACGCGGGTCCATCGTTGTTAGGGTGGGGTGACGGATACTACAAAGGGGAAGAAGATAAAGGAAAGCGCAAAACGGCGTCGTCTGTAACCTCGGCTGCTGAACAAGAGCATCGGAAAAAGGTCCTCCGTGAGCTCAATTCTCTTATTTCCGGCCAACAAGCCTCCCCTGACGAAGCCGTCGATGAAGAAGTGACAGACACGGAGTGGTTTTTCTTGGTTTCGATGACTCAATCGTTCGTTAATGGAAATGGACTTCCAGGCCAGGCCTTCTTCAATTCGGCTCCGCTTTGGGTCGCCGGAGCGGAAAGACTCGCGACGTCTCACTGCGAGCGAGCCTGTCAAGCTCAAGGGTTTGGCTTACAGACCTTGGTCTGCATACCATGCTCAAATGGTGTGGTGGAGCTGGGTTCAACTGAATTGAAGTTTCAGAGCTCGGATCTCATGAATAAGGTTAGGGTTTTGTTCAATTACAATAGTATAGAGATGGGCTCGGGATCTGGCTCAGGGTCAGGCTCGTGGGCTTTGCCGGCTGATCATGGCGAGAATGATCCGTCGGCGCTTTGGCTTACCGATCCTTCGCCGCCGGCTAAGGAGTCTATTGATACTGCTCCGGCGAATTCAATTCCTTCGAGTAATCTGTTAGTGTCCAAGCAAACAGTGTTTGAAAATCCTAGTTCGAGTACGTTGACTGAAACTCCTAGTTCAATTCATGTTCACAGTCACCCTCCACAGCACCAAAGCCAAGCACAGGGGTTTTTCACCAGGGAATTGAATTTCTCTGAATCTGGGTTTGATGGAAATAGCATTAGAAATGTGAATTCACTTTCGTGCAAGCCCGATTCGGGGGAGATATTGAATTTTGGGGAGAGGAAGAGAAGTTCAAGTAATGGAAATGGAAATTTGTTGTCGGGTCAATTGCAATTTGGGGCTGCAGAGGAGAACAACAAGAAGAGATCTCCCACTTCGAGGGGGAGTAATGAAGAGGGTATGCTTTCCTTCACTTCGGGTGTGATTTTGCCTTCTTCGGGTACCGTGAAGTCGAGTGGTGGTGGTGGTGGTGGAGAGTCAGATCAGTCCGATCTTGAGGCTTCGGTGGTGAAAGAGGCTGATAGTAGTAGAGTGGTGGACACTGAAAAACGACCGAGAAAGAGGGGAAGGAAGCCTGCCAATGGGAGAGAAGAGCCATTGAATCATGTTGAGGCAGAGAGGCAGAGGAGAGAGAAGCTTAATCAGAGGTTCTATGCCCTCCGAGCTGTGGTTCCAAACGTGTCGAAAATGGACAAGGCTTCACTTCTTGGTGATGCTATTGCCTACATCAATGAGCTGAAATCGAAACTTCAAAGTACAGAATCAGATAAAGATGACTTGAGGAATCTAGTGGAGTCATTGAAGAAGGAATTGTCTAGCAAAGAATCGCGGTATTCAGCTCCACCTCCACCAGATCAGGATTTGAAAATGTCGAATCATCATGGAAGCAATAGGGTGGATGTAGATGTGAGGATAATTGGATGGGACGCCATGATACGAATCCAATGTAGTAAAAAGAACCACCCAGCAGCAAGGCTAATGACAGCCCTTAAGGAGCTAGACCTAGATGTGCACCATGCCAGTGTTTCTGTAGTGAACGAATTGATGATTCAGCAAGCCACGGTGAAGATGGGGAGCCGGATTTACACGCAAGAACAGCTTAAGATAGCCTTATCATCCAGAGTTTCCGAAACACGATAAGCATTGGGATAGGGGGCTTGCACTTTACAATAAGCTTCAAAGACTAGATTGCTTTGTCAATTGTGTTTAAGACTGGGAAATTTTGAGGCTCCCAGAAGTTAAAAACTCTGTACAATACTTCCTCCCTGATCGGTCCTTTAGTAGTTTTTAGTATATCCCCGAGGTTGAGGCCAATCTAGATTGAAAGCCAGGTGAATCCCGGCTTTGATATTATTTTCCGTGTTGATCTTCTGTCTAGTTCGTGTCTAGTCGTGTCTACCTCTCGTGTATATAAGCATAAAACCTGGTGAACTTATCGGGTTCTTAGCCATGTCAACTGAAGATCATCTGCTGCTGCTTGTTCTGTATCTATGATCTGCATATGTTTTATGTACCTGTATTCTCTGTCAATTAGTGTTCTTGATTGATTTAAACCATTTGAAGAACGAAATTCATTAAACATAAGCTATCGTATCTTTTTTTATTTATTTTTTATCAGACATTGTTTCTTGAAGTAGACTTCTGATTAAACAAATATGGAGAGACAAGATCCATAATTCTGGAGGTAGACATGAAAGCCCACATGGTTTTTCTGAGACAGTTCTTGTGAAAATTGGACCATATGAAATCAATAGTCAATTATCCTGTTTGTTCTTCATGTCTTCAATTAGACCATGTCCTTACAGCATATGCAGTATGTTAATCAAACAAAAAAGTACCAAATAATGACACCATGACCTTAGCCCGGGCTGTCTGCCTCTTGATTCTCATCTCATCATCGAGGTCAGCCATTCGAGTCTCATAAGAGGTCTCTACAGAGGTAAGACCCAGTAAAAACTAGGTCTTAAGATCCGAGTTTGATTCTCCGATTTCTCGATTCTTCTGTGTCAAAACCCTTCTCTTCCATCAACTAGACAGTTAGTTACTTGCTCAAGAGAATATGCTTATTCTCAAAATGTACCAACATGTTGATCATTTTAAATTTTGATATATAAGTATAATTTTTGAATCCCAGAATGCAATAATTCTTGATAGGGGCTAAAAGAAGTTCTTTCTTATTTTGCTCAAATTAGATGGAAATCGGAATTCATTTAGATAGATTTGCTTTATATAATCAACGTCCACTAGGAATTGTTTTATTTCCTCTACCCCACCACCTTAAAACTACTATTCTAACTGGGGATTGATGGCCTTTGCTTTTCAAAACCACTCCCATGTGTTGCAGAGCTTTAGTCTATGCTAGATTCTTTTTTTTTTTTTCTCTTTATTCAGATATTTTAATTGATTTTTTTTTATTGTTCCGCTAAAAAGATAAGTTTTTTTGGCCCAAGCCCGTCTTGGTCGGGTCAAGTCGTGACGGCTGGCACGCCTGCGTATGGTAACCAAAGTTGTGTAGGTACTCTCTCTTCTCACAAAAACGTGATAACTTTTTTGTAATTGATGAATTCCGTATAATTTCCCACATTATACCTAATATTCCTTATTTTAGGCAATATCTAAACCTCATGATTTTACCTAAAATCCTTCGTTGTCATCGTGTTGGAAATGAACGCCATGAGCACCCTCTAATATTGAGAATTGTCGTTACTCCATTGAGAATAGTATAATTCCATCAACAAATTTCAAGTTATGTTCACGAGATAAAGACATTATAATTTGTTTGAATCCATCAATATCTTTTATTCATGCACTTTCATAATCTCCAATTTGTCATTTCTTGTGAGATGTAAGTGTGCAACACGAAAAGTTTTTTTAATCATATAAAAGGGTGACAGATTGATGGTCGATCATTAAAATATTCATTCAAATAATCACCTAACTGGTGGCGAAATGATAACAAAAACAAATTTCGTTGAAAATAGTCTCAAACCAACCATTATGAGTATGCAAACAATCAACTTTTACAACTCGTTTTTTTTTTGGGGTCCACCTCAAACTTTTTTCCTTTCTTTAGTTTGGAACTCCTGTGCTTATGTTCATGAAGGAGCGCAAGCAGAAACTAAAACACAGGGTAGGTGCAATGTAAGTTCAGATGATTTGAATGCATAAAATTCACGAGTGTCTTAGCTTTCAATTCACATCTGCCTGTGAATTGCATAGATGGCAAGCAGATTCAATGTCTAGTTAAACATTTCTATCACAAACTGTGTCTTAGCAAACTCCCTCGTTTGACGAGCACGGGCATAGTCAAGTAAAATTGGGCCGCGTAGCTTGATGTTCCGATCGAAAACAAATCAGAGAGGCCACGTTGCTATATAACTAAATATAGTTCTTTGATTCAGAGTATCTTTTTTCTATGTGATCGTTTTAAATTATACATTCGAAGTTGAATCGTCACCTCGTAAATTCAGTAAGACTTTACTATACAAATGAAAATTTTGACTCTGAGTAAGAAAGAAGCGCATTATGGCATATTAGAAATACTTTCATTTAATTTTTATTTTTTACTCCTATTTAACTTTTAATTTGTTTTAGACTATTTTATAAGAATTTCTAAATTTTTTGGAATTCATTCATTAGTATACAATTTTATTTATTTATATGAAGAAGTAAAGTTCTAAATATATTAAATTATTATACACATGTCATTACAAGATTGAATTCCACGGTCAAATTAGTATGCAATAATGTAATAATATTATAAGTAATCTAATCAATCTATTTAACAATAAAAAAGAGATTTTTAAATAAATAACAGATTAAGTACTCAAAAACTTATAGAATAATTACACATATAATTTATGTTTATAAAAAAATATTATTTAAATTTGTTTACGTGCAACGCAGGTCATACATAGCTGTTGTATATAAATGTGAGTATGCCTTGTGGTAATAGAAAACATCCCAACCATAGTCATTAGAATTTAGATTATATGAAGTTCCACAATCCTCTTTCACCAAGAGCCTTCCAGCCATAACCAGCTTCACCTTGCAGGATAATAAACCCCATTAAACTACCTTTATTTTGCAACTTTTGTCAGCTTTAAGAAATATCAATTAACATGTCACAACCATAGTTATTAGATTAGATGATTAGTAAAGCCAATTAAACTTACTAATCCAGATTAATTTAGCAAACTTATTACCAAATTAGTATTGGCTCAGCTGTATTTTCGGATCTAATCTCCAACAGAAACCCCAAGGAATGGTTGTTATTAACCAGAGAGCTTGTTTCTCCAAGAAAAATGGAAGATTTACACCAAACCAATCTCTCTCACCACCAAAAACATCTGTAAATCCCAATCCCAATCTTTACTTTGATTTCTTTGTCCACCTAAAATAGCATGTAGACAAACTACACCCCCCCCCCCCCCCCCCCCCCTTTCTCTCTCTCTCTCCAGGTTTCCTCCAGACCTCTTCTCTCAACCAGCCCAAAGGCCATTAATCCCTTTGACACGTAAAACTCTCTCTCCATCATCACCATGAGTCTCAACTGCTTGACCTGCCAGAGCATGCGAAGGACAGACTCAGAGAAGGAACTCAGAGAGGGACCATTTGATCATGAGAAGCCAAATTTGAGCCTGTGTTTGGGAAGGGTTGAGAGAAGCTGGTCGGGAAACTTGGCGCCACCACGGCCTCACGAGAAGTTCAAGAAGGCGAATAAGGCGACTCATAGGATTCATAGCAGTGGACCTGTTGAGTTTGAGAGTGGTGCACCAAAATTGGTGAGGAGCTGTGGGATGAGAAGGGACTGGAGCTTTGAGGATCTGAGACAGAGAGTGCAGGGATAATGAGGAGGAGGAGGGGAAGAGGAGAGAGAATGAGAAGCATTTTATTGCTATAATTTTTCTCTCCTTTTTTATCTACTAACGTTTGGAATGTTTGTGTAATTTTTTCCATTAGCTTTTGCTTTTCCTTTGTCTTGTGTTCATGAGTCAAAATAAATTGCATATGTATTGTTTGAAGCTTGATCAATGGGTGCAGAGTCTATAAAGTGGATTGCAGATATCTAAGATTTCGATCTATTTTTCACCATAATCATATATTTTTTAAACTCGTGATTCTAATACGAATGTTAAAAGTGTAAAATTAATCACAAATCACGTGCGTTGGTTGAACTAGAATTCTCTCACGAGACTCAATCTTAGAATCAATTTCATGAAATCTTGTTGTTCAACATACCATGATTGGTTTATATGATACTTTTAGTTTGTGTTCAATTCAATCTGAATTTTAACTGGAGCTCTTCAAACTGCAACAGCCATCAGAGTTGCCTCATTCCTGGTGTAGAGCCCTAAGCAAAGAAAAAATACAACATTCAAGTCCCACTGGTCACCACCCAAGCTGGTGGTCTAGTGATAAATCATACTCGTTTAGGATTGTCATTAACTCTCATGTGATTATCAAGCAGAGTTTGATTCACGAAAACAACGCAATTTACTGATTGACTTTAGTGGTATTATGGTGACAGACTGCCCTTCCGGATTAGTAACTATGGCTCAAACTAAACATTTCACGGTAAGAGAAATCCTCGTGGTCACACCCAGGGTGGATTACTACCTACTGGTCACCCCTCTCCCCTTTTCCAATAGAAAAAAAAAAAGTCTCACTGGTCACAGACAATTCTTATTTAGCCTATTCATATAGTTAGCAGGTGATTGCATTGCAGTCATGGGAATAAAAGACACGTCAAAATGATTTTTTTTCTTTTAAAAAAGGACAATAGATTAACATACTTGATGTGTGCATTCCTGCAGTAACATAGACAGTATCAATTGTAATTTAGGCCTGAGATTTCAAGCTATAAGCATTGAATTGTCTTCAAATGCTACCCAGCCTCTTGATAGAAAATCCACAACCAAAATGCTAAGGGGGTTTGTCGATTGATTTTTGAAGTGTCTGCATTTACAAAATCGAAAATTCTATACCAAAATTAAAAATAAGAACCATTGCTGACAAACCCAAAAGTAAAATGATTCACCACACATCTTCAGATGTATTCCTACTGAAATAGTTGTGTTAACTGGAAATTAAGCAGTAGGACATTAACTTCCACACCAGTATGCAACTCAACATTACCTTCTTTAGCTTTTTTTATTTCTCGCTTCCGCCTTCCAATGTCTTTTGCTGAGTGTAGTCCTAGGTGTTTCACTACTTGATGGAGGGTCTGCCCCAAATCTGGAAGGCAAGAAGGGTGCTTCACTTCCACTAACTGATGTTGGATCAAGACTTGCAGGGTCACTGGACTTGATTTCTTGTTCATGGACAACATGGGCCCTTCTGGCATCTTTTTTCCAATCTCTTTGACAATGAATTCGCGTCACGCCATCATGAGAAGTGCTATTCACCTGTATTTCCACTTGCAATGGAGTTGATTGTGAACCAATGCCTGCCTTCTTTATATCAGCTTCACGGCGCTTTCTAGCCCTGTATCTACGTTGCCGTTCTCGATTCTTGAGACGTCGATTCATAATGTCATGAATGCTCCCAGCTTGTTTTCTTTGACCGAGAGAATTCATTAGAGAACTATCCACTGTAGAAGCATTAATATTTGGTCCATTTTCCATTTTCAAGCAGCGGCCGAAGGATCTGAATAGATAACTTACTATCATAAGAGTTTTAAAATGAAAATTCGAATCAGATTATTGAGTTGATATAAAGTTTGAGTTTGTTACCACTAAAAATGAGCTATTCATTCCATGCAAAACCTGTTGATGTCAAGGTCATCTGTCCAATGTGTCCACCAACTGCTTGAGAAAAATAAAACCTCACTCCACTGGGCATACATTTACCTTACCTGCAAATGTTTCCTATCGTGAAGTCAATGTAATATCTGAGAGTGTGAGCAATAGTATGTACAACTTCCTTTCGAAAGTGAAACAACAAATTTGACTTTCAATGTGTCCAAAAAAGCATTCTGTAAACTTTATATGGGTTTCTACATGTCTTCATATTGGTATATAGCCCAATTCTGCAGCTTTTTAAATGAGGTGCAAAATGGTGAGAAGCTCAATAAGAATGTAAATATTTACTCACAGGTAAGACAAGCCATCCTACAAGGGAAACCCCACCACCTCACACCCCAACTTTTTCTGCCCCCTTCATTCCTAAAAGGGTGCCAGTCGACAGCCCCATTTAAGCCTTCCAGACATTTGCCTTGCCAAGAACCTCAGACAGCACCTTAGGACAACTGCACCTCTTGGCCCTTTGTTAGAAAATGAAGACAGGATGTTCACCAAAGAAAGCAAGAATAGAGAACTTGGCTCGCAGATAGGCATTCTTACGAAGGCTACAACATCATTATGGGAACCTTGGAACTTACTGCACTGAAGAACTTTCAGCACACCTTACTCGTGGTGTGAGTCTTAACTCCTGATCACAATTTAATCAAATGCTAGCTATGTGGCACTCTTTTCTCTTGTCTTGTGGGACAGCAGGTATATTTTAGAGACACTTTATACCAAATTGTTCCTGGATACTTAGACAAACTCACAAAAAAATGGGATAAAAGACCTTAACTTCTCCGAGCTCACCCCATGGCAGTCACACGGAGAAGTATGGAGCATTAAATCTGCAACATTGTAACTGTCCAAGTACGATATGAACTCAAAGATATCCTACCCCCCTAGGACTTAAAATACAATCTGTATCAAAAATTCATTCGTCAAGTCGTTATCTAGAATCAAACTAAGGAAATGGCATGCCCATGTGCCAGTCTACTTGTGTGCCTGCAAAAATGCTACCAAAAAACATTTTGTAATATGCAACCTTAAACATTCATTTGCAAATAATTTGCAAATAAAGCCGGGTGGTTACACATTACATCGTCAGTAAACATCAGAGTGATGTTTCAAAGCAGCTGCACTACACAATCAATTGCACCCCAATATCATTGCTAATTTCAACAAGTCAATGAGATCTCCTGAGGTTGGCCTACCTATTGGAAGTTTCAGCACAAATTCCCAAATAGTCGTAATGAAAGCAATGCCCAATCAATGAGCATTAGAAATACAGCTGTGAGCAGCACAACCACAGTCTAGAACATCCACATACTATAAACATAATTCAAAAAGAAGATCTGTCAAGAACTGGAAGAAAATCTCCTACTATATAGAATAAAAATTAAATCTCCCTGATCATAAAATCAGAAACAAAGATTAGAAGCCTCACAACAGCTGCCATCTCATCTTACCATACAATATACAATAAGGTAAAACCACCTAGAGGGAAAGCTTTGGAAAAAAGTAAAGTGATACAAAAGAAACACCATGCTTCAATAGCTGGCAACAATCATCTAATGCATGGGTAAAACGAGAAATAACTCAATGATTAAATTCTAAAAGTATAAATTCGAGCATTAAAAAGACAAAACGCATTGCATTTACCATTATAATAATCATTTTTGTTAACTTGTATTGACCACTCATATGAGGCCGACATTCAATAAATGCTACCCACAAGATTAAAGGCCACACACAATAAATATGAGGGCAATAGTAAAAATTTCAATGCCCTGAGATATGATAAATTGATCATTTGCTCTATCTTGTATGAACCGCCCGTATGGAGGAACTAAATGAATAACAGAAGATCCACAGAATGAGCCCTCGATAAAAGATAAAAGGAAAACACATCACAATTATTCATTATCATTTATCAGAGTGTAATTAAACAAGCTGAAATTTTTTTACGAGTGAGCTTAGAGCAACCAGTTTCACAGCACAAAATCAAAGAGATGATTCCTGGAAATGAATGTAATTGAGGCTTGAAATAGAAATTGGGCTATTCTTGAGAAAAAAAATCAAACGCCAGAAAGAGAGAATGCACACATTGTAACCATGAAAATTTTCAGAAACTGACAAAATTTTCACTAATGTATTGCGAATGATTAAGAATGCTAGTTGTTTGTCAATGAATAGGAAAGATGCACGATGATGTCATCTTGAAGCCATTTATTATCATACATTACTAGTGTGTTGGTATCTCACTTGTGGCTCATTTTTTTTTCTTCCATTTTTGCCGGGTTAGGTTCAAGCTGTGTTGCTGACACAAAGCTGTTGTGCAACATAAACCTGACCCGATACTTGATGGGTTAGATCCATTTCTTGTAATCTTTCACTTAGTGTTGCGAGTTGGGATTGAAACATATAAGGACGTTTTGGCGGGAATTGAAAGAAAACGTGAAAAACTCTGGCTTCATGCTATCCGCCACCGCTACAACAATAATTACTACATAAAGGACAGAGAGTTCTAGAGGACACATGGTCAACAGCATCTCAAGTTATCAAAACATTCAACCTTCGTTAGTATAACACGCTGTCCACGTTTCTTAAATCCATAACGGACATGAGCACCTAAAAATTAGCTTCCCAGTGTAGGATGCCAAAGACCAGTACCTCAGAGAACAGCTAACATTTGGAATTTAATGTTTGATAGATCAATTGTTAATCATAACGAAATCACATTAACTGGGAAAAGTAAGCAAAACATTTCAGGCTTCAATTATCGAATGTCATCACAAGTTCAAAGAAAGTATTTAACTAAATTGAGCAATGCAACTTAGCACAGATACCATTTTTAAGAAATTGCCCAAAGTCAATCCACAACTTGTTATTTCATAATCACATATATCAAACTGAAGAGCCCTCTCTTGATATGGCAATCCGTTATAAGAAACACAAAGAGAACTCAATTATGAAATAAGCCTTCTTTTCAAGTACAACATAGATTAAAAAAAACAATCTTTTAGCATCTAATCCAGACAAATAATAAGATTATGACAGACATAACATAGAATGCAATAGAATGATTAAGAAACCGAAGGTATACAATCCTTTAAATACATGACAATGTTGAGAATAAGAAACAAAATCGTATCTGAAAAAGAAAACCTGAATCAAGGAAAAGATAAAAAGAGGGTACCTTCTGGAGAAGGGTTGTGAATTCAAAGGTGTAAATGCAGAGAGATGTAACAAACCCTAAGCATGCTGAGTAAGAAAACAGGAAAGAGAGTCAAGATGGGTGTTTTTGGTGGTGGGCGGGTGAGAGACAGAGAAGGGCAAAGAGCAAAATTGTCGGAAATTAGGAAGAGGACATAACATCACATTAAGAACCCCAAAGCACAACTCTTTCTCTGTCCGGTGAAATGAAACTGTCCAATTCTTTGACCAACAACGTTGTTCAGACGTTACTTGGAACACCTCAGGCTCAGTGTACGCTATTGCATTGACTTGCTATCCCTGTCAGCCACGTGTCCCTATTTGCTCTTAAACTCTAGAATATTCTTATTTTTATATAACTTAAACTAAATTGGACCACAAGGGGGTGGTGGCGCAGTTGGCTAGCGCGTAGGTCTCATAGCTTCTGAGTTATCCTGAGGTCGAGAGTTCGAGCCTCTCTCACCCCAAATCATTTTTTCTGTTCTATTTTTCTTTTTCAATTTTTATCTTGCTACACAGATATATTATTGAAAAAAATCAGTTGAAACTAGGTAGGACAGAGCTGATCTGGTTGATCAAAGTTAGTAAGATTAATTTGAGCGTCTTGACTTAAAAGATCGACATGATTTTTTTAGGTGAAAATTGCGATTTAAAAAGTTTCGCAAAAAAATAAGAGTTAAACAAATCTCTCAAAACTGTTGGAAGTGTTCTTATTTTTTTTTGAGAGTGTTTTTTAAAAAACTAAAAATGTTGGAAAAATATGTTTGGAGTCATTTTCTAATTTTTTTGTGTCAAAATAAAAAAATAATTACATGTACATACAAATTATGCATAATAGTTCCCAAAATATGAATTTTAAATTTTTTTTATGTCACTAATATTATTTTATGAATATAATAAACTAAAACGTTATATGAGACCTTGATGTAGGACAACTTTGTAAAATAAAAATAGAGACTGTTTAGGGGCTGTGAATAGTAACTGTGGCTAGGAATCACTCCTAGGATTCCGTAGGCATCACACCTAGGGTTAGAATTGCATCACACAACTCAAGAAATATGTAATTGCTAAAAACTCTGAATATCTCTATTTTATTAAAAGTAACACTAACTATATATAGAGTTCTAAGTAATCCTAATCCCAAAAGATTAGGATTCTAAAGTCTCTAGAACTTCAAAGACATTATTAGGTCCCTACAAATTAGAAAACTAAAATTAACTAGAACTAGGACTTTAAATTCTAGAATATTCAATGCTAGAATTTGACCCAAAAATATGACCTATTCCAGAAATTCTAGAAATTACAAAAATACCCTTGACACTAAAAATATTAAAATGACATAAAAAATACTAATACTAGCAAATTGACTTAAAATACAATAATGCAAGGTTCCATATGAATCTTTGTTTTGATGGAAAGTCAATTTCATTATCTTTCACATCTTCGAATTTGCGTTTTCTTGAACATCTTATGGATTGCATCATTCTCCCCTAGTTGGAGAAAACTCGACCTCGAGTTTTAAAGTGTTGTAGTATGAAAGTCCAAAAACTTTGAACTTGTATATGTAGCTGTCTTTGAGAAGCTTTAAGATGATGCCTATTTCTCTTCTCTAATTGAGGGAACAAAGAAAAAATTTGAAAATTGATCCCCTTGATTGTGTCGTTGAAGTTTTCTAGAATGATAAAATCAATTGGTGGAGCAAAGTTGATAGAAAAAAGCATTGATGACTCTTCATGCAGATCCTTGAAATATCCAAACAAATCAAGCTCTTGGAACATCATTGTTGTTGGTTGAAAGTCATTAATGGGAACAATTTCACCGGACAACACTTTTAGCACTATTTCAGAGCTCTTAGATAGTAATGTACGCATCTCTAAAGACTCATTTGATTCAATACTAGTTGCTGGATTTTCCATCTTGTCAGGCTCCACAACAAAAAAATTGTTTGGATATTCACTTTTTACCTTAGCCTCTGGACAAGTAAGTAGCGTAGTTGCTTGAGATTGTGTTGATTCTTCTACTTGATTTCCTTCATCTTGAATTATTCGATCAGTTGTTGCTTTGGGCTGCTTTTGATGAATTTTCTCTAATTGCGCAGTAGAATTTAAATAACTTTGAGTTTTACCCCTTTGCGAAGAAGAAACCCTTGGTGTACTTACTTGGTGAAGAAAATTTAGGTATATCTCCGTACCAAGTGCTACTTGGAATGCATGCTCTACATCGTATAGTGGCTGTCCAAGTATTTCTGCCTTTATATTTGCTCTTAAACCAGGTTCGAATCGAGCAATTGTTTGGCAAGGTTCTTCTATGATACGATTTTTCAACATTAGGTCTTCAAATCTTTGAATATACTCTGTGACAGATAGGTTACCTTGTTGAAGATTAATAAGTTGTTTGCACAACTTGCTACGATAGTTTGAGGGCATATACTTTTGTTGAAGTTTAGCTTTCATCTCTTGCCATGTGTTAATTGACGACAATCTCAATCTTTTTAAATTTCCTTCAACACCAAATCACCAAATTTTCGCCAAGCCTACAAGTTTCATCTTGGCAAACCTTACTCTCTTCTCATCCGAGAAATTATACCTAACAAAATAGTTCTCTATAGAAGTAAGCCAACTAGAGAATATTGTAGAATCATCCCTTCCATCAAAATCTTGGATCTCCATCATCATATATCAATATTTAAGCTGCATAACATAGGATTTTTCGGCTCTGATACCAAATTGATGCAGGACAACTTTGTAAAATAAAAATAGGGACTGTTTAGGGGCTGTGAACAGTAATGAGACTGTGAACAGTAGCGTGAACAGTAATTTTGGCTAGGAATCACTCCTAGGATTCCGTAGGCATCACACATAGGGTTAGAATTGCATCATACAACTCAAGAAATATGTAATTGCTGAAAACTCTGAATATCTCTATATCTCTATATCTCTATTTTATTAAAAGTAACATTAACTATATATAGAGTTCTAAGTAATCCTAATCCCAAAAGATTAGGATTCCAAAATCTCTAGAACTTCAAAGACATTAATTCCCTACAAATTAGAAAACTAAAATTAATTAGAACTAGGACTTTAAATTCTAGAATATTCAATACTAGAATTTGACCCAAAAATATGACATGTTCCAGAAATTCTAGAAATTACAAAAATACCCTTAACACTAAAAATATTAAAAGGACATAAAAAAATACTAATACTAGCAAATTGACTTAAAATACAATAATGCAAGGTTCCATATGAATCTTTGTTTTGATGGAAAGCCAATTCCATTATCTTTCACATCTTTGCATTTGCGTTTTCTTGAACATCTTATGGATTTCACATGGAACCTTGCATTATTGTATTTTAAGTCAATTTGCTAGTATTAGTATTTTTTTATGTTCTTTTAATATTTTTAGTGTCAAGGGTATTTTTGTAATTTCTAGAATTTGCAAGGTTCCATATGAATCTTTGTTTTGATAGAAAACCAATTCCATTATCTTTCACATTTTCGAATTTGTGTTTTCTTGAACATCTTATGGATTGCATCAGACCTGTGACAAAATTCCAAAAAATCAGAAGAAAAACTCATAAAATCAATTTCTTGAATCAACATAAATAAGTTTTTTTTGGTCCAAATAACTGTTACATAAGCTTGTAAAAAAATCAAAGTCCAAATAGATTTAACTTATTTTACTTCAAAACCCTTAAAAATTATTTATTTAAGCTAACTTTAAACATACCCAATATATTATAATTCACTTATGGGAAAAAATAGCACTCGAAGGCTTTTGATCTATTTGGTGATGCTGGTCATCCTTTCTCTTTGAACTATCCAGCAATTGATCGTATCAATCAATAGGTTTTTGAGGAGGTTGGAGGACTAGAGTCAACAAATGTATATATTTCCTTTTTTATTTATTGCTTCACTCTCATTTTCAAACTTACGAATAGAGCAGCTCATTCGGTTGCAACATTTATTACTATCCAATCTCTTTCTTTAAATTGGAGAACATGTCCTTCGTCCAGAAGAATGGGGGTGGTTTAGAAGGCGATTTTCGATCTACAATCCTTTGAAGCAAAGAATTAGGTAGGTAATATGAGTCATCTGACTTTCAACTATATATTATGCGATTTTTACGATCCGAGTTACTTTACCCAAAATATGAAAGCTCTCGTCTTAGAACCACTAATTAAGATTCCATAATCCACCCATTTTCAACCGTCATATTGTTGTTCAAATTTCAATCCGTGGTGTGCATTATTTTTCCGGCAAGCTCATGTAGCTACGTTGACATAATTCATAATTCGACTCCTGAATTCTCAAAACACAATCATAAATTTTCTTTGAAACCACTCACAAGTATGACAGGTAAAAAGTTATATCATACCCGCTTCGTATTATGTTTATGCTTTATCACCCTAAAATTTGTTCAATTCGTACTCAATCGATTAATAGTAAATACTAATAATTGTGTTATAGTTGGATCGTATTCTGTCACATTAGTGTCAGGTATAATTCAATTAGTGTTAGATTTGGCCGATCAACTTGGTTACTGATGGTGTGAATCTACGCGAATGAGCTGAGCTATAGAACAGGATTATTCGGTATGAACGATTTGGGTGGAGTTGAGTACGGTGTCTGAGATGCAAGGCTCGTGCTTGACAATGCAATATGATACTTAGGGGATTTGGGAAATGGGGTAATAACAAGACAAGATTATAGTGGTTCACCGGCCTGAGCTCGGCTAGTCCACTCTGTAATGGAGTCTCTGGCTCCTCTCTTTCTTATTGATCAAGTTGAACGTATTACAGCAGTGAAAAGATGAGAGTTTTGGGATCCCCCTCCTTTGTGGCTCTCCCCCCCTTTTTATAGCCTCTTGCTTACCTCTAATCCGGATTTGCTTCCTATGATGAAGGGATCTTCCTTCATCTGTAAACTCCGAGTTTCCTAAACTTCCTATGGTTGGCTTCAAACGGCGAGATCTTTGCCTTTTATCATGGGATCCTCTCCTTGGTTTTAGGAGAGGATCCTGGTTGGTTACGGGTTTCATGCCTTGGATCGGCTTAATTCCCCTTATGAAGGTATCTGTTGTCATCTCGCTGCCCTCTTGTCATTTCTCAGGTCGTGTCTTCAGCTGGGAACCTTAGTACCCGGCTGGATGAGCTCAGACCATGGCTGGATGAGCTCTGCTTATTTTACCTGAGCTCTTGAGCTGAGCTCACTTTCTAAGCTCGTATCTAGGGTTTATTTTAGGTATCATCAGTTGCCCCCCAGCTCTTGCTCTAAGTTAGCTTAGGTAAGGGCTGAACTACTTCTCAACCCGAGCTAGATCTACACGTGGTCTCCCTTGGCTTCTCACGTGGCTGACGATTTTTGACGATTCGCAGCAATCATGACTTCCCTCGATTCCCGCGCACGTTTCAGCTCACGTCCTTCAAGCTTTAAATACCCAAAACGGCTACCTGAATCGTTTCTTTACACTATTCATCTTCTCCATTGCTTTTCGTCTCCATTCTTCTTGCGATTTCAGACCACCTTTCTCGAATTTCTCTGATTTCTTGTTTGAAGCCGAATTCCTAGTTCTCGTCTTGACGACTCGCAGCGCCTCCTCCCTTCGATATTGCTCCAGGCTTCTGTTCGCCGCTATTCCTGAGTTAGGTACGTCCTTTGCTCCTTTCACTCCCTCCTTTGCTCTGGATCCCTCGAATTCGAGGTGGTTGCTTCATTTTTGGGCTTTTCGGTTCTTTTACTTTTGGAATCGTGACCACTGCCTAGCCCCACTTCCCCACTTCGTAGATTGGGGTTCTATAGTTCACATCCTTGCCGTTGGGAGTTACTGTGCTGACCCAAGGGTCATTAGAGAGTGCTTGACCAGTGTCTCTTCTCTTTATCGCTCTTTTAATCTTCCTTTTTCTCTTCCTACCATGTCAGCCTCTTCTGGAGCCACTCGCTCCTCTGTTTCACTCTTAGGGAATAGGTCAGCTAAAGAAGATACTGAATTAAGGGAAGTAGGTGACGAGATAGACAATTTCCCTGGGGTAGATGTCGTTGATTCTGGGGTCAACACCGAGGAGCTTCCCTCAACATCTTCTCCCCTGCCCCCTAAGTCTGACAAAGGCAAAGGCAAGGTCAGTGGAGTTGGGATTTCTGATGTCTCAACGTATTTAGGAGCTGCCTATAAGCTAGCTGAGCAGGTGGGCCCTAGCAAGCTCAACCTCTTCTTGTTAAACGTTTTGCGTACTCGCTATAGGTTCCCTGACGGCGTTGAGCTCTTGAGCCCAGAAATTTTTACTCCCTACGTCGCCCGGGTTAACAAGAGGGTTTGTTTTTTTGAGGCCGCCTTCGATAATGGCCTTCGTTTTCTTATACATCCCTTTTTCAAGACCATTCTGCAGTACTTCCACGTGTGCACCTCTCAACTTTCTCCTAATTTCTGGGGTGTCTTAGCGGGTCTTCTGATTATTTTCAAAGATTTAGACCTAGGGGTCCCTACCCTTCCTTTGTTCCTAGAGTTCTTCAATGTTAAATCGACCTCCAAAGGCTTCTTGTATGCCTCCAAACGCGCCAATGTTAGGCAGCTTATTTCTAACATTCCGACCTCCCACAAACACTGGAAGGAACATTTCTTTTTTGTCGGGGGCACCAACTGGGAATACAATCCTGCTGACAGGTCAGATATTCTTGGTATTCCCAAGGCCTAGACTCCTCCGAAGAACTTGGGTGAGTCCTTAAATTGGGTTAGTTGCGTTTCTCGTTTCGAGGGACATGAGCTCCTAACTCTGCTCTGCCTTTGTGTTTTTTTTAGGTACTCGTCTCAAGCTCAGTACTGAGGAACAAGAGGCGAGGGAGATATTGGCAAAGTGCACCCCAAGAAGGTATTCCGAGCTCATTCTGCCTTGGGTTTTGGTGGACAGAGGGTTCAGCCTCCCTGAGGTAGAGATTGAGGCTCCGCTTCCAATTTCTATGGTCAGACCTGAAGGAACTACTGGTAACCCCCCCTTTCTAAGGGTTCCTTTATCTTACTTTCTATTTCTCTTTATCTGACTGTTCTAACTCAGATCTTCCAGGATCCTCCACTATGAAGCTTAACCCTGAGGAGATCCAGGCCAAGGTGAATAAATTGTCAAAGAGTGGCAGGGGCAGCAAGCGAAAGGCCCAGGTTGGTTCTGGGAGTAGCTCTGCTCCTCAGGCCAAAGTTCAAAAAGTGGGGGAACCAACCTCTTCTTCCGCTGTCGAAGATCTGGCTCCTCCTCCTAGCTCTTCTGAGATTGTGAAGACCCCCCCTTCTCCAAAAACCCAGCCTATCACAGCGGGAGGACAGACCTCTCCTTCCTCGTCAGAGATTGAGAAGGCTTTGGATGTGATCCCGCATATCCGACCTGGTAGTTTCAAGTATAGCTCTTCAGGGAAGATTATTAAGACACCACTGGTGGGTCCTGAGAGTAAGAAGGGGACGCTACCCGACGTGAAGGAAGATGAGGATTCCTTTTTTGAAAACATGGAGCTCGCTGCAGGGGCTGTTTCCTCTATCCTTCCTGAGTCTGATGTCAAGAGGGCTGCCACTATGGAGCTTGAAGAGTCTATCGCATCAGCTCTTCAGGGAGCAGCTACTGTAAGTCTTGTTATTCTCGGGCATCCGCTTGACCTTATGTCGCAGCCGTTTATAGCTTACTTATTTACCTTTGTCTTTTTAGATGGCTATCCACGTAAAGGGCCTGTTGAGGAGAGTTCGGTCTTCCGAGTCTTCGGTTAAAGCTCTGAAGGCGTATGAGCTCAAGGTTGTGGAGCAGGCTTTTGAGAATGAGGATCTCAGAAACCGAGTAAAGGACCTAACCGAACAGTTGGAGAAGCAATCCTCTGATCTCAAGGGCTTTCAAGCGGCCAAGCTCAAGGCTGAGGAGGGAGAGAAGAAGGCTCGCGATGAGCTAAGGATTGTAGGGGATGAGCTGAAGCACAAAACTGAGCTCTGGGCTAAGGCTAACCAGGATGCTTTCGACGCCCGCAACTCTCTTGAATTCACAAAGAGAGAATATGACACCATTTGCGAGGCCAATGTGATTCTCCACCAAGAGCTCAAGGAGAAGAGTGATTTAATAACTGAGCTGACTGATGAAGCTACCACCCAATGGGCCTCTGGATGGATTGCTTTTCAGCGTAAGGCTTGCAAGAATTTTCCTGACCTAGATTTCAATTTTCCTATCCCAACAGAAGGGGAATTGGAAGAAACTGACTCTGATGGTGAGGAAGATACCTCAGCTCTTCCTCCCGAAACCCCGCTCCAGGATATACCTGCTCCTCCCACAATTGTTCGTGCTACGTCCTTCTCTGCTGACCTGGTGACCGAAGCTCTTGAACAAGGATCATTACCAGATAGGGCAGAGGCTCCTGGGGTCAGCGTTCCTGACAATTCTACTCCTCCAGCTTTGGGATCATTCCCCCCTAACCTCCTGAGTTCTGCCACTCCTGTTGGGGCTGCATCCGCCGAGCTGCAGGATCTTCTGTCCACTCCCCCTCCAGAAACTTAGGACTTTTTAGTTGTAACCTCTTTTCTTTGTAAGAATTTTTTTTTTTGATGCAACTTTGCCTTGGGCTAGGATTTTTGTGTTACTTTGCAATCTTCATCTGTTTTTCCTTTGCTGGCTTAGCACATATATACCTTTGAATTTCGATTTCGAACTGCACACTTGCTTGTTTTGCTTTATATACTCCCCTTTACTTGCTTTGCTTTATATACTCCCCTTCCCCATTTGCTTTGAGGGGTGTTGTGCACTTCTTGAAGCAAAATTACTAGATTTGAAGAGTATAGAAGACTTGGTGTTATGCTCAGATGGCTTCTCTTGAGCTGTTGAGCTTGGTAATTTGTATCTTAGGGATCCCTTCCCTTTTCTCCTTCATTCTGAGCCACATAGCTTGTTATCGTGAACTGGCGAGTTCCTTCTGAGCTACATGGTTCGAGTTCGTGAACTTAGGAATTCTTACTGAGCTATATAGCTCTTTTTGTGAGCTCAAAAGCTCTTTCTGAGCTTCATGACTCTTTTAATAGACCCTTTCTGAAATAAAATACAAATTTCATTGCTTTATTCTTCTGAACTTTCTTGTGAGTTCTCTTATCCTTCCCTTATCCCCCCTTGTTTTGAGAAGTGCTTCAGTCCTTCTTCAAGCAGAATTATGGACTTCATGAGCTGCTAAGTTCTTTTGATGAACTGGGGAACCCATCAGGAACTTTGCCGTTTTGATGTGAGCAGAACTCTTGGAGCTGCAGGTCTGAGAGATCGTGCTGAGGTGCAGTGTTGCCAATCGGGCTGAGCTCCAATATGAGGAATACTCTGATGGGGTCAGAACTTTCTTCGGTCGCTTTGAGTGCAATAGGAGGGTTAATCTTGCGCTGATTCCTTTTCCCGCCTTTTTCCCAACCGTTTTCCATAACCGTAACCACCTTTAGTAATTAAGAAACCAAAAAGGCAGCCGACTCCCTTTCGCGTGGCCCTTGGTTTCCTAAATACTTACTGATTCCTTTAAGTCTCCTATCTTCTGCTAAGTTTCTTTTCCTCTCTTTGCAGAAAATATTCTTGAGTCTCTTCTTGGCTCCTTGTGACCATTCTCTGTCTTTATCCTAACCTTCAATGGCTGCCTCTGCTTCTTCCCTTTTCCAGGATCGTACTTCCTTCGGAATTGAATGGAAGTGGCAACGTCGATACTTAACTCCTTCGACCATGGAACTTTCTGATTTGGTTGCCATTAAGAGGCGATTTTTTCCTGATCTTGACCTTTCTCTTAGGGTTCCTACTCCTGATGAGCCCTGCAGCTACCTTCCTCGAGGGGAAGTTTGCTTTTTTGAAGGCGCCATGGATTTGGGACTTCGCCTTCCCGTTCATCCAGCCATAGGGCGAGTTCTGGCCTACTATGGCCTATGCCCTTCTCGCCTTTCCCCACGAGGATGGGCCGCCATGGTAAGCTTCTTCCTGTTCTGCCGCCTACATGGTCTCGGCAGGTTCCCTTTTGTCTCTGAGTTTCTATACTTCTTCGAGATCGAAGAAGACGACGTCCCCTGCTTCAGCTTCTTCCGTTGGAGGAATTTTAAATTACGGCCTTTGGTTCTCGGTTTTCCCCCCAATCCTGAAGGATGGTCTAGTCGCTTCTTTTTTGCTTCTGGGGAGTCCTGGCGGTCTCCTGAGGATCGTTGTCGTGAGGCTAGGATTCCTCGGTCCTGGAAGAGCTTCTCTCGCATAAGTAAGCTCTAGCTGAGCTCTCTTGTCTATACGTTTTTCTTAAAGACATATTCTTATTATACTCTTGTTGCTCAGGTCCCCCTGATCTGGATGTGCCAGAGATGATGAACATTGATAAGTTGCTGCTCGTCGAGCCTAGGTCTTATTCTGAGTTGATGACGAGTGCAAACATTTATCTGCTTGGGGCTGAGGCCACTGAATATGAATTTTCCTCCCTTCCCTATTCTTCCTGGACCTCTTTCTCCGATTCTGATGAAGAGGGAGATTCTGATGAGGATGGGGACTCTGGTGCGAGTTCTAAGAGACGTAAGAGGGATGACTCCTTTTCTCCTGAATCTCTGTCCACTATTTTCCTCACTCCAGCAGGTCAGAAACTTCTTGATTCACTCCATAAGGCTGAGCAAGAGAGAGACGAGTTGAAGGAAGATAATGCTCGTCTGAAGGAGGAAGTGGCTGAGCTGAAGTCCCAGCTTAAGAAGGACTAGGAGCTCTTCCCCCTTGTACTTCCTTCTTTTCTTGAGCGATGCCAAACTATGACTTTCCTTATATTTTTCTGAACATTTGCACTGTTGGATACTCTGAATATCAGATCTTTTATTTTTGAATATGCAACTCTTTATGAGCTGAGGAGCTCACTCCGAACTCTGTAAGGTTATTTTAGCACGCTCTTCGTGTTCAGAACACGAACGTGGATGGAAAACAGAAGATCATGTTCGCACTGCCCTTAGTTCCTGACTGATTCCACTGGTCGAACCACAAACATTGATGAAAAACAGAAGATCATGTTTGCACTGACCTCAATTCCCAACTGATTTCGTAGCTGATCCCTGCTGTACCAAACATATTGGGGTCTTCGAGTACGTAGGCGGTGCACAAGGACTACTAGTCGTGGGGGAAAGACTGTTGGTGTCTCCAAGAAGAGACCAGCTTTGAATTCTATGAGCTTAGAAGCTTGTCGCTTGTGTACGAGCTAAAGAGCTCGTCTTATGCTTTATAAGCTGAGAAGTTTATCGTTTATTTATGAGCTGAAGAGCTCATCTTGTATTTTATAAGCTTGGAAGCTTATTGTTTGCTTATGAGCTGAGGAGCTCATCTTGTACTTTATAAGCTTAGGAGCTTATCGTTTGTTTATGAGCTGAGGAGCTCATCTTGTATTTCATAAGCTTAGAAGCTTATCGTTAGCTGTAGAGCTTATTGTACATTCCCTTACTTTGGAAACCATATAAGGGTGAATAAAAAACTCGTTTATTCTTATTAAAACAGTTCTACTACAAGTAACACTTACTGAAAGAACTTCTTAAGGTGTTCGGCATTCCAAGAGTGTGGTAGGACCTTCCCCTCCTCTGTTTGCAACTCATAGTTCCCTGGTCTGATTACCCTTGATACGATATAGGGTCCTTCCCAGTTGGGTCCCAACTTCCCATGCGTGGGATCCTTCCTTGCAAGCAGAAGCCTCCTAAGTACCAAGTCTCCAGCCTTGAAACTTATGTGCCTTACCTTCATGTCGTAGTATCTTGCAGTTTTCCTTTGGTAAATTTGGACACGATGCAGAGCTCTTTCTCTCTTTTCATCCAAGAGATCGAGGTTTAATAAGAGAGACTCATCATTGTGTTCGACATCTGCAAATTCCACCCTTGGTGATTGGAGCCCCACCTCAACAGGGGCTACTGCTTCGGTTCCAAAGGCCAAAGCGAAGGAGGTTTCCTGAGTTTCTGACCTGACGGTGGTCCTGTAGGCCCACAATACCTCAGGGACGTACTCCACCCACTTGCCTTTTAGGTTTTCTAATTTAGTCTTCAGAGCTGTCTTTATGGTTCTGATTGTGACCTCTACTTGCCCATTAGATTGAGGATGTGCAGGAGCTGAGAAATAGTTCTTTATCCCAAGCTCAGCACAAAAGCTTTTAAACTTTGAGTTGTCAAACTGCTTCCCATTGTCAGACACGACTGCTCTGGGAACCCCAAATCTGCAAACTATCGACTTCCAAACGAAGTTTTGGACTTTTTGTTCGGTGATTGTTGCCAAAGGTTCGACCTCCGCCCACTTGGTGAAGTAATCCACCCCTATAATAGCAAACTTGCATTGTCCCACACCGGTGGGAAGGGGTCCAAGAATATCCAAACCCCACTGTTGGAAGGGCCATGGGCTTACCACCGAGGTTAGCAGCTCAGGTGGACAGTGGGAAACATTGGCGTGTTCCTGGCAAACCTTGCATTTTTTTACTAAATCGGTGGCATCTTTGAGCATGGTTGACCAATAATATCCTTGTCTTAGTACTTTTCCTGCCAAGGCCCGAGCTCCTATATGATTGCCACATATCCCTTCATGTACATCTCTGAGTATATAGTTGGCATCTTCATCTCCCACGCACTTAAGGAGAGGCGTTGAGAATCCTTGTTTGTACAGATTTCCTTGCAGCAAGGAAATCCTGGCTGACCTGGTCCTCAGTTTGGATGCCTCCTTGGCATCGCTTGGCAGAGTCCCACTCTGCAGGTACCCTATGATGGGGTCCATCCAGCTCGGCTGAGCTTCAATTGGTAGCATGTCCTCTTCTTCGATACCCACTGAAGGCTCTGGAAGGTGCTCTACTGGTATTAGCCTATCCAAATCTTCTTGTGAAGCAGTTGCTAACCTCGCCAATGCATCTGCTCGTGCATTCTCTGCTCTGGACACTTGTCTGACCTTAACTTGCACAAACTTCTTCATTAGTTCTCGTACCTTTTTGAGGTAAAGGACCATTTTTTCGCCTCTCGCTTCGTAGGACTCTTCTATCTGTTTTACTACTAGTTGAGAGTCACTGCAGATCTCCAACTGCTCTGCTTCCATAGAATAAGCAAGATTGAGCCCAGCAATGACAGCTTCATATTCTGCCTCGTTATTTGAAGCCTTGAACCCAAATCTTAGGGCATACTCGACATCTAATCCTTCTGGAGAGGTCAATATCATTCCTGCACCACTTCCCTGGGCATTAGCAGCTCCATCTACTGAAAAGCCTCCATATGGGGAGGTCTGGTACTAAATCTGTGGTTTCCAAAGGCGTTGTGGCTGTGAATTCTGCGATGAAATCCGCCAAAATTTGCCCTTTGATGGCAGTTCTTGGCTGATATCTGATGTCAAACTCGTTGAGCTCTATGGCCCATTTAACCAACCTTCCCGAGGACTCTGGTTTATGTAACACTTGCTTCATTGGCTGGTCTGTTGGAACTTCAATGGTATGGGCCTGGAAATAGGGCCTAAGTCTTCTGGCTGTCGTAACTAACGCTAGAACGAGTTTTTCCATTTTTGGATATCTCTCATCTGCCCCCCTCAGGGCTCTGCTACAGTAATAGACTGGTTGCTGAGCTCTGCCTCGCTCCCTAACCAGCGTTGCGCTTGTTGAAAAATCCGAAACCGCCAAGTAGAGAGTAAGGACTTCCCCTTCTGAAGGGTTCACCAAAACAGGAGGGGAACTCATATAATCTTTCAGGGCTTTAAATGCTTCTTCACACTTGGTATCCCACTGGAACGCCTTCTTCAAGATCTGAAAGAATGGCTGGCATTTATCGCTTGACCTAGACACAAAACGGCTCAAGGCAGCTATCCTGCCTGTCAAGCGTTGCACCTCCCTTGTGTTGGATGGTGATTGCATTTCCACCATTGCCCTAACCTTCTCTGGGTTAGCTTCAATCCCTCTGCTGCTAACTATAAAACCCAGGAATTTTCCTGCCGAGACCCCAAATGCGCATTTCGCAGGGTTGAGCTTCATTTTGTATTCCCTTAGAATCTGGAATGATTCGGCTAGGTGCTCGATGTGGAGCTCTGCCTTTAATGACTTTACTAACATGTCATCAATGTAAACTTCCATGGATGCTCCTATTTGTTTTTGGAACATCCTATTTACCAGCCGCTGGTAAGTGGCTCCAGCGTTCTTTAATCCGAAAGGCATGACCCGATAACAGTATGTTCCCTGTTCAGTTACAAATGAGGTCTTCTCTTGGTCATTGGGATTCATCCTAATCTGGTTATAACCTGAGAAGGCGTCCATGAAGCTAAGTAGCTCGTGTCCAGCTGTGGCATCCACTATTAAGTCAATCCGAGGTAAGGGAAAACTATCCTTGGGGCATGCTCGGTTGAGATCGGTGAAGTCGATGCACAGTCGCCATTTGCCATTGGTTTTCTTGACGAGGACCACATTCGCCAACCAGGTAGGGTAGTCAACTTCCCTGATGGCCTCGGCATGGAGGAGCTTGCTGACCTCCTCATTAATTGCTCTTTGCCTTTCGGAGGCAAAGCTTCTCCTCTTCTGTTTGACAGGCTTGCAAGTTGGGTCCACGCTTAGCTTATGGGTAATAACCGAAGGGTCAATTCCTTCCATGTCTTCTTGTTTCCAAGCAAACACTCTTATATTCTCCTTTAGAAACTGGATGAGGAGACCTTTGAGGTCAGCGTTCAGTCTGGAACCCACATAAACAAGGTGTTCTGGCTTCTCATCAAGCTGAATTGGTTCCAGCTCTTCTGAAGGCATTGGTCTTGTCTCCATTTCATCTCTCATGTCGAGTTCGTCCAATTGGATGTTCTCAACCTCCTTCCTCTTTACCGAAGCCATGTAGCATTCTCTTGCTACACGCTGGTCTCCTCGGACTGCTCCGATTCCATTTTCTGTGGGGAATTTGACGACCAGGTGATAGGCCGACGGGATTGCCTTCATGGAATTAAGGGATGGTCTTCCAAGCAAGATGTTGTATGCAGAGGGTGCATCGACCACTAGAAATTTTACGGTTGTGGTGGCCTGGCAAGGTGGGTCCCCTAGGGTGAGCACGAGTTGGATCGAGCCTAGGGGGAGCACCCTTTCCCCGGAAAATCCCAGCAAGTGAGTGTTTACAGGTTCAAGTCTCTCCCTTCCTATGTCCATCTTGTCGAATGCAGGTGCGAAAATGATATCCGCCGAGCTTCCGTTATCGATTAGAACCCGATGAACGGTTCTATTAGCCACCACAGCTCGCACCACCAATGGATCATCATGAGGGTACTGACAGCCCTCCAAATCAGCATCTGAAAAAGTGATAGCTGTATCTAAGCGTGGTGCTTTGGATACAGCGTGTAATTCGAGAGCTTCTTCGGCTCTGATCCGTCGGAGGTGTGCTTTCCTGGCTGAGCTGGATTCTCCGCCTCCCGCGAACCCTCCAGATATTACTCTGATCTCACCTAGAGGCTGCTGATGTGGTGCAGGTGCCTGCTGTTGGGGTGGTGGAGGCGGAAGAGCTCGGTTCTGGTTGTCATGGGCTACGAAGCGATGTAACTGACCTCGCTGGATCAAGAACTCGATTTCCTTCTTTAATTGGATGCAGTCATCAGTGTGGTGACCATGATCTCTGTCGTAATCGCAGTACTTCGTGGGGTCTCTCTTGGCCGGATCTGCCTTCATCCGAGGTGGCCATCTTAGGAACTTCTCGTTTTGGACCTCATATAGGACTTGTGACACAGCGGTAATGAGTGGGGTGAATCACTGAGGTCCGTATCGGGGCTGTAGTTCAGGCTGCATGGGGCCCAGGCGATCTCTGACATTTCCTCTTCTCTTTGGCGAGCGGTCCCTGTCCCTTCTTGGAGACCTCTCTCGCCCTTTTTCCTTCCTGGGACTCCGGTCCCTTCTCTTTTCTTCTTTTTCCTTCTCCTTTCGTGAGGATGTACCCCCTACTTTGGAAAGGAGGGCCTCTTCACCATTTATATACTTCTCTGCCTTGGCTAACACCTCAGCCATACTTGCATGTGGGTTCTTCGATATGGAGAACATTAGATCCTTTGATTGCACTCCCAACCCTGCAATAAAGGCAGTTATGGCGAATTTTTCGTCTGGAACGTCTACTTTTAGCGTCTCCGAGTTGAACCTTTGGACATAAGACCTCAAGTTTTCTTGGGGCCCCTGTTTCACATTCAGTAGGTGGTAGCTCGGCTTCCTGTATATTCTGGCTCCTATAAAGTGGGATACGAAAGCTATGGAGAGCTATTTAAAGGATGAGATCGAGGCCGGTGGGAGCCTGTGAAACCAGGCTAGGGCGGAGCCTTTCAATGTGATGGCAAAAGCTCTGCAACGTACGGGATCCTGGTATCCATGCAGCTCCATTTGGTTCTTGTAAGTGTTGAGATGGTCTACGGGATCTTTCGTTCCGTCAAAGACCTCTACTTGCGGCATCCTGAACTTTGGTGGGAGGGGAAAGTGTAGCACTCCAGTGGTGAATGGGGACTCGGTTTGTTGCACCAAGACGTCCATTGTAACTGGAGCCTTGCTCTTTACAGCCTCCTTCATGTGGCTGAGCTCTTGCTGGATGTCTTTGAAGCGCTGTTCCCAGTGTTGCTCCCTCCTGTCTTGCGGGTAAGGGAAAAAATCGTCCCTCTCACCCCCATCATTCTGACTTTGCACTTCCTCGTTGTGGCCATTCCTAGGGGGTAGGTAAGGAACATGTCCCCTGGTCTGGCTGCTTTCTCCTCCTTCGTTGACCTCTCTAAGGGGGTCTCAGTGTCGTTGTTCCCTATGAGGGGGATTATTCTGGCCTTCTTGGGCCGATCGTGCCTCCTGCGGGCGCTGTATGAGTTTTGACAGCTCTGCATTTTCCCTTAGCAAGCGTTGGTTGACGAGGCGAAGGGCCTCCATCTCGTTATTAATGGGGGAATTAGCCTCTTGGACGTTCCCGGGTTGTCTACCGTTGGTAGCTTCCTGCTGATCTTGCATTCGTGGTAGGTTTGTTTGACTTCTGCTCATATTTCGAGTTGTTACCATCAGTCACTGAGAAATCAGCTTATTTGTAAATAGGAACAGTCGTTCCCACAGACGGCGCCAAACTGATGTTGTGAATCTACGCGAATGAGCTGAGCTATAGAACATGATTATTCGGTATGAACAATTTGGGTGGAGTTGAGTACGGTGTCTGAGCTGCAAGGCTCGTGCTTGACAATGCAATATGATGCTTAGGGGATTTGGGAAATGGGGTAATAACAAGACAAGATTATAGTGGTTCACCGACCTGAGCTCAGCTAATCCACTCTGTAATGAAGTCTCTGGCTCCTCTCTTTCTTATTGATCAAGTTGAACGTATTACAGCAGTGAAAAGATGAGAGTTTTGGGATCCCCCTCATTTGTGGCTCTCCCCCCCTTTTTATAGCCTCTTACTTACCTCTAATCCGGATTTGCTTCCTATAATGAAGGGATCTTCCTTCATCTGTAAACTCCGAGTTTCCTAAACTTCCTATGGTTGGCTTCAAATGGCGAGATCTTTGCCTTTTATCATGGGATCCTCTCCTTGGTTTTAGGAGAGGATCCTGGTTGGTTACGGGTTTCATGCCTTGGATCGGCTTAATTCCTCTTATGAAGGTATCTGTTGTCATCTCGCTGCCCTCTTGTCATTTCTCAGGTCGTGTCTTCAGCTGGGAGCCTTAGTACCCGGCTGGATGAGCTCAGACCATGGCTGGATGAGCTCTGCTTATTTTACCTGAGCTGAGCTCACTTTCTAAGCTCGTATCTAGGGTTTATTTGAGGTATCATCAGTTACAATTCAAAACTATTATATCAAATCTACACTCATATGTTTAATAATCTTACACGAGTTGGCGAGTCATATTAAGAATTGATCATAGTATTCGTTAGAACTATATTTCAATCTCCTCTTCGAAAAAATTTCTATTACAAATTCTTAAATTGTGTTATACTTGAATTCGTATTACATCAAATTCGTGTCATGTATAATTTAATTAGTATTAGATTTGGTCAATCTACTCGGTTATAATTCAAAACTATTAAAGTTACGTCTATGTAGAATAATCTTATACGAGTTAACGAGTCGTATGAAGAATTGATCGTAGTATTCGTTACAATTACGTTTCAATATGAAGAATTGATCATAGTATTCGTTACAATCATGTTTCAATCTCGTCTGCGAAAAGACTTTCTGATACAAATTCCTAAAGCTTTTAGATTCATTTCAACACGTTGGCTGCTCCGGCAATATGCGCTTATGCCTAACTTGTAGAACGTTCTGTGTGCAGTCCTGCGCATGATAGCAATATAGTAAATATCAGATGAATGCAATTTTATTGTCTCATGCATATATACATCGAATGCATGACGTCTAGGGTCGGTTTTATCTCTAGGCAAGTGTGGCAGTCGCTTAGGGCACCCGCTTATCATGGGACCCATTGGTATATATATCTTAAAATAATATAATTAAATTTAAAAATTTAAAAAAATTAAGATGTTAAGTTAAACAATAATTTTTTAAAAAAATTATGTACATTCAAAAAAAAAAAATAATCATACCATATTCTTGTATAAAGAATTACAAGATTCTACTCTTTGATTTTATTTGAACTGTCAATAAGTTTGGCCAATTTATTCAGTTTAATTTTCTACAATTATAATTTTTAAATTAATTTTGATCTTAATATAATCATTCGCATAATGTATTTATTTTGCAAGTTATTTTCAACCTTAAATATACCTACTAAAATATATGAATCTAAAATATTTAAAATTAAAAAAAATAACTAAATTATTCATCTAAAAATAATTTAGGGTCCTACCTAAATTTTTTGTCTAAGGTCTCAAGTATTCTTGAGTGGGCCCGATGACGTCCAAATTACAACAGGACAATTTAATTACTTGAAATGATCAAATATATTTAATTTTATTAGTTTATGTACATATATTATTTTTATGACTCAAACCCGTGACAATGAACGTATTTCGTCAACGTATGCCCTCTCTCATAACAGTTCTGTGGGGGGGGGGGGGTACCCTACTTTTATTTTGTGCTGGTCAACTTGTTGGTTGTGGCCAGATCTGATAATATCTGATTATATAGGGACTTTAAATACTTTTATTCTTTGAAGGAAGGTGATATTTTTTTTCAGAATCCTTTGAGATTTTGTTAGTTCATTACTAAGAGCATCTTTTATTCTTATTTTTTTTTTAACTCAAATTTAAATTTAAATAAAAAAATCTTTAAAAATCTTATACCAAACTCATACCAAATTAATAGAGACTCAAAATTTAACTAAAATTAAGAGAAACTCAATTTTTTACTCAAATTATTAATAGTCAAATTTTATTCTCTTTTAAATATCAAATGATCATATTTTATTCTTCTTTAAATTTGAATTTCTTATTTTTTTTTAAATTAAATTTATTCATTAGAGTTATTTGTATCAAATTAAGTTTTTCACTCAAATATTAATTCAAATTTAAGTAAAAAATTGAATCAAGGTTGGAGATCATTTGTTAATCTTTTTTCGAATCCCAATTTTCTTAGTATCTATCGTTGTATGGGTTTTTTTTTTTAACATGATCAAAGTATACAAAATGTTTCCCCCGAAAAACAAGAAGAAAAAAAGCCTTGAAAAAAAATCGTTAATGAAATATAAAATATCCCCCCAAAGAAAAAAGAATACAAGAAAAAAAGAATTCTAGTTGAGTCATTGCTAAATTTGACTATAAGGAAGAATAATTGTAGATTTGAAAAAAGAAAAATAATGTGTCTTCAAGATTATAAGCTTGACCTGCCGAATTTCTGAACTCATGGAGAATTTTTTATGTCATAATTTGGTCTTCTTTCGTGTATGAATTCTGAAACTCTTTTAAAAGTTGTGTGAAATATAATAATAAATTAATGCATAAAGATTATAGTTGGTCATAGCTTGTTACCATATATTTTTCTTTTTTCTTTTTCTTATTACACCAAGGTCAAGCTGGTCTTGATTTGTTTTTCTTCAATGCTGATCTCATCATATATGTATAGAATAACTTGGATATAATATAATTCTCAATTGACTAACTCAAATAGGTAAGTATGAAAAAAAAAAATAGAGTAATATTGTTTGAACGTAATTTGCTAACTTAATTTACTGTAATTGTTAGGTCTGTCAATCATGTCGGGTGAGATGAGTTCGTATCAAATCATAGCAAATTTGTGTCAAAAAACAATTCACTTATACTCGATTCGTTTATTAATTCTTATTTAACGAATCGTGTTATATCGAGTTTATATTATATATAAATTATGTATAACCAATATATAAACGAGTTATATTGTGTATTTTTTTATATAGGCTTCATCTATACCCGATTCGTTTATTAATCGTGTCGAGTCAAGTCCACTCGTTTACTAAAATGGTGGCTTAAGAAAAATACAAATACTTTAATTTCGTATTGTCTTAATATATCGTATCATAACACTTTTAATAATTGTTGGATTAATAATAAATCCTAATTTTAAACGAGACCCACGTACAATTCAACCGTTATAATAGATTTGGTCATTAAATTAAGTGAATAAATTGTATTATTCAAAAAAATTAAGTTTCATTCTCATAAATATTTTTTCTTTCAAACTAATTCATTAAATACTCCAAACAAATCATAATTTCCAAATCTCAATCATCAAAATCTTATTCTTGGTCAATGATGACCTAAAAACCCAAAGATTATCTGACTCAAACGCAAATCCTACGACTTGTAATTCCTTAAACCACGTAACCCGCTCTGAATTTTCCCCTTCATTTTCCGGGAAAATCTTCCTCAATCCGGTAAAATTTCAGATCCTTTGACTGACTCTCTCTCTTCAGAAACCCATAATCAAACGTAAGATCAACTTCACTCGGATTCAAACTGTGTCCCACGAGCGTCCACACCCAGACCTAAACTTCATTTTGTGTTTCCATTCTCGTTTCCGCTTCGTTTCGTCATTGACCGACCCGCTAGGGCTTCCTCTTCCTCTTTAACGTCTTCAACTTCAATTTCAACCCCGGTTGAAGAGAGAGAGAGTGAAGGATGAGATACACCCACATGGCGCATATCTAAGTAGCGCAAGACAAGGCGTAAATTTCTCAACCCCTTAACCCTCCTATTTTGCTCTCTCATTTCTATCCGTTTACACCTTTTCCAAACTCTAGAGAGAGAGAGAAACAAGAGATAGAAAGCTCTAAAAGCATTTTGGTTCTTTCATCTCTTTGTCTGAATCTGAGAACCCGGAAAATAGTGGCAAGGTATCATTGTCTTCATTGAATTTTGGAGGGTTTATAGAGGGAGAAGAATTTGGTACTGAAGTTTTGTTAAAGAATTTATCTTGAGGTGGGCATCGATTTTCCGGGGTATTGAAGCTGATTCGATCTGGGATTTTGGCGGGTTCACAGAGCTAAGAAAAGGGTATGTTTCTGCTGCTTCAATTTTCAATTCTAGGGTTTCACTCTTGCGCTCTCTGTTCTGGGTTTGTCTCTTCACCGTTATGATTACTGGTTTCTGAGCTTGAAATTGAAACTGTTTTGGAGATTATTATGAAGCTTTAAAGTGGTGTAAATTTGTGGGATATAGGGTAGAAACAGAAGGAAGGGCTTGCATTTTTGAGCTAAATTGTAAGTTGAAACAATGGATAACTCGAATCGGTCGATGAATAGGCATGATAATGATCATTTGGGTGTGAACAAGATGGGGAAAAATATACGAAAAAGCCCATTACACCAACCCAATTTTACTAATACGGCAAGGCAACAACCTCAACCCCTGGTTTACAATATAAACAAGAATGAGTTTCGGAACATTGTCCAGCAGTTGACGGGTTCTCCATCTCAAGAACCACTGCCTAGACCTCCCCAGAACCCTCCCAAACCACCTAGTATGCGGTTACAGAAAATCAGGCCTCCACCACTGACCCCAATAAACCGATCCAATATTCCCATTCATCCTCAGGCACCAGCACAGCCACCAGCGGCAGTTCCTTATGGTAATCACTTTGTTAGACCTCCTACTCACTTTGGTCAACCCTCGCCCACCATGTTCCCGCCTTTGACTCCCAGCGATTCTTTTTGGCCAAATATAGGTGACTCTCCCGTCTCAGCTTACATGCGTTACCTTCAAAATTCCGTCCTAGATTCTGGGCCAAGACAACCCCAATCTCAACCTTTTCCTCACTCACATCCCCAATTTCCAGGCCAAGTTCATGCCCAGCCACCGCTCTCTGGATTACTTCCTAACCCAGCTGCCCCTCTTCTCCCATCCCCTCCAATGAATGGTCCTCCTCATCTTCCATCTCTGAGGATGAATGGTCCTCCTCCTCCCCTTCCATCTCCGCGGGGGAATGGTCCTCCTCCTCTTTTACCCTCACCTACCTCTCAGTTCCTTTTGCCATCGCCTAGTGATTTCTTAAACTTGTTATCCCCACGTTCACCTTATACGTTGCTTTCTCCCGGGTATCAGCAACCTCCGCTGCTGACTCCAAACTTTTCATTTTCTCCCATTGCTCAATCAGGGATCTTAGGTTCTGGACCTCAGCCACCGTCTTCTCCTGGCTATGGATTTCCATTGTCTCCAGGATTTTTCCCCATTTCAAGTCCAAGATGGAGGGAGCAATAGCCCTAGACCGAAAGCTGCTAACCGAGAGGTTTCCATGATTGATTATTGCAAAGAGTTTCTTCATGATGACTTGCATCATCTTCTCATGTTTGCTTCAATTGTACATGTACCCTGTCAGCATTAGAGGTCCTTTTGGAAGTATGTAGCCTGTTGTTTACCCTTGTTTACGGATTGTTAATACCCATTTCAGTGACATGTTTTTGGATATCGTTTCTGTAACAGTTGCAATCTGTATTTTTCTTGTACAATTTTCACTTTAGGTGATGTAGTGAAGATCGTAAGACTCCTCTGGACACTTGGATAGAGCTGTAACATGACAAGATATAGGATTACAGATATTGAAAATTAATGTGTAGGCTCTCTGCTGGAAGAGTTTTTTCTGTCCTTGTAATGTTTAGGATTAAACTTCATTTTGTTGGAAGTAATGTTTTTTCTTCATTGCCATCCCATTGGAGGGTTTTCAAAGTTATGATCTTATCCTTGTTTTACCAATTGATGGGTAATGAAAGATTTTTGCTGTGAACATCCAAAAAGATCGACATGGCATTGGCATTGATATTGGTATGGTTGTGAATTTCAAGGAGAACATTGTGTTGGTGAGAACATCAATGCTTGAAACTAAGGAAAAAGTGGTGTGTACATTTTCTTTAATTTACCTCTCATGGTTGGCCTTCACTCATTATCTCTCAAAAATGTTTCCTTTAATAAAATTTTTGTGTGTATCAAAAACAAAAATGGTCTCACAAGATGTATTTGCTCTATAAAATTTTGTGCTGGATTGAATAACGTGCCTTTTGGATGAGTATATCATTTCTACATCCGCTGAAAGCCTTTCTTTCTGATTGTAAGTAATTTTCATCCACTATGGATGATCCTTTTGGCTCACCACAGTAGGTTTGTTTTTTGGTGCTAAACATTATGCTTCTTATCATGTCCCTTTTTTGGTTCGATCTCCTATTGCCAGTTGGCAAAAATTGGAAGTGATTATTTCCGGTCTAAAGAAAAATAGTGAAGATGATTCTTGGCCCTGCTGTTCATACATGATGACTGTGATGTTTACGATGTCATTTATGTAATCATTCTCCGTTGTCTGTGCCATCTACTTTGGTGCTTCAAGTATAATCTGAATTCGGCTCATCTCTCTATCTGCCATATTTATGTACTATTCTTTTAAGAATCTATTACCAATATACAGCAATTTACAAACTTAAATACCAATCTACCGCCGTTTTCAACTTATTTACCAAACTACCGCTGTTTTAAAAGCGGATTTGGCAAATCCGACTTCATTTGGAAAGCGGATTTGGCAAATCCGACTTCATGGAAAAGCGGATTTGGCAAATCCGACTTCATTTGGAAAGCGGATTTGGCAAATCCGACTTCATAGCAATAAGAGAACCCAATTTTGATGGTATTTCCCTAGAAAAAAAAATTTCCTTACTCTTAAAGAAGAGAAGTCCATATTTTTTTTTATCTTTGTATTTATTTATTCATCTCTACAATAAGATAGGAAGGAAATTGATTTTTTATTTCTTATATATTTTCCTCCAAAAAATATTACATCACTCAATTATATTATATGTTCAATTATTTAATATTTAATTAATTTATAAGTTAACATAATCTTTATTTCATACATTGTCCATATATAATAGTGTATACGTGTTAAAAAAAACTTATCGAGTTATGAATTTTGAAAAAAAATTGATGCTATTTTTTAAAAAATAATTTTAAATGATGTAATTAAAGAAACAAAGAAATAAAAAATTACTATTTAGTATAGTAACCAATAAAGGTGAGTAATTGATTCACAAATAATAGAATCAGAGAGAGAGACCAAACGTATTCAATAAATAGTCAAATACTCTTTTGGCGATCAACACAATTATATATAAGTCAAATTGGCTTCTACCTTGGATTTGGCAAGTCTGCTTTCCATATAAAGGCGGATTTGATATGTCCGCTTTCCCTATGAAGTCGGATTTACCAAATCCGCTTTCCCAATGAAGTTGGATTTTCCAAATCCGTTTTTACCATGAAGTCGGATTTGCCAAATCCGCTTTCCAAATGAAGTCGGATTTGTCAAATCCGCTTTTCCCATGAAGTCGGATTTGCCAAATCCGCTTTCCAAATGAAGTCGGATTTGCCAAATCCGCTTTTAAAACAACGGTAGTTTGGTAAATAAGTTGAAAACGGCGGTAGATTGGTATTTAAGTTTGAAAGTTGTTGTATATTGGTAATAGATTCATTCTTTTAATTATAAATGGAGTGATGGACTTTGACCACTAGCTGCTAGCTTGAGTGACGTTTCCTACCTGCCCAAAAGGGCAAAAGAAGATGATTTTTTTTTTTTTTTTGCGGAGTTTGGGGGGTAAGGTTGGAGAGTTTCAAGTTTTGCAAGGTTCAAGATGGGACAGAGGCACAAAGGTGAGTAATCAGTCTTGTCCCTGTTGACCAAGGGTGTTGCGAAGGGTGAACTGCTTGCGGACCTAACATCAGCATTATTTGCACAAACTAACTTCTCACATATTTGAATCTACCACCTCGTCTGGTTATCTATTTGTATAAAGGACTTCCCTGTATTTGTGGCAAATCTCAGTGGAGCCTAACTAACAGCTGAGTAGACCTGCTGCATGGTGCCTGCTAACTGAAAACCTTTGATTCTTCTTCTTCTCCTTAAATTAATTTCCTTCTTCCTTCTTTCTTCTTCCTTTGCTTCTTTCTCCGTATTTATGCTATTTCATTGTGATGATGCACAAATTGGTTTGCACATCATCTATCAAGTAAACAGTAATAAATGCAGTAGTAAGTCGAGAGAGAGAGAGAGAACAACACAAAGATTTATAGTGGTTCGATCAATGTGACGTACGTCCACTTTGAATGACTAGTGTCGCCGGGAGCTTTGTTATTTCAAGTGTGTATGGAGAGCAGAGAATTACAAGCTTAGAGAGGTAGATGAGAGAGTTGTGCTCGACTGAATGCGATCTGCCCCCAAGTGTTGGTGGGGCTTACAATTTATAGTTGTCCCCTAACAAATTGGGGCGACTTAATAACAACTAAATAACTATTCTGGTGGAGCTGGTGACTTCTTCTCAACGGGCGAGGCGGTTGCGGTGCTCTCCATGAGATTCGGTCAAAGGATGAGGTGAGGGTTGACTCTTTCCAAGGCGGCGAGGGTGAGGCTCCTGGATGCTCCCTTGATGACGTAGCTCCTTGATGAGTTTACTGGGCTTGGACTACATTGGACTTGCTGGGTCTTTATAAGCTTGGGCTTTTAATTAAGGTTGGACTTTTCACATGGATTGGGCCATTTGGGCCTGGCCCATCACATTGCAAGCATGTAAAGTTGATTTTCAATGCCAAGGTTGTTCACTGCTGGGACTTCTAGGGTATCCTAATCATTTTGCTCTCCTGGCTTTCCTCACTTGGTGTTGGTGTCAGCCCAGCAGATGCTTTGGGTGGTGGTGTTTTTTCCAATCTCTACTCATTTTACCGTTCCACCAGAATTCCCCTCTGGCCCTACCATTATTAAGTTTTCTTTATCGTTTTGTGTTTACATTTGTACCTCACGCTGTTTAGGCAGGTCTGGCCTTCCAGATATAAACACTGAAACTCGTCTAAGATACCTTCATTGTGGCCTATTAGGTGTTAAAGGTGTATTCTGGTCAGTTTCCAGCAAATGTGCACATTTTTAGTTGCTTGCTGTCGTACAGTGGGCAACAAAACTTTAACATAGCTTATATCCATATAGCCTCTTGGTGGGTGTTGGTTGTTGTTTACAAGTGGATAAATACTTTAACATTGCTTATATCCATATAGCCGCACGACCACACACTCACACACCCATAGAGAGAGAGAGAGAGAGAGAGAGAGAGAGACTTCCTTTACTATTATAAACGAACCCAAATTGCATAGAACATGATTGTTTTTCCCCTCATAGATGTAACAGGTATCTGAGTTTTCTAGAGTACTCGACTAATTCTTCCAATTACATGTCATCTCTTCCTTCTCATATGTACCTGACAAAATATTGTAAGATCCTACAATGCATCAAATGACAAATATTGTGGGCCTGTTTAGTTTGCATATCAAAAAATAGTATCCGAAAACTATTTTTGGGAAGAATTTTAAGAAAGTGTTTTTAAAAAATTTTAGATTACAAAACCTGTTTGGTTATATATTTTTTAAAATAGTTTTAAAGAAAAAAAATTATAAAATATGTTTACACAATAATCCACAATTCTCACCTCTCTCTTTCTTTCCCCTCTCTCTGTCTCCACAAAACACACTCACACACGCATAGAGGCATACACACACACAAAACAAAAAAAAAGAACACACACACACACACGTAGACACACACACATACACAGACGCACAAAGATTTGAATCATTAGTTGTTGCGAAAGAGAGAGAGAGAGAGAGAGAGAGAGAGAGAGAGAGAGATGCAGATCTGAAGCTTCCTCTGTGGTGAAGAAGAAGACGTTGGAGAGAGAGAAGACATTGAAGTTTTATCTGTGGTGTTCGTTCTGTTTGATGGGCAAAGTGGAGAGAGAGAAAGAGGAAGAAAAAAAAAAAAAAAGGAAGCCTTTTGCTGCTAAGGAGACTCAAAGGACATACCTCATTAAAGAGGTTTGTCTTCGTGTGTTCCAAAATTTTCGCAAAAATTTTTGCTACTACCTTGTTTTCTGTTTTTATGCTTCAATTCCCACTTTTTTCCAAAAATTGAACAAAAATTCAAACCAAACATTGTTTCATTGTTTTTAGAGTTTTAAGTACAAAAAAAACAGTTTTGTAGAATCAAATCAAACAGACCCTGCGTTTCTAGAAACTATAATAAGATTAATGCTTCTAGGGAAATTTAGAAAAACTCCATTACATAGTAAAACTATTCAAATTAAGGCAAATATTGTTAGGTGATCTTTTCTACCTTTAGTGGAATTTAATCAAGAACAATACACATTCTTTGAATGACTTCGAGGGCTAAAATATCTTCCTTTTTTTTTCTTGGTATTATAGTCTGAGATGTTTGGGTCAGTTTACGCGCACCTTGACTAATCTCCTTCTCAATTAACAAGTCATTTACGTCAAAACTAAAGAATTCATAAAGAATAAATTTTTGGTGACGAGATAAAGGAGTTGCCAAATTTCCATGCTAAAATATGAATGCTGCTGTATCTCTACCTTCAAATATGTTTGATAATGTCAACATCAAAACCTATGAAAAGGAGGGAAAAGGAGAGTAGAGAACATGTCCTAGTGAAGAAAGAAAATGGTATGAGTGGGATCCACAAAGCAAGCCAAAGGATTGGATAATGCTCACCCTTTTTTGTCCCAAACATTGACTATAATTGTATGCCCCGCCCGTATTCAATGCCTTCACTCAAATTCTAGCCACTAATTTTCTCCCATAGAGAGGAATTAAATAAGCAAAAGAAAATGCCTCAAATTGAGGCAAAGATTCTTTAACAACCCACTTAATATTTCTCTCTAAAGCTAGACTTTGTAGCTTTTATGCTCTCTTTTTCTTAAGTGAATCTATGAATAGAACTTACTTTCAAAAACCCTACTTATAAGGAAATGTTTTTTTTTTCACTGTTTGAAACTTTTATCAGGGAGGAACTAAAGAGATTCGAACCTGCGACTTAATAGTCCAACGGCGAGCTACGGAGCTGTTGGGCCACAACCAATTCTTAAAAACATTATACATGAACTTAGATATAGGTAATTATACTTTTACTTGATTGATGTCGAATATTTAATATCTTAACATCCATCGTGCGCTTATAATTGACAACCACGACAGTTCACTCTATCAATACTGACTATCAATATGACTATTTCTCAAAAAGTTTACCTATCATTTTTATATGGTCTATAAATCTTTCTTTTTATGACGACGGCCATAATACCACGGCCACACAATGTTTTTAATCTTACCCTCGTATCAAATAATTTAAATTCATAAAAATAAAAGCTCACCCTTAAAAACGACTTAGCTCATGTGCGGGCAAAAAATCGCATAATCACTAAAATGTGTTGAGGTGTTGAGGTGTCTCTGGTCTTCGAATATCATCTAGTCCATGAGCTACAAAATCAGAGAGAGATTAGAGAGACCCCCAGCGTTGAACCGGGGGAGGTCTCTCTGATGCCTAAGTCAGTATTACTATCAATACCTGAATAGACTAGTGTACAAAATTAGGAAAATAATATAGGGGTGTGTGTGTGAAGTATGTAGCAGAAATGCTCATACTTGAGACCCCCACTACCTTTGGGTCTTCACCCATCTTTATAGAGAAAGTGGAGAGTTACTCACCGTTGAGAGATCATGTTCCTTAGGTTGATACATTTTTGAGATATGTGTCTTTATAGGTATTAAAAATTGTGCTCGACTCCAATTGATCAATCAACAAGACTGACATTTTTGTATTGCCTTAAGAAAATAAATTATGAGTTCTATTATAATACCATGTGATGTGGGGCCCTTCCCATTATTGCAAAATATGGTCCATCTCTTATGCACATTATCGATCCATGTGGACACTCAGGATCATCGCAATCTCTCTCTATCTCTCCTATTTTTTCTTTCTTTAAATTGACAAGTTGGCAAGTTGCAACCTACCACAATGAGGGAGTCACTTTCTTGGACTTGTTTGTCATGTCATGCCCTAGTTAGTGCTCTTCACGTGGTCTAGGCCATCAACAAAGTTTCTTCTTCCCATGTGTGATAAATATATAAAGTTGATCACCCATCAAGCAACTTGTTCATCACATCCATTCTATAGGGGCTGTTTGCTTCGAATATTAAATTAGGGTGATATTAGACATCATTTTCATTCCATTCTTATCCAATTGTATACTATACCCGGTCTTAAATTTTTATCTCATCATTCCCTTTGTTTGTTTGTTACAAACATTATTTGTGTAATACCACCTAAAAAAGTCAACAATTGCGGCTATGACCTGTAAAAAGACAATTGTAACCTTGTAACCTTAAAAAGACAATTGTACATGAAGGCAGTTGGGTCTTTTTACTCTATTATACATTCATCTCATTTGTACCGGGCATATAATACCAGGGGGAGGTGGTATTCAATAATACCATCTACAAGGCATTATGACTACTGTTCATACCGGGTCGGTATTATGACCCGAAAAATAGTACTGACTGTAAAATATTAAACAAACAAGGTATAAAGTGAGTCACACATACTATTTTCCTAATACCACCTCATTGTACCACCCTTATACTCGAAGCAAACAGCCCCTAGGGGCCCGTTCGCTTTGAGTATTAAATTTGGGTGGTATTAGACATCATTTCCATTCCACTCCTATCCAATGATATATTATATCCGGTCTTAAACTATAATCTCATCATTCCCCTTCTTTGTTTGTCACAAACATTATTTGTGTAATACCTATTTAAAAAAAGTCAACAATTGCAACTATTCTATAAAAAAACAATTTTAACCTTATAATCCAAAGTCAACAATTTCGGCTTCAATATAAAGGCATTGTAGATGAGGGCATTTGAGTCTTTTTATACTTTAATACCTCCTTCAAATTTGTACCGAGATATTATACCACCGGGTAGGTGGTATTGAACAGCACCTTGTACAAGGGATTATTGGCACTGTTTATGTCGGGTCAGTATTATGACCCGAAAATTAATACCGACTAAAAAAAGCCCAACAAACAAGGTATAAGATAGACCCCACGTACTATTTTCCTAATACCACCCTCTTGTACCACCCTTATACTCGAAGCAAACGAGCCCTAGGTGTACAATGGATATTCAAGAATTCTGTTATGGTATCCAAATATGCTTTTTTTAGCAACCCACTTTTAGTTTTGATCAAAGAAGACTGACAGTATTAAGTTTTTTATTTTATTATTTTTTAATTAATAGTTATAAATTATTTAAATTAAAATAAATGGTTGAAAAATCGATACCATAGTCTTTACCTTTCAAGAAAAGTTTTGACAAGCCAAACGATTAGGATATTGAGCCCATTTGAAGTTGGATTTTTTTTATTTTTTGGACGAAGCAGAGATTTGAAAAGTAAAATAAAAAAGTATGAGTTAAAAAAATTATTGGAACTGTTTAGAGTGTTTTCGAAAAAATCAACTTTTTCTTAAAAATCCTTGAATAAGTCCTATTTTTTAATTTTTCGTTGGTACTAATAAAAACGGTTTTTATCCAAAAAAAATTAATGAAAAAATCGTCCAATTAAGTCCAAATCCAAACGAATCATGCTTCTTAACAGACCCATTATACTCTTTTCATCATGCAGATATAACAGTTAACACCTTTCCTTGAACTGCCCCCACCTGCATATCAGTTTGTCCATTCCAATAGCAGATAAAGATTTCACATCCTCAACATTCCTCTTACTTTTTTCCTATTTTTTTCCCTTTTTCCTTTTTCTTTTCCTTTTCCTTACATAATTGAGGAGAGAGATTAACTTTCAAAAGAGAACTCCAACATTAAATGTTAATATTAAAATAACCAACAAAATCTTATCAATTTTTGGGGTGAAAAAAATAATTTCAATGATGAAATTAGCTAATAATCGAATATGCATTCAAGAAGGATTCATTGTGATCAACAATAGAGAGATTGTCAATCAAAAACTGTCGGGAATATAGAATCTTATATACCCCCAACATCCCACAAACCAATGTCACATTGACTCAAAACAAATGAATTTGTGATCCAAAATTTCCAAATTTTTGATTGCAAATTATAATTCAAACTGCAACTCAATTGATAATCCAAGTAATTCCAAATTGTAAGTCTAACCCAAAATTGTCATCTTAACTTGTTATTTTTATATTTTAATTTGTTATGATTTCAATTTTTCCAAAATACAAATATACAATTACTAGTTTTTATAATGCATGTACAACCATTTGCCTTGGATTATTATATGATTTGGGTCTTTTTATAAAAAAACTATATGGTAAATATTAGTTTACTATGTGTATATATATATTTAGTCATATAGTTTCATGTAATAGTGACGGTAATCTCGATAATAATTATAACAGGAGTTACGATTCAAAATAGCATACCAACTAAGAGTACCTTTATCGTATCGTGTATTGAAAGAAATATTAAATTGCATACATATAGTTGCACTATGTACCAAGGGAAAGTCTACGATGCCTTAAAAAATAATTTGGTATGATATCAAAAGTTATTTTTTTAATGGCAAGGTTAAACATTTGAAAGATAAAATTACAACTAAGGGAAGTTCATGATCTACCATGATTGATCATGGGAGTCCCTGTAATTTCTCATTCATGAGTTATAACTTGACCTTTAAAAAAGTTATAACTTTCATATTCGATCGCAATGTTTTAGAATCGATTTCGCCTTTTTTAAGTTATAACTTACACCTCATAAAATTATAATTCTCTGTGAAGTCTTTCTCATGTACCAAATTAGCTTACGATTCAAATAATATTTACAATTTTATTTTTGCATATGAAAAGATAAATATATGCAGTAGCTCACGATTAAGATTGATAATCGAGCCAAGTTACTCGAGTTTAGTTCGGTTTCGGCTCATTTTTTAAATCAGTCAAGCTTGAATAATTTTTTAGACTTATTTTTCTTTGAACTATTCGGGGAATCAAAAAAGAGTCGAATTTAAACATTTTTTTAGGCCAACTTAGACAAACTCAACTCGAATAAACAAATATCAGGCATATTCATGATGTGGACAAACTTTCTACCCTAGACTCTCCATAAAATATACATGGTGGTGGAAGCATATAGCCATCAATTCCATCGACAAACCCACACTACCAACCAAATCACTATCATTGATTGGTTGCAGTTTCAAAAGTGGGTCCGAAACCTGAGGGGTTGGTTTAGGCTGTAGGGCTCTATGAATAGGATAGAATAGCCTGTTTCAAAAGTGGGTCCGAAACCTGAGGGGTGGTTTAGGCTGTAGGGCTCTATGAATTGGATAGAATACCCTGTACATGGATTGGAGGATCTGAAAAAGAATATTTAATGTGGCAAAATAGTCTTAACATTTATTTTGGGCAAGGAAAAAAAAAGAAAGTAACGACATTTAAACCCGTAATCTTAAAATTCATATTGCCTAACTCAAACGGAGCAGACGATACGCTAATCTCATTCAACTGTACCATCTCACGCTGACCCCAAAATCTCAAAAGAAAACTCTCCACCCTCCCCTTCTCTCTCTCTCTCTCTCTCCCTCTCTCTCTCTCACACACACATACAGATAAAAAGAGTTGTATACGATACTAAAAATATTCAATATCATATTGATATTTATCATTTTTGTAAGTATTTTTATTATTATTATATTTATTTTTTTATGAATTATTGTATGTATTTTTTTTACGATACCGAAAGAAAAAAAAACAATCACGTGAAAAGGCCAACCAAGAGAGGCCTCAAGGAGTATCCAATAAATAAATATTTTATATTCATCTTTAACGGTGTAAGTTTTTAAAGTAGGCTGCCATTTTCAATTGGATACTAATACTATACATACACTAGAAAAAAAAAAAAAAAAGGAGGAATTTCATAGGTTGTACTAATTGGACATTGATATCAGCCTACTGAAGTTGTAAAATTTAGACTAGAAGACAAGTAGGCTATCCAATCTTCTGAAAGTTAATGACCCACATGAATGAATTCGTTGCCTATTGATTGCTCAAAAAGTACAAAAGCATTACCACACAACAAAAACAAAAAGAAACAAAAAGAAAAAAACCAAAGATAAAGCCAACCTTCACATGAAGTCAGATATCAAGGTGCAGTAGTACACTATAACAACATGTATGTTTATTTATTTTATTTTTTTGGGTAAGTAAGATGAAACATGTACATTTATAACTCTAAGGAAAGTTTAAATATAAACTCAGCCGTCTTGAATTCTGATCTTGGTAATTTTTTGATATCAGATTGTGAGAGATTTAGCTATCATGAACACTCTAATCTTAGCGTATATAGTTTGTCTTTGACTAGACCGAAAAAAAAATTAGTCAATATACGATTCGGTCATTCTTGACCGTTGAAAAAAAAATGTATGCGTTTATAAAAATTCGTCCCGGCAAATGGTCCCATTATTAACTATTAAAATGTTCACAGCTAAGATAGCCTATAGTTTATTTTTATTTTTTTCAATATATTGCTAGCATAATTAATCCACTTCCAATTCATAATAAACTATAATATTAAAGGGGATTCAAAGTCAATATTAGTTCAATGACAATATTGATTGAATTATTAAATTAAGAGTAATATTATTTAGACCTAAAAATATGACATAATTTGTTGATATAATGATGTAGTTTTATAAGAATCATTGAATCAACACCAAATTCCAATATTTGATGGAGTCCACAATGAATCCAAATGTCACACTGAATTAGGTCAATAAATTATGTCAATAAATTAGGTCCCAATAACATTGCTCTTAAATTAAAGGCAAAATAATATTATTGAAAGATACAATGAGTTTGTTAGTATTCATTTGCTTAAAGGGTCGTATTTTAACCATTGAAAAATGCTACATAACTCAAATATTATCTATTAGATGAGCGTGAGATTAGTGGATCCCACTGAAAAAATTGATAAGACCCACTCATCAAAGGGATGATATGCATTTGAATTACAACTTTTTAAGTTTCATTTGAGTTTTGTAACATTGCTCTTAACAATTTGTGTAATTTTTCGTTGGGAGAGGAGTACTGCCTTGACAAAAGAGAATGCTACCCTATTTTTATTTTGGTAATGCACAAAATTGTTTGAACTAGTTTACGCACATTTCTACTGATCCGATTAAAAAATAGACAATCTTTATCGAGATCTAAGAAAATTATCAAATTTTAAACTCCTAAGTTACTGACCGTTACTTTTATACACAAGTCCCAATTTTCTTTAGCAAAAGAATTTTAACAAAAGAAATCACACCACCAATCCCATTTAACATTCCTCTGTATATATACACACTGCCCAAAATACCCTTACCAAAGACTTCATTCTTCCATTTCAGACAAAGGATGTTTTTGGTGATTTCAAAATTCCCAAAAAAAAAAAAAAAACACAGCCCATATAAAAAAACCCTAAAACTCAACAAAGAAAAAAATAATAATAAAAGAAACATTTGTCCTTTTTCCTGAAATAGTGTTTTGGAATTTTGGTTATTTACATCTTCACCTGGGATTTACCGTCACCACCACCCTCACGCGCAATACCTTCGGTGAACGACGCCAGCTTTTGTAGGTTCAACCTCACCACCGTGTCAGCAAACAGACGCGTGTCCTCCTCCGAATTTCCCTCCGGCACATCCACGACGTACGATTCCAAAACAACGGTCCAGATCATCCCGTCACGCTCAACCCCATGCACAGTGGTGACCGACCGATAATTCCTCAGCCTATGCTCGCCGCCGGTAATAGTAAATCCGGTGACGTGCCGGTCGTCGTCCAGTAAATCCAACCTCTCGGTACTGGTAGCCGCCGGTAAACCTGATATGACGTTCACGTCACGAGTCTCACCGACTGCCATTCTAAAGTCCTCTTGGACGGTACAGCTCTTGATGAAGTGCTTGTAGGTTTGGGGCTTGTCGAAGCGTCGCACGACGGACCAGACAGTGTCAGGTGGCGCGTGAACGCGTTGCGCGAGGAGGGATGAGCAATGACCTGCGTTGACTCGGTAGGAGTGGAATTCGGTGATCGATGGTTTCAACTCGTCGAACTCGTCCTGAGTCAGACTTGGTGGGATCGTCAAATGATGGGCTGTAACTGTTTCTTCGGTTTGTTGCTGCTCTTCCTCCATTGAAGTCTCTCCTTTCTCCATTTCCCAGCTACAGCATCTAGAGAAAGAGAATGAAAGGGGGAGAGAGAAGGGGGTTGAGGGGTTAAAGTCGGTAAGGGAAGAAAAGTGATTGTATATAGGATAATTACACTCAAATTCCTTGAAATTTGTTACTCAGATCTTTAATATTTAAAATATTATATACAGATCTCTGAAGGTTATACACATATAATACTTAGACTCCTGAAGTTTGTAGGTATATAATATTTAGACCCCTTAAGTTTAAAATATTATACTTATTAAACTAAAAATATTCTAATCAAAGATAAAATATCAAATATTTTAAATTTTATAACTAAAATTCATGTATTTATTGTATCATTTATTGAAATAAAATTAAAAATAAAAATTTAATTTTTTCTTAAAAATCGTAATTAGTATACAATTATACTATCTATTAGAATAAAACTAAAAAATCAAATAAAGAATCTAAGTCATTTATAATAGAACATGAAAAATCAAAAATAAAAATCTAATTTTTAAAAAAAAATCATAATTAGTATATAATTATACTATCTATTAGAATAAAACTAAAAAATTAAACAAATGGTCAAACTCTAATGAATACAATAACTTTTAGCTTCAATTAGGGTAGTTTGGTATTTTAATTTGATCGTTTAAACGACCAAATTAAATTCCAATATATAATATAATTGTATTAATTACGATTTTTTAAGAAAAAATTAAATTTTTATTTTTGATTTTATTTCAATAAATGATACAATATAGAACATGAATTTTAATTGTAAAATTTAAAATATTTAATATTTTATCTTTGATTAAAGTATTTTTGGTCTAAGTATAATAATTTAAATTTAAGGAGTCTAAGTAATATATGTTTACAAACTTCAGAGAGTTTTGGTATAATTTATTAACAGATATATTTACAGTAGAAGTCTAAGTGTTACACATGTATAAATTTTAGGGGATCTGTATGTAATATTTTAAATATCAAGAAATCTAAGTGATTAAATGACAAATCTATTCTCCATTGTATATTTGTTTATAAGGGTGGGCCATTTTTAGAAATGACAAGGGTAAAATCGGAATGGAGTTTCTTTTTTTTTTTTCTTTTTCCATTTTGTGATTATTGTCCCTTTATAATTAGGGTAAATTACATTGATGCCCCTATTATTTCTGACACTTTCGTTACACCCCCTGTTATTTTTAAAACTACATTGACATTCCTTGAGATGTGATAGATTGTAACAGCTCAAGCAACAGACTCTACTCTAAGATATGTGATGATGTAAGCAATTTTTTAATCTAAACTTCTTATTTTGTCCTCAAGTTTGTTTATGGCCTTAAGTTAACACTTTTACATATTACGCAAATCGGTCACGTTGAAACTCTCCATTTTCTTGCTCCAAAATAATATATGCAATGCAAATAACTACACAACATGTCTATTATAAACGTGCCACAATTGTAATCGTATTAATCTTAGTGATGTTTTAACATGTATTTAAACACTCCATAAGTGGCAAATGGTTCAATATTTTTAGAAATTCAATATTGTTGATTGATTGATTGATTGCTTTGGTATGAGTTAGTGTTTTTGAAAGTAATTATCTATGCATTCTTGATTCGATTTGCTTTCGATGTGATTCAATGTTAAAACGAAATTAGTTATAATAGTGGTTCTATGTTTCTGAAATCCAATTTCATATTTTGGTAAATAAGAATTTTTACAATTGTGGTATGTTTATAATAGACATGTTGTGTAGTTATTTGCATTGCACATATTATTTTGGGGCAAAAAAATTGAGAGCTTTAATGTGAGAAGATATGAATTATGCGCAAACATAATCCACATAATGCACACACTTAGGGAAGGAAATCAATGCCAATATTTGTTAGCCAATCTTAGAGTCCAACAGCAACTGGGGAGACTACTTAATGTAGACTTAGCTAGTACTATTTTTGCTAAGAATTCTATTTAGTTTTGCTTTGTTAACTTTTCAATGTACCAAAAAAAAAAAAAAGTGTCAACTTAAGGGCAGCAACCAACTTGAGGGCAAAATAGGAAGTTTAGGTGTTAAACATTGCTAACATCATCACATACAATGCTGTATATTGCTTGAAGGGATATCTTTTTTTTTTGGTCAGACCATCCGATATCCGAAAGTCATATTGGACTCCGACTAATTCGGATTCGAGCCGGGTGGGACCACAAAGGCGGCAAAGCTCTCCCTACCGAACGCAGCTGCGTTCCCAAGACTCGAACCCGAGACCTTGGTTAAGCTAGAACAGTCCCTCACCAACTGATCTAACGCTCGGTGGTACTTGAAGGGATATCTGTTATAATCTGTCACATCTCAAGGATGTCAATGTAATTTCGTAAATAGCAGTGGGTGCAGTGAAAGTGTCAAAAAACAACAAGTGGTCTCAATGTAATTTACCCTTATAATTATTGATTTTGGTGTTAATGGTGAGAATATAAAATTAGTATTTTTTGAGGGGTTGCAAAAGCCAAAAGGTGTCAAGGGTCAAGAGAGATGAGGAAAACGGAGGAAAGGAGACCTCTTGGAGAGTGAATTTTTATATTTTCTCCTATTCTTTTTTCTTTTAATTTTTCTTTATTTACTTTGAGTGGTATCTAAAGTCTCGGGTTCAATTTGTCAAACCTTCTTATTATTAATTGATAATATTATGTAAATATTTTACGGCTGACATGATATAACGGTTATTGAGAGAGAGAGAGAGAGAGAGAGAGAGAGAGAGAGAGAGAGAGGTGGGCTTCCACATCATTCCACGGCGGGTCCAGCTATGAAAACCAATCTCTATAGGCCCATAACTCCTCACTATATTTTTTTAAGTTATCTTCCTTGTAAACCCCCAAAAGATGATGGCATTGGCAGCTCCAATATCACATGCTAAATTGGTCAATGCTAGCCTATCTATCCTTCCAAACCCACTTGTTATAAAAACCCAGCTAAGCAAATATTTATATAAACACATGAATGGATATGAATCGTCCAACAACTCTTGCAATCCACCATGTCCATGCCTTCTTGTTCTCTTCTATTTTAAAAAGTTTACTTTTTTAGGGGTTTTAATTTTGCCCTCAACTTTTTTTTATTGATTAATGATCAGGAGTGTCTGTGTCAGTGTCAGTTTAAGCGTACTTTGATTATTTCCCTCTCTGATTTGGTCAAAGACATGTCATATATGTCAAGACTAGATAAATCCCTCATATACTAATCTCAAGAGATTGCTAAAATTTAAATTCAGTATGTATAGGATTACAACTCGTCTGTTACCTTTTTCATAGACTATGTAAAAAGTAGTCTAATAGAATATTGGATTGGTGCAAACTGTTTGAGCCAAACCCCCATTTGATTATGGTTTATAGTGCTTAGTGGTGTCTTTTTTGTTTAAAATAATAATTTCTTAAGGTAATTAAGCATCTTATGTCGGCCACAAGATTGGACTTACTTCACTTATAAGGCTCAAGGAATCATTGGGGAGTCATCTAGATCAGCCATGATTTTTTTTTTTTTTTTGTCTTTGCATGTGTGACGAAAGCAATTTGCAGAGTGATCACCTAGTTAATATGAACACATCATAGTAACTATTAGACTGTCAATGGTTCTATTATATTGTAATTCTATATCGAATAAGTTGTCTCAGGTTAAAATTTATTAAATTACATTCAATACATAACTAACTAATTTGGGTTCATTTGTGTGGATTCGGGTCGTGCATAATCCATATTTATGGAGGATATGTTTAATTAAGTTCGTGTCACCCATTTATTTGACGAGTTTTTACCATCCAAATCTGCTAAAGATAAACAAAAATACTCCGAGTCAATGGGTTGTCCATAGAGTTTTCCACAAGACTGTCATAAAAAAATGATAAATTTTATTCCCAAAATCAATGTAACCTCAAAGTTAAGTAATAAATGGAATATAAGAACATAACAACTAACAAAAGTCACCACCGAGTGGGTGCTTAACTGGGGTATCGGCCGAACTTTTCACTCTGAAATTGGATGTTTGAGTTTTGGAGTCCACATTGAGACTCGATGGTTAACCGTTATGCTAGCTTAACTAGGTTTGTTCCCGAGAGAAATAACGAACGTGGTCAGGAGCATTATGGTTAAAGGAGAAGAGTGGGGGAGAGATACATGAACCAAGTCAAAAGGGGTGAAAATGGAGAGGACTAGCAACCCAATAATCTCATGTGTGACCAACTGGAAGGCTTTGTGTTCTTCCCATTTCTGCATGTTTTGTCATCCCTATTGTTCTCAAGTTGCTGGTTCTTTGTATTTGGTTGCTTCTGCCTTTGCTGTAGTCTATAAAATTTCCTCTGCACAAGAACAAGTTGATCATACCAACTAATTTTTTGTCAAATACAGACCACCTTCTTTCTTACCCTTTATCATAATTCGACTCAAGTAGAAAATAGTGTCAATGTGAAGTGAAAAAACGGGTTTAGCGCAGTTGTTATATTTTCTATTAGTTTAAACTGACCTTTCTAAACAGTTCTCAAGTATGGAAATGGACATAATCCGGGTGTAGATAATTTTTCTTTTCTTTCTCTCCTCTAATCATCAATGTTGGATGAATATGATGATGCATTCATGCATTACATAGCTAGTGTGTGTGACAAATTTCCTATAATTGACTTGAAATATTATGGGCATCTCTTCATATTTGAACTTCTAGAAAAAATTTATGTACCTTTTGAAAAGTTTTTCTATTTCTAAAATATCTTTTTAAGAATATTAAAAAGATACAAATAATTACTATTTTATAAAAGTGATCTCTATGCATCTTAGGATAATAATACATTTAATATTTCAGATATGTTTACTACTAAATATGTGCAATACAATTGCTACTTAAAAACAATTATAAATGTGAGAGGTCATCCATCTTATGTACTTCATAATTTTTCAAAATCGCCTCCCTTCTCATCGTGACTATGAACATCAATTCATACACTTCGATATACAAAAACCTGATAAAAACAAATACTACATTTGATCTTAGACAAAAGGCCGAGAAAGATACTACTTTGATGTGCCGAAAAGTTGGAGATATGTTACCTGCAATTCATCCCTATTAATATGGATTTGAGGCATTCGTTTGCTTGGAGGATTTGTATTGTTGAAAGTTGGATATGAACAAAGAAGTTCTCTTTTGGATCCAAAGCTAGAAGATGCTGCTGTCAAAGACGTGTGCATGGCCGAAGTTCTCAATGTTCTGGGTGATTCAATCTCCAAACGTAGCTGAGATAACATCAAAAATCAACAGAGAATTTTTGATTTATTCCCAAAACCGAGTTGATTTAAACTGTCATTTCATTAAACCAAAGCGATATAAATTGAAATTTTGAAGGGGGTAGAGCGACATAGATTAAAGAATGAGAATCAAAACAGACACAAAACTCGCATTTGAAATATAGTAAATCACCTGAACAAGTCGTTCTTCAAGAAATGTAATGCGATCCAGCAGTGAACCTTTGGAGTGGACCTGCTGGGCTGCCACATTCAAAGGCATGTATTGTCTCTCCACTATTGTTGAAGTAATATGGCTGCTTCCTCCTGATAAACTCTCTTCTCCTCCCATATTTTCCATCTGTCACACCCGTTAAAAGAAAAATAATAATACTATCTAAACCTGATTTACTAACATAATTTGTTAATCCAACCAAAACACTTATAAACAAGAATATTCATAATTTGGAGATCGAGAAAAGTTTGTTGTGCTCACAATAGTATCAAAGCGACCTACTCTTGGCACAAGAGCCATGGAGGAGTGAGATTGTCCTTCCACACCCATTTGTTGTTGTTGGAGCTATAGGAATTTGGATGGTCTCTGATTTTTTTATTTTTTCTTATGAGTTTTCTCGGGTAGTAGATCATTCATTACTTTGAATTTTAGTAAGACTCGAGTAACTCCACTCAAATATAGTAATTTTCTGTTGACAAAAAATATAATGGAACGGATCTAAATGCGAGCTATAGTACTATTGACTAGTTGAGGTTGTTAGGATCTTCCATCTAAATCTGTAGACTTTTTCCTCACCCCGATCCTGATATCCCTCACTGGGTTGACCAACCAAAAGCACCTTCAAGCCATAGGGCCATAATTTGTTACTTTGTTCCAGAACGTGGCAAATAACTCATGGAAAACATAAAATTATTGGCAAAACCAACATTTTTTCTTCTCTTTTCCTTTGATTTGATGGTTAATTTTGTTTCTCTCGAGGAACCACTAAAAAGGGTGTACGACATCCAATGCACGAGACTCCCACCGTTACGTAATAAAAAACATTTCACTCCATTTTGTACCGCATCTTATTCTTTTTCGTTTTTGTTTTCTAAGTTGGGAGGCTTCAATAGGTAATCAATCAGTCTGCAGCCACAGAATTATGATGCTTGATCAACAAAACTTTATTCTAGCACCAAGAGATGAATGTTACTGGATTCTTAGAGCATGAAAAGCTAAAGAGATATTGTCAACAATTTGGATTAAAATCGTCGTTAATGGCAAGACAATGGCGTCAACATTATAAAACAACAGTTGGTAAAATTCATCCGAATAGATGGCCAGCGCCAAATGGAAGAAAAAAGAAAAAAAATCATCCCAAACTAGACCTTGTCATCTCATATGCCAAGAAGCATGCTGCATTTGCTGGAACACTTCTGGCCATGGCAGGCCCAAAACCCTTGTACAATCCTTTGACTCCCTCCGATGCCAGGATTTTTCTGAAAGCATCGATAGATCCTGAGAATTTCGGGTTTTTGTAATCATCAACCTGAATTACACTCTTGATAACATCAGTAGGGTAGACAGAAACCCAGAAGGAAGCTCCGGCCAAGCCTCCAGCTACAATTAGTGAACCCCTTCCTAGCCCGGAAGTGTCTTGGCCTCCTGCAAGGTACTGCTTCAGGGCTTCGTAGACACCAAACATAGCAGCATTTCCAGGTACTTCACGTGCCATAGTAGGAAACAAACCCTTGAATAGACCCCTCGTGCCTCCTTCTGATCGGAGAACATGCTTTGCCACATCCATCGGTCCTCCATACTTTACTGCCACAGCAACTGAGCCTGAACCTGCCAATGCACTTTGAGCTTGCAATCTGCTTTTATGAAGATGTCCCAACCAGTAAATAAGTAAAAGTCTTGCAAATTCTCCATAAATATACCAGAGACGATATTGCAGAATAAGAAAATAATTGCCCACAGATAATTACATTTTAAAAATAGCTGAGAACAATATAACAAAGAACTTGAGAAGAATTCAAAAAACTATTTGACTGCAACTAAAGAAAAGCGTGTAATCTGTTTATTTTGAAACTCTTCAGACAGATATAAAAACGTTTAGAACGGTGCAATTATATAAAAGACAGTCAGGTTTCGTTCGAGGCTATTCAATCTTCATTTGCAAAATGGCTAACTGATGCCCGATATGAGTGGCTCATAAAGGCATTAATGATAGAATTAGGTTCAACTCAGGGCTTACACAGGTACGATGTCACATTTTAAAAGGAAAGAATGCATGATAGCACTGACCTGCACTTGATCAACTCTGTAGGGCAGGCCAAAAAAGACACAGCAACCCCAGCCCCAGCCCCAGCAATGATTTGCTGATTCACTGTAAGGGGAGTGCCGGGTTCAGACCTCAAAAATGCCTCCATTTGTCCCCTAGCTGAGAAAAGGACAGCGTTAAAGGCTGCCACAGTGGCAAGTGGGGCCCCCATACCTTTGTACAGACCCCTTGGGCCTTCTGCCGCTATTGTTTGTCTTACAGCATCCATTGCACCGGAGAATTTGGGAGGCTGGCCGGGAAGTGGAGCAGGCTGGCTTTGGAGTTTGACTTTGATGGTATCAAAAGGGTGTCCACAAATCAACTGTGCTGCCCCTCCAACAGTCCCAGCAGTGAGGTCCTTGGCTACATCACCCATCTGCAATTTTTCATTGTAAGAAAAGAAACGTTAGCTTCCTACGAAGAAACACTTATGATAGTAGAACTCATGCCTTATCGAGTATGTTATCCCATTTTTAAATTGGTTTATTCTACAGTAACAAATGCTAGTTACAATATGGATTCCAACGAACCAAACTTAGTTATTAGTAAAGCCGAAGTCAATGAAGGTACTACCGTAAAGAAATTAAAACCTCGAGCTCGAGGGCACACTTATCCGATAAAAAGACCCATATAACTATTGTCCTTAGACAAATATGTAGATATAAACTATCTCACGCGGTCAAAAAAAACGAGATGTGAAAAAAAGTATGCAGCTATGGTGTATCATGATATGTATAGTAATGGGGGGAGTATGGGACAAAAAATAAATCCACTTGGTTTCAGACTTGGTACAACCCAATGTACCAAGGTCATCATTCTCTTTGGTTTGCAGCACCAAAAAATAATTCTGAAGGTCTACAAGATCAAAAAATAAGAGATTGTATCAAGAATTATGTACAAAAAAATAGCAAACCATCCTCTGGCGTCGAGGGAATTGCACGTATAATTTTAAAGACGTCTGGAGGGTAGTCTAGTGCACTGGTCTGTGTTTTTAAATGTTCCACACAAAATAGTCTTTACAAGAGAGATGACTTGATTTAACTGAAGATTTAAACAAATACTTGGAACATTTGGAGATTGTTTTAAAGATTATGTTCAACAAAGATGAAATTATCAAAGGAACACGCATAGCAAGGGTAGTAGGGGAAGAATAGCACACGAACAGCTTAGGCTCAGCTCAGAAGCAATCATTAAAGTTATTCAATAGTATCAAGATCAATTTTGATTCACTTGGAATGTAAAAAATTGAGGATTACCCACAGGGATCATAATCCAATCTCTAAAAAACCACAGGAAGCCACTAAAAGAATTTAAATATGCAAAGAAACTGATTGTTTGGGGGAATTAAAATTGCCAGGTTAAGGTCTCTTAGTTATATTGGTGTATATGCAGGTTTGTTGTAACTGGGAACATATACGGACAGGATTAGACTAATGTACAAGTTGAAAGGCTCAGGACAGAAAGCTACAGAATTGTCCAACCTAATCTATCCAACCTTGATAGGTCTACCTAAACTCAGACGTAGCTCAAATTTAGTTAAAGCCTAATCCAGAAGCAATTAGATTAGCTGAACATATACAGTAAGAACTGGGAGTCTTGAATAAAGTAGAACATCAAATACAAACAAGCAAATCGAATTGAATCTTCTATTGCATTTGCAACTAAGGAACTTATCTAACCCAGAATATGTCAACTATGCAGTAGCGGAGTGCAAAACAAAGGACTTTGGTCTCAAATGAGCATATGATCGAAATGAATGGCGAAGACGGACTCATATAACCGACCCCAAATGATTAGGACATAAAACTTGATTTGGTTTGATTTAGTTATGAAAATCTCTCGTCACTTCATCATAAGTAGCAGTAATCAAGTTTGTATTGCAGCAAATTCTTCACTTAAGAACATTGAGGACCACACAAACAAGCGACCGCTAAACAATCACCCCACCCTTTCCCCCTCAAAAAAAAAAAAACCCACCTTTCCACACTGCATAACCAACTCAACCAAATTAAACCACTATATTGACATGCATAGTTCATATGCATGCTTCACACACAATGCCTCTAATAGAACTACCCCAAAAGACGAACAACTGACTTTTCTGAATGCAACGGGCTCCAAATGTTCATCAAAATACCCGAAACTACTCTCTACAATTAGGCTAATATGGTTGGCTCCATCTTGGGAATAGCTTTAGGCACAGCCTAGATCAGAAAATTTTGCACAAAATTATCTTTGTGGTTACGTATTGTGAGTTTTGACTAAAATAAAGAAAAGGAAACCTGAAGCTATCAAAACCCATAAGACACAAATTTATTTCACCATTGGGTTAAATATAAGAGGTATTAGAGCCGAATGGGGGATATAAAACAATTCCAATGTTAGCTAATATACATATAAACGTACTTATATAAGATATACATAAGCAAAATCGTATTGCTGATAGTAGAATTAAAAAATCAAACTATACATGCTTCACTTTTACAGGAAAAAGAAAGTGTGAGGAGGTTTATGCTAAAAGTAAAACTGAGAATATATGACTAAGGGTAAATCGTGTGACGCCATTTACTTATGATCTTAGTTTGAAACTTCTTATATGCTCTAAACACTTGGTCTTTTAGCAACAATTGAAATGTCAAAAAAACATAATGGAGGACCCCTACAGGAAAGAAATCAAAATTTCAGTATATCCACATATCGCACAACATAATAAAATCAGTAATCCTAATTTGACAAACTAAGCACCACTTTCATTCGTATTCATTGCACCTCTGCTTGGCAAATGACTGACTTAAAATGAATTCTATTGTTCCTATATCTCATCCCCCAAAACAAACTTCTTTGTATTGAACTTGGTGCGCACACACAGACTATAGACAACTTTACATACGGCACATAACTGAAAGCCTTACCTTCCCTTATTCTTCTTGACCCCAGACAAAATCTCAAGAAGAAGGCAACCAAATCACTTGATCCACTTTCTGAATAATCTTGGACAATGCAATCTGAGAAGACAATAATAAAAATACCACTTAGATCCAGAGTATACAAATAGGAACAACCCACATAAGAAAAAGAGAGATTTGATGTTTTAGAGTGGATTACCCAACTGGGAAACCTTGGAGAAGACCAAAAGCCAAAAGCCAAAAGCCAAAAGGGGGTTCTTTTAACAGCTTGGTGATACTGGGTTTGTAGAACTGAGAGTTGGGTTGGCAAATAAGATTATTGAATTTTAGAGATTCATAGCCACATGAAGAGAATATGGGTAGGACAAAATAAAATTGTGGTTGTTCAGAAATGGATCTCACACTAACATTTGTATATGGAGAGAGATAGAGAGGTGTGTAGCGGATAGGAAGAGAAGACAGGTGCGGACACGATTTGTGAGCCAATCCTAGCCTCTCTCTCCCTCCCCCTCTCTCTGCCCACCAATTCGGAACAAATAGTACCTTATATAGGTCACTGAACACCCACACACAGCCGAGACACAGAGAGAGAAAGATATGTGTCTGGCGACCGTGAGCGTTCCCTAATATTGGGTTAGGAGATCACATCCAACAACAAAAAATTCTCTTGGCAAATTGGCAACCTTGGAAATTTGACTCGGACACATTAACTTTTTTTTCTTTCTTTTGACGAGGATTGCGGGGGGTGGGTGTAGGGTTGGTAACCTTGTGATCCGCTCCACTCAAATTCGATTCGTATAAAACTTAATTTAAATTTTGGCTCGTGTTTTAAATGAATCAAATTTTAATAATTTTTTAAATTTATTTTAAAAAATAAGTTAAACTTAAACTCGACCATTTATATATAAAATAATAAAATTATTTGGGCTCGGTTCAGGTTTAATTTATTTTTGGCTCGACTTATCTTTTAAACGAGCTAGATTTGAATAATTTTTTTGATTAGTTTAAAAAAATGAGTTCGACAGATTTGACTTGAACTTACAAAATTCGACTCGATTATCAGCCCTTAATTCCATGGGCTTGAGATTACGGACCCTGATCGAATTTGTTTCCACTAATTTTTGTCATGTTTGGAAATATGTCGAGATTAACCCTAAAATGTTTGATTGATTTTAAATAATCTTATTTTATCGTAATTTCAGCCGAATAAAAACCTAAACTTATATTTTGTAATCAATCCCGATACCCAAAAAAAATATTAATATAACTACTCAATTTTTTAAATCTTTTCCTAAAAACCAAACCAAGCCCATACTAATAGCAGAGCTCACTCACATTCAAAAGCTAAGCTCTTCCCCTTCCCAAGCACAACTATAACAAAGTTGGAAGGAGTTTAACTACCCAATCTAGAGTGTCCACATCCCCTCTTTTTTTTTTTTAGTTCAACGGTCAGGAATGTCCAGACCAGCTTAAGCGTACCTCATGTTAAAGAATCACTCTTCAACTGTCGATTCCAAATACAATTAGCAGAAAAACCGAGACAGAAAAGGTAACTACAAATGGATAGTAAAAACAAGAAATCTATACAACTGTAGAAGAGGGAAAAACTGTTACCTCTATAAAACAGGATTCAAATTATTATAGTCTACCCAAGTAAGTGTACCCAAAAAAAAAAACCAAAAATCCGGTCATGCCCTATATTTACAGTTTTGTCCAGGTATACCACAGCCATTAAAAGAAACACTGATACTCCTGCTAGGACTTTGAAGCCAAAGCTGGCTTCGACTCTGAAGCAGGCATTGAGACCTTTTCATCTGTCATACGAAGATAAAGCAAGAGAGAGGTCGAGTGATGCTGAGAATTTATCAACGAGTCTGTCATTATTTAAGTTGCTAACCACTGAATTTGATATCTTGCCTTGGTTATTTTTCTTGTCCACAATCCCAAGGAAGGCAGAGTTGAGTCCCTGTTCTCCCGATTTCCTGCCAGCCCTTAATGAAAGATCAAGATCGAGGCAATTGGATTCCATCTGATCCTTGTCATCTAACGAATGCATATGACATTCAGAGGAATTGACCTTTAATAGCTTGCCATTCACAGGACCTGGATCAGCTGAAGATAGAGACCTCTCCACGTTTCTCGAGATCTCCGTGATTTTCTTGTTATAAGGTTCACCACCTCTCCATAAATCGCATTCCATGTCGGGTTTGCTGCTTTCTTGGGGACAGGATTGCCAATTTTCTGGCCTCCTTTGAGGAACTCCAAGCACTTTCTGCAGGAAGAGCAATCATAAATTGGAAGTAAAAAATCTGCAGCTTATGTATTTCAGATAAAAGAGCATCGATCAAAGCTCTAAAATACATTTGTTTGCGTGTAAGATCCTGATTAGCGAAAAATTACCTATCCTCAAGCACCAAAATTTATAAAGGAGTCATGGATTTACAATATATGCCAAGGTGTAGTTACAAAACAGTTGAAGGAAAATTTTAAAAAAGCCCTCTTCTTGGAACAATCACTCAGAAAATGGCCATTTATGGATCTATCTTGGACAACCTTTACCAAAAAGGAGGAAAAAAAGTCAACAGAGATTTACATGGAAATGTGTTTGTATTCAGGTCCGTGACAAAGAAAATATGCTGTTGAAATTTATGCATTTATGTATGGCGCAAGAGCTCCAGAAAGCCACAGCAACACTGATTTTATCCTCCACCATGATAATACCCACTTCCATGCTCTCGAAAATTCGAACCAACCAAAACAATGAGAATAAAGACATCCCCACAAAATACATACCTTCAAAGGACATACTCCTGACTCTTAACACTTTCACTACTGCACAAATATTCAATGCAATAGCTAACTAAAGACAAAGTTTCTAACAAACAAAACCACATGGTAGCTATAAAAAATAATGCTCAACAAGGAGATAATCTGCAACTACCAATAGTTTCTTCGTTGTGATATACTCCAATTATTGTATTCTTTAAAACATATATACTTCAACAAGAGAATCATAGTTGTATCTGATCATATCAAATAACAACACTCTTCAAAAACTCGCAAATTCATGCCAGATACTTCAGAAATGTCTCTTATATGCAAGTAATAATTCCTCTCTTGCATTCAGGAACATATCTGATATGTCGAACATACTCCAGGATCCACATTGACACATCTTCAATATCAAGCACTACTACTTGTATGAATTCATAGCTTATTATTTAGGAAAAGCAAAAAAAGGATTCCAAAACTAGGACTTCTTAATGGAGGATTGAAATATAATGAAAGTGTAAGTTAATTTGGTCCCAAAGTCCTGTATAATTAATTGATTAATTGGTCACAGAACATAAACCTTTGATTCTATCATGTGGATTTTCAGATCTTTTCAACAAATATTTAGAATAGTTGACCTCACTGTGCAATGAAACAATTATTCTGCAACATCTTCCTATATTTTGGTCGTATGTCTTTTGGAACTAGTCGTATCAGCCTACCATATAGCATTACATTGTGCATATCCCTTAGGTGTCCACCTTTTATTAACATGCATACACTTTCACTGCAAATAGTTTATGATGCCGAATTTTAAACCATGTGTAATAAAGGATTTATGATGCACACCACATATAATGCAAGCAATGATTTCAGAGTCTCATATAACGCAAGCAATAAGTGGACAAGTAATACTAGAAAGTTTTCACAAGACCAAAGTGCAATAATTCAGAAATTACCAGGGAGGTATTTGTGTGTTGTGTATCCTTGCACAACTGTTCATTGCTTATTGGAATACTTGACAATGAAATGGTGTCATCTCTGCTCAGTTTATGGGCATAATTTGTTTGCGAACCAGAACACCCCTGCTCAAGAGAAGATAGTTCAAGACCGGGACTCCCATTCCTTCCATCAGAAGAAACTGAAGCCGATTCCTGAGCATTGGAGTTAGATGATTTCCGTACATTGCAGTATAGCTTAGGTGCAGATAAACATTCACTTGACAGCCCAGAACACATATTTTGAAACCCAGATGCTGCAGATGAGGATAAATCTTGGTCTGAGAAAACATTATTTAAGCTCGTGATACAAGTTTCCTTCATAATGCTGGGCATGCATTCTGCATCAGTGACCCTCTTTGCTTTGAATACACCCCATAAGAAAAACAACTTATTCCAACCTGTCAAGAAGTAGCATATTGTTGAGAAAAGAAAAAAGAAAAGGTGTATGCATAAGCATGTGTGTGTGGAAGATCAATTCTTACGCTGGGAATTTTCTGGGAGCAAGTTCGATGAGAATATTAGAAGTTCAACCCCGCCAAAATTTCCTCTAAGAGCTAGATCATAATTGATCATGCATTCCAACAAGCTCTTATAGTTTCCATAGCTGCTTTAAACAAAAATTAAAAAGCTTTTCAAATAAAAAATCCAAACAAAAACAGTTTTCTCAACATAATGTCTGGGAGAAATCCAAGGCAAAACAAACCTCTCAAGGTCTTCTGCAAAGAAGTACAAGCCAATGCTGTCTTCTCTCGGATAATTTTCTAGGAACTGCATGGGCCATGTACTCAAGCGAGGTACATCATACAAAAGGATTTTCCGAGGGAACTTCTTCACAAGTTCAGCAACTTTTGGCGATGCTCGAGTAGATAAGTGGGCTTGAATACGGCAGAAGGAACTGGGAAGTCTTCCATAATTCTGTATTTCAAACCCACCTCTGCACAACATGTGAGCATGAGACATTCTCAAGACACAAGGCAGATCCAAAGTAGGCTAAAAGAATTAAATAGTGTCAAGGATCAAAATTTTGTTTCGATGCATAGTTTCAGTTAGCTTGAAAACGGAACTGAGACATTCCGAAACATGCCAAAGCCCATCACAACATATTGAAACACCCTAAAAACATAGCAGCTTCGCTATTCAATCGATGATTCGTTTCCACTTCCATGGAAACAAAAATGTTTCTGACATTTCGAAACGAAATTTAGTTCCTTGAATAGTGTACAAAAAGAAAACATTATTGAAAGGGAGAAAAGCATACTTCCATATATAATCAAGCATTGGAATGGCCGAAATCCTAAGAGCATTTGGTTGATTGCAAATTTTGGGGCCAACCTCCGTGCAGTTCCTTTTGCCCATTTCCCTCGGACTTCCTGCATCAAGAACTGGAGTCCAAGGACAAATTGTTGAACAAGATTCTGCAGCATGACCAATAGTGCCAGCACAGCTGGTCTGCTGCACTTTCTCATCCTGGTTGGATGATTCCCCTGACAGAGGCAGTATATCTTGCACAATTGCATCAGAACCACGGCAATGTTCACTAGCTGCCGGTGAAGAACTATCCCGGAGCTCACCCTTAAGCTTTTTCTCGTGAGAAGAATCAGATGATAGGGGACGTGACGAATCTCGACCTGCATCAGGTAACCAAGAGCGCGACCTCTTCAGCATGCCTGTTCCAGCTATTCATCAAAGATAAAGCAATCAGAAACAAAATAATAAAAGAATATGATAAAAAGAATAAGAAAGATTGAAATATGTACATACAGGACAACAACATCCATAAATTTGCAGGTAAAGAAGGAGAACCCCTACCAAGATCACTGGGATATTCAGCTTCATGAGACAGAGGGCGGGCTGGTTTCGATAAATTACTTGAATTTCTAGAACATTGGACACCTGTAGGATCAAGGCAACTGGTTGCACTAGAACGCGGTAATGTTGGTTCACCATGAGATGCAATCTTTTTATCATTTTTCGATACAGAGACACGAGACGACATTGGTGAACTCACTTGAGGCTTATCAAAGTTGGATGTATACTTCCTTTGAATTGGTGTTCCCTTCTCAGGTCTTAACCTTTTCAAACCCTCAACATGAGAATTGTTTCGCGAAAGCATCTTAGTTTTTGAACCAGAACTTGAACATCCAGACTTTACATATTCAAATGACAAAGATTTTTGAATCATTCTGACAGTACCATCTTTTTGTTTATCATTAGCAGCATTCTCTGTTGAAATTTTTTGCTTATGGAGACTATCTCGCTGGAGTTGGGCTTTCAGTTTGGAGTCTGAAATGTTGAATGACTTGGACTTGGTGAGAATACCTGTAACACAGAAATTTTGAAATATGAATACGAAACACAGTTGAAGAATGCCAGTCAAAGCAATGGAAGAAAAAATTACCCTGTGGCCTCCAAACACTTGGTCGGAACTTTGGTGAGCTTTGAACTGAAACACTATGTAAGTTTGCATTTCTTGCAATATTACCAGTATTGTGGTCAGTGGATGACTGTAAACCATTGGCTGGCTTGCATTGAGCATCCTGAGACATCATAGATTCCCTGCGGGGACTGGATATCCGAGTAGATCCAAAACATTTTTCAAGAGCTCTTCTTTTCATCAGTGAGACTGAATCTAGATTGCTCACAGGTCTCTTAGCTAAAAATTTTGGAATTGAACTGAATTTCTCTCTTCTGCTTTTCTCAGCATCTGTGTTTCTTTCATCCAAATCCAAACAAGATTTGATATTACCGGTACTTGAACTACCAGCATTTTGGTATAGTTCAGCCACAGTTGATCCTTTCGGAGTTCCAACTACTTTCTTAAATTCATTTTGATTCTGATTCTCAGTTTCCTCCAAAAGCATGCATTCTTCACACATCCAATCACCTTCAGGAACTTTGTCCAGTCTAATGCGCATGCAGTAACTAGTTGATGGAAAACAATATGTAAATTTTTACCCTAAAAAAGTCATAAGAGATAAAAAAGAAAAAAGCGAAGGAATGGAAAAAAAATGGTTGTAGAATAATAGCCATCTAAAGGACAAACTATATGGCTTACATGTGCTCTGCACCATCACCACATTTCTTACAAGTAGCAAGCAAGTATTCCCGACCAGCATCCCCACATATATCACATACATTTACCTGATTCCAAATGGCAGCAAGCACGCAACGTTATTGCAGAGATTCAATCACAAAAGAACTCTTACCAATGAAATGTTGCCAAAGCAGGAAAAAAAAATGCCTTTATACCAATGTGGAACAAAATGATCACACTTCAATTTAAACAGTATCATTAGTGATGCTGTTCAAGAGATGCATGATTTAATTTATCCAAACTTAGTCAACTAAATAGACAGTAATCATAAGCATAGATCACAGATCTGCAATTGCTTTTGTAAGTCTCAAACTCCAAATGACTTTGCTTGGCTTTCATAAATTTTTCCCACTCTCCGAATGCGAAAAAGGAGAAGACTACCAGAAATTTAAACAGTATCATTAGTGATGCTGTTCAAGAGACGCATGATTTAATTTATCCAAACTTAATCAACTAAATAGACAGTAATCATAAGCATAGATCACAGATCTGCAATTGTTTTTGTAAGTCTCAAACTCCAAAATGACTTTGCTTGGCTTTCATAAATTTTTCCCACTCTCCGAATGCAAAAAAGGAGAAGACTACCAGTCCCGACGAGATGTAAACTACAGATGGCAGAACTATATGCATCTGAGTGATGTGTAGTTGATACACAAAATAAATTTAGAGAAAGAAAAATCCAAAAACAATCATGTTTAGATCATTGAGATAAATCCCATTGATTAACCAACCGATTTGCACCAAGAAATTCAAAACCGTTACGGACACTATAGTAAAAATAAAATAGTACAACTTACAGATGCTCTGAAGCCAGTTCCTCAGGATGTGACCAGTTTTATCAAATTATAAATAAAATGGCTAAATGTACTAGGACCAGCAATTAGAAATTTAATAATACGAAATAGTAAATAAAGCAAACTTGCTTGATTATATAAGATTGCATGCACAGTCCATGCTAGTAGTAGGTTGTAACCACTGACCAGAATATTAAAGAGCTTTAAACAATTTCTGCCTAAGATTTTTGTTAATTTCCACTCTTTATAAATATCAAAATGTTTCTCATCTATTACCACCTAATTCCACAAGTCCAATCCACTCATTCAACAATCTTTCAACCCTAGCCACTTTTAAACCATATAACGTGATTTTACTGTTCATGGTACTGTTAGCAGCCTCTGTTTGCACACAAACCTCTTGTCCCTTTCCCAAATCTTGAAATAATCAACCCATTCCTTCAAAAAACCCGATCCCAATAGCTGACATATTGTACAAAACCCACCCCTAATGGCTACATACTTATAAGCTGATTCTCCTACTTCTACTAGGAACTAGATCTACAGAGGCAATTCGGTACAGAAAAAAGAAAAAGACATCCGCATAAGAACAACCAGGAAGTTAGATCAATGTTCTTCAATAATCATTTGTAAAAAAATGACCCAAGATTGGGCTTGACCTTCATAGACAGTTCACACTATTAGGCCTACACAATTTATATTATCCCAAATGACCCAAAATTGCTGTGTACCTAAGTTGAGACCTTAGTCATGAATGGTAACCTAAACTAAGTTAGTCCTGCAGAGACTTGTATCTTCCAGATCCATATCATAGTCCAAAATCCCTATATTTACATATCAACATCAACTGCTATGTCAGCAAGACAAAAGTACATGTTTCTCCATTTTCACTCTGCCTATTGTCTGTTACATCTCCACCAATATATATGTCACGGCAGATAAAAATATGTGTACCTAAAAGGACATCAATTGTATAAAATGAGTCAGTGAATGTTCGAGCTTGTGCCATATAGCTATAATAGCACCGCCAAACTAGTATGGAAACCTTGTGAGCCTATCCACTGATTGTCGATTTGTTTTTAGTTGTTTGTTTTCGTATGTTATCAAAGTTGGGCCACAAGACGCTTTGGGCAAAGCCTCTTTGCTTCAATTTCACTGATTTGGTATTGGTTCTTCGTATCTTTGTGTCATTAGTGCAACTTGCTATGACTCTAGATTATGTATTCTGATTCTTTTGTCTACCTATTCCCGAGCGGGTGGACATTGCACATGCAGGCAAGTGTTAAGCTTGTCCCGCATCAGGTAAAATATCGCCTCCCAGACTAGTATATAAGTCTTGTGAATATCTTCACTCATTGTCCATTGGTTTTGACTTGATGCTGCAACAATGGGAATATATGTGGGATTTTTTTGGGGGGGGCGGGTGGTGGGGAGAGAAAAATCGCAAGACAATTATATAGCAGGAAGTACACAAAACTAGTAAATAGGTAACTCTTAGCATGACCCTAAGACTACCCTGGGACTCCAAATACTCAATCCTAACCAACTCTAGGACATGATGAAGCCCCTGCATGATCAAATGCTAACATGGAGCCCCCATTTACTAGTAATGTTGCCAAGAAACTACTGAATACCCTTTTATTGAAAATAGAAACTAATCGCACTTGTAACTGATATCCCATTAACCTTTCTTGCTTCCTACACATCATTAGATAAGCCACCAAACCAATTACTTGCTGCCTAGGAGCAATATGAGTGCTAGTGAGTACATTATAGCTGCAAATAACAAGACAAACTGGTTCTTGTTAACTGTAAATGCTTGTGTTATTGGTCAATTTTCCAGTTCCATAATAACAAAAAAATAAACTCCCTAATCTCATTACACGATGGTATGGACCACACAACTAAGTATATTGTAAAATAATCCAAAAAGGAAAGAGCACGTACATCCACAAGATCTGATTCACCATTACAGTAGTAAGGGTGAGATTGCACAGGAGGATCCGATCCATCTTCATTTACTTCTGAGCATTTCACATCTTTGCTTGTTAGATCCTCTTCAAATTTGAGTTTTACAGATTCAGCACTGTCAAGTGCATCATGATTGTGATCCTCAATGGTAACAGTTTCCAATCTCATGGAAGTTGATTCCATTTGGTCCATAGAGCATTGAGAGAAATCTCCCTGTAAAAAAGAGTAGGAATTATATTTTTATTCAGTAAAGTAAGAGAAAGTAAATTTTCACTTATAAAGTTAATCCAACTCCAGCAACCTTACTGGACTAGACTAGCATAAACATTTTTTAAGGAATAAATCTCAGATGGGTCTGATTTGTCAGAAAATAGTGCAGATTCTGTAAAGATTCTTTGGTGAAGTTGGCTAACCCAATAGAGCTATTGTTCCCCACTTTTACTTCATAATGATCACCAGCCAAACAACATGGTGCTGATTGAACACCATCTGCCTCCACACCTCCGTCTAGGAGAAAAATATTAATGGAAACTGCATTACAATGCATATTTTCTGTCATCATCACGGTAATTATTACTAACCATCACTCTTGGCCGTTTAGCTCTGGTCACACATGAAATATCATCACCATTGCATTCTGAATTCTTCCGCTTCTCTAGCTGATTCGAGAAGATTCTATCATCTGAAAGAACTTCTGGTTGAGAAAAGGCACAATCTTCTTCAGCAGTTTGAACTGCAGCTACCTTTGAAAGCATTGACATGCCATCCACACTATCAGAGACCCTCAAACTAGCTTTACTTTCCATTTTTCCAGAGAAAGAATAATGGCTTGAACAATCACTGAGAAACTTGTTTGTATCATTACTCATATGATGTTGATTATTGCCTGATCTGCCCTTAATAGAAGAAAATGAATCAGTGTCATTAGAGGAGCATTGACAAGCAGTCTCTCTATGGCAAGCCTCATTCGTTAACATGTCGGATTTCAATCCCATTAATGGTAGTCCAGGGTTACAATGCAAACAAGAAAAAAATATGGTGTCACAAACATTGCGCACCGCACATTGTTTCTATAAAATTTCTCTCTGTGTAAATTCCAATCCCAGATAATTCCTGACATCCAAAAGGCAGAGAATTCGTCACCAAAAGAAGAAAATACCATATCAACAGAATCAGCATAATTTACAAAATAACAGGGAAAGAGTTGAGAATAAATGATGAGAACACAATAATAGAGAATGCGTTGGTACCAGATTCAGCAAGTTCAAGAAATTATGGCAGTATTGTTGAAGAAAATTCCGAGCACAGTTGATTTGGATAAATCATTTCAGACTGAGCACTGACAAATCTAATGAATGAGCGGTTATGCATGAGGACAAGTTAATAAGCTTTACAGAGCTGCATTAATCACTTGAAAACTTCAGGGGAGTGAATGTACACAGTATATCAAGTGGGATACATGTCATAATATCACCCAGTAAAACTTGAAAGACAGCTATTTCATTTATGTGGACCAAGCAACTCAGTGTGGCTTTTTAGGAAACAAAGAAACTATAAAATTTTCAACCTACATCATATTCTAGAAACTTAATATCTCCCCCACCACCACCAAATCCATCCCCCCCACCCCCAAAAAAAAACTGTTTCCTGAAAGTATGCACATATGTGCATGCATGCATAATACATATAAATAACTAAGGGAGTGCACATAAATCACACGTCATAGTATTCTATTGCTTTGAAAATATATCAAACTTAAAGAGGGGGCGATCTCCGATTGCCACTTATAAATAGACAACATTTCAAAATGAACCAGAATAGGCGATTTCTGACTGGAAAATTATGGACCCTTTCCAAAGAAACATACTCCAATCTTTTTCAGCCAATTAGAGAGAGAGAGAGAGAGAGAGAACGCAAAAGAATTTAATTATATACTGGCATTCGCAGTTTCCATCAAATAGCAGTGCATTAGATGTCTTGTGATTAAACCAAATGAATAAACAAGTAATATGCAAACATACGAAAATACATGTAAATTATACCTTAAGATGATAAAATTATCACATTCATCCAAATGACACGATCTGATTCATCCACTCGCCCTTGAATGCCACAAACACCATTCAATACTGGTGGAATCTGAAAGGCATACCATCCATAATGTTAATAACCCTCCCGAAAAATTCATAACCCCTTAAATAATATGAAAAACTTCCGATAACAAGATCACAAGTGTAGTGAAAAATAATCACGATGGCATACACTGGTCTGAGCTATAGCAGGCCCAAATCCATCCAAATTACCCTCCCAAAATTGAATATTTCACAAATTAGAATAATAATTATAGGAGGTAATACAATCTAAACGAGATTACACATTCCACAAGTTGAGATTTATAAGACAAGACAGACAAAACTATTACAGCTGTTGCCAAATAAACCATCTATATAAGATTGCACATCTCTTAAATTACAGATTATAATACAATACAATCTACCCAAGATTACACATAACGCAAACATGAAAATATGGAAACGATAAAAAATGCATAAAATATGTAACATGTACACATAAAAATATATATCCCGTGAAATTCAGTTGACACAGTAATAAAAATAAATAAATAAAACTAATGCCTGAACATACACACTACTACTGATCCGGAACAGCAAGTGAATCCCATGGGACATGTGCCTAACCCAAGTATCAATTGATTCAATTCCCTACTAATCTAGACTCTACACCCTTTAAGCCTTAAGACTTCCAAAACCGTTGAAGTTTTGTTGAATCTTGTAAATCGAAGAAATTCAAACGCTTCACAATGAAATAAAGAATTCGAACCCCAACAGGAAATAGTTTAAACAATTCTCTGAGAGAGAGAGAGAGAGAGCACAACAATGCAAGAGAGCTCAATTTTTCAAACTAGGAACAAAACCATAAAAATCACATACAATCCATCATCATCATCATAGGAACCCTACCCAATAAATAATGCAAGAAGCAAATTCTCAAAGCTTTACCCAAAAATGGGAACGATTACGGTATAAAAAATCTCATCTTGGAACCCAAAACGTATGATCAGACAAAATTAATTAAACCAATGAATCCAATCAAAAAAAATGGTCCCCAACCCAATTGAGTGTGCGTGTGGAGAGAGAGAGAGAGAGAGAGACCCAATTCAATAACATCCATGCCTTTTAACTCTGAACCTCTTCAGCGACATAATATAGCTTCTTCCAAGCGTGAAGTTTTGATATACAACAAGAAATGAATGAGACAACAGAGCACTCTACAGAGAGAGAGAGAGGGAGAGGGAGAGAGAGAGAGAGAGTTTTATACTAAACCCAGGGCAGTCCTCCTTTTCTTGGCTTTGCTTTTACGAGAAATTTCTCGAATAATTTCACTAGGAACTGCAAAACAACGTGTTCTTTGCTCCCCTGCCCAATTTTTCTACACTTTCTCTCTCCTCAGTCCACGTCCAACTTGAATTCAATGCCTTACCATACTTGCTTTTCCTCGTAGACCAAGATATTTTAATTGACAAATAACAAATGCCGGGTCTACCAAGCCTGTTACCATAATAGATCTCTCAGATTGAGGATCGGTAAATGGTTAATAAAAGTTTATTGGATCTATTAATTCTATAATTCACATTAAATTAAGATTAAAAAAATTCGATAAAAGTTTAATGGATGTATTATTGTTGATTTTAATTTTTGGATAGCACTAAGGTACCCAAAAATAATTTTAATATCATACTAAATATTATAAATTATAAAACAAACTTATTATTTCTAAAATAAAAATTACAACTAATTAAGATAAGAGTAATGTTACTTTGACTAAAAAATAAATTTAATTTGCTCAAACAATTACCATCACGAGAATATATTAAACTGTATCACTGTCACATCATTAAATTAATAAATTAAGTCAATTTTTAGGTATCAATAACATTACTCTTACGATAATAATTGATTGTCCTTAAAAGTCTTCCTTTCCCAGGGGGGTTATAATTTCTTCTTGACATGTTTTAATTTAACTTTAAAGTCATAATTTTTATAGTTAATTGTAATAATTTGGGATCAATCATATATTTTATAGTTATAACTTAGGGACTTGACTACGGTACTAAATAAAAAATTTTGATACCGTACTTTTAAAATTTATTATTTTTGTAAGTGTTTTTTTAATTTTTATAGGTATTTTTATCACTATATATTAAATTATTATTTTTATCACTATTTTTTGGTATCATAACAATAGTAAAAACACCGACAGTCGTGGTAAAAAATACCCACAAAAATAATAAATATCGATATGATACTAATTGTTTTTTCCCCTTTAATTTTGTTCAATTTTTTTTTTTTTTTTTTTGCCGTTTGTTTTTTTATTGGTCGTTCACGATCTGATTCGAAAATCTAGGTGAAGGGCAGGTGGTCACATGAACTTCGGATTCGAGTAATGACATGATTCATCGAACGGTAGGAATGTAAAGTGCATGTACGCCTGTTACGTAGGACCACAAAATTCTTATTTTAATGCAGCGGGTAAATTAAGCAAAATAAGGCGGGACGACACGTGGCATGTGATCTGAAGCGTGTGGTTGTTAATAACACTAGTGATCCTCCACGCGATTGATTGCATATTTAAGTTTTGGGTAAATTCCATTCACACGCCTTATAAATAAACTTAACTACAATAACATCCCTTTGAATTTTGAAATTTTATTGACCCCTTTATCAGTATTGGTCCAGTACTGACGTGACGGAACTGCTCATTTTATCAATAGCCCCTAAACTATAAAATAAATAAGTTTTTCTAGACCATACAAGTCCGCGTTGAGCCCATGCGACGAATTTGGTTAAGATCTGCCAAATTCTATCAAGTATACAAATGGAACCTATGAGAAACTCCAACCGAGCCTTCAAATCCCAACTAAACAACTCCAATGACTCTTTTTGGTATCCCTTCCTCCTCTAACAATTATGTCAAATACTGATTGTGTTAACCAAATTTTGGCATGCTACCAAATTTAGCATACTGTCAAATACCTCATCTCTCATATCAAATCTTAGCATATCTCAACTTTCTACTCGTGTATTACATAAATTTGGTATATAACATTTGACATATCGGTTAAAGTGTAAGGTGAAGGTGTCAAATTGCCACATAGACCCCCAAATTTAAATTTGATATACAACATTTGACATCTTCCTTGGAGATGTTTTAACCATACATGCCTTCTGATTATATCTTCCAAATTGTCTACACTAACAATTCATCATTCCCCCTCCAAAAAGGAATTTTAGTAAACAACCAAATATAATACTTAAGCTAAAGGTCAAGTTGGTAATTTTTCTTACATCTCCCCCTCCCGGAGCCAAGGTATCATGTACCCCCAAACTTTATACATATATATGAAAAAGACAAAGAACTCGCCCTAACTCACCTCATTCTCAATCCCATCCCCACCCATTTCCAAATTTAAATATTAATTTGGTGTTATTTTGATAAAATTAAATATTAATTTATTATTAATTTGATAAAAATCAATATTAATGGAATAAATTTGAATGTTACTTTTATGAAATTGAATATTAATTTGGTGTTAAATTAAAGAAATGATATTAATTTGATAAGGTTAAATGTTAAATTAATGAAATTTAATATTCTATTGAATATAATTAAATTTTGATTTGATTAAATTAAATATCAATTTGATGTTGGTTTGATGAAATTAAATAGTAATTTAGTGTAAAATTAAAAAAATAATATTAATTTGATGAAATGAAATATTCAAATTAATGTAACTCAATGTTAATTTGATAAAATTGAATCAATTTTGTGTTGATTTGATGAGATTGAATGTTAATTTAGTTTAAATTAAAGAAATGACATTAACTTGATAAAATTAAATATTAAATAAATGAACCTGAAGGTTAATATAATAGAGCTAAAGGTTAATTTGGTGTTTAATTTTAAATTGATAAAATTGTATCTCTCATTGTAAATCAACAGAAAACTAGGTAAAAATTCATTTATGTTTTATGTTGATTTGATGAGTTATGGTGGTTTTTGGGGATGTATGTTACTAATTTGGTAGGGATGGGTTGTGTTGTGTATAGTGGTGTGGTGGTGCAATGACGTGCAAATGAAGGCAAATATAGGGGGTGAAATAGTAGTGAAGATGAAAATGATAAAATTAAAATGATATCAAACCTTTTTTTAGCTGTTAGTAATGGTTTGTCACGACAAGGGGTGCAGTTGAAGTGTACATATGAACTATAAGGGAGTACAATAAAATTTTAGAATTGGGAGGGTGTGTCGTTGAAGTTAGGCCTATTTATAGGAGGTGTGGATGAAATTTACCCTCATTTTTTTAGTGAAATTATAGGAGACGGGAGATATAGAGAAATTTATCTTTCATGAATTCCCTAATTTTAGTGTATATTGTCTATCTTTGACTGGATAAGGGAGAAGATGAATTGATGTGTGCATAAAGGGACCCGAATACCCCTGACCGTAGTATAAAAAATAGATTGTGAGTAACTATAAATAATTATAGGTAGTTTTGATTAATTATAAAATAAGAAAAAATGTATTATAAGTATTTTAAATGTGGGCACAAACTCCCCTCTTCTCCCAATATTAAGGGCATGTTTAGGCTGCCATCACAAGATTGGGTTGGATTGAATTTTAAGCCAAATTTCATTCAACCCAATACAAAGTAATCCAACGAATTTTGGATCCAATGCACATTATTCCATCCAATCCTTGATTTGGATTGAAAATATGTGAACCATGAGTCTCATACACGTCCAAATCAATAGAGAGAGAGAGAGAGAGAGAGAGAACATGGTTGTTGAGCTTCTTCGTCCCCAGCAACCAAAAAAAGGGAGGTGAGGAGAGGAAGAGATGAAAATGGGGTAAGCTTTTAACACTACTGACTACTATTTAAGGGCACAAGGGTAAAATTGGAATTAATCCTGTTGGTAGAAAATTCGGGTAGATAAATCCCATACGACCCGTCTGTCTAAAATATCCAGTTTAGATGGAATAAAGCCCATCAATTACTACGGCTAAGTTTTTTGAGCCCAACGTTTATCCCATCAATTTTTGTGGAGCCTAGGATATATGGACCCCCAGATAATTTAAACCCAACCCACATGTCCTATTCACCTTAATCTATCAAACCAAACACCTCTTTAATAGTATGGGATACGTGAACAAATAAAGCCTAGACACGTGTGTAATACCCCAGTGAGCCACCCAAACAAATCACAAGCTTATTGAAAATACTTTTAAAAACCAGTACAAAATTTCAATGTGTAGTTGGCATGCATAGGTGTACTGTTAATCTAAAATTAGAAATGTCAAAACAAAGTAATTGAAGAAAAATTAGCAACAATTTATGTAATGTACGGACAATGACATTTATCTACACACTTGTAAATTCACGTCTAAATCATATGTTATAAGTTCGAGTCTATGAATGAACTTTTACAGAATCACAGATAAAATTTTCTTGCTCATCACTTTCAAACATTAAATGAGAAACTTGTGATATGATATTTTCTTTATCACATTAAATATTATAAGACTTTCACGATGCCTTAAAGAAATCAAATTCAGGTCGTTTTCAAACATATGTTCATACTCAACAAATAGAATTTAGACCAATTAGTTTAATGATTATTACTTTTGATGGTACATCAAATTGATTGGACTGGACTACAGAACAATCTGGAATACGGCCCAACAAATGCATATGTATGCAAGGGTATATGCGTATGCGTGTAGGATGCAAGATGATAACAACAGTATAAATGGTTCGCCTTAACTGAGGGACTAAGGGTATATCCATTATAAATGAGACTCTTGCTTCTAGGAAAATGCATTGCTTGGAGAAGCAGACGGTAGTTACAAGGCATTTGACTTGAAGCCTTTTATAGGATATTGCTTAGGTTACTACTGGGTAGTTTTTTCTATGACTCTCGGTGTAGTATTATTAGCTATTTATTCATCTGGCCATTAGGGTTTTCGTGTTGATTCTTTTTTTTGTAGATTATGTGGTCTCCTCTGTGTTTGTCTTGTTACTGGAGTTGTAATCCCTGACGCTTATCGGCACCCACTACTCACCGGCTGCAATACGTGAGCCATCACCACTACCGGTGGATTTTCGTTCATCAGAATTGTCAAGTGTTGTCACATTTTCTTCTGTCCACGTGTCATGTTGCAGCTCCCACAGACTGCCCTGGTGCCGTGTTTCCATTCCCCGAGCTGGTACCTATACTAGGCTAATCAACCTCGAGCTGGCACCTATTCCGAGCTCGTTTATTTCGGGCCTCTATGGAGTTAGGTGTGGTCCAATTCGAGCCCAATAAATACTGTCTAGATGAGATGTTTAGGTCGCCTTCTGTGAGCCCATAGAGTTTTTGAGCTCTAGAGGGACCCAGACTTAAATCCAACATCATCAACTTAATACCTAAGTTAAATCATGTAAAAAAAGTCCCATTTTAATGTCTTTGTTAGTAACATCAAGTGTCATCTAACACCTTATATTTTTTGTATAAATTAATATTACAAGTGTTATTAAGTGGGATATAATTAATCAAAATTAACAGGGGATTTTATATAAGCTAGAAACTCATGCATTGTTGAGTGTTTTTTTTTTGTCTTTTTGAACATTATATTATATATTAATGTCCCATCCAAATATAAGATTGGTATACAAACAGTAGACCCACATTTTATTTGTTACTTGAACTAAATATGTACCTAATGTTGGATGATACATGATACATTTATTGTACCAAGAGTTATTTAAATTATTTTTTTTCATATTTAAGTATTACGTGACAAATTTATAATCAAAAACCGTTAGCAGTCTGGATATTGTCTGCTTGAGGAACTACATAAAAATATATTTAATATATCATGGACTAAAATAATACAATTAAAATATTGAGGACTAATATGAGACAAATTTCATACTTTAGGAACCTCTAATACAATTAATCCTTGTTTTATATATATATGGTATTATGCAACTTTTGTAGTATGTGGTTTTTGTAGTATGTAAAAAAAAAAAAAAAGGTTTTTGTAGTATGTGGTCCTGGTGATACTTCTACTATTCGTAGTGTAATTATTACGGATGCATGCTACTTTACTCACATTTAATAAGGAACTAGTAATTACCCGTGCCTGAAGGCACGGTGTAACAAAAAATTAAATTAAAACTCAAAGAATACTACATTGCAACTGTCAGTTTGAAATAATTTTTACTTCATTTGCTTTAATATAGAAATTGAAATCAAGCTAGTCTACTATTTTTCAGAAATTTTGACATAAATTCCTCTAAAAATAAGAGTCCAGAAAAATCTAAACATGTCTATAGAACTTATAATCATACATATTTGTATATATACAGCTCATAATCATAGCTATGACTTAAGTATAAATACATAGCTCGTAATTGTCCGTACCTAAAAGCACTACATGATAAACATAAAACTTTAAATAATTGTCGATGCTTGACAACCTAATCTTTTTTCCTTCCTTGAACTACAATAACACAATCTTTAATTATTCCCCAAAGCATTGATGCCCAAATTTCTAACTTAGTGCATAACTAAATCCAAAATCATATAATAAACCAACCACAATAAAAATAAACTTTTTAAAGCCACAAAATTCATTATCACACATTCCCAACATCAACACAATCCAATTTCAAAACTCAGAACAAACACTTTAGTCTTTCCTAAAAAAAATAAGAACAATAAACTAACCACTAAGAAAAAACATTTTATATATATACATGACATAGCTTCGTTATAGACTAAAAACACCGCGTGAAATTAGAATAAAAATAAATAACGGTTTTACATAATCATAATCAAATAGAAACAACTATTCAACGATAGTTCTTATTTCTTTACTATCTCTCAAATATATGCTTGAATCTTTTGTTAAATCAATAATCATTATGTTCATTGCACAACAATGTGGAAGACTAAATGCAAATACATGCATCAATATCACAATAAAATAGACAACTATAATCTGCATTATAAAAATGAGGGGGAGGGTGGGTGGATACATATTCACATTGAGAAAAATTTATCTATTAAAAATGCACATATAGCATAAACTATATTTGAATTCAAAAAACAATAAAAAAAACACACATTTATCAAACTTATCTATTGAAAAGTCACATATAGCAAAAACACATATGCGAATCAAGCCGAGCATAGCGTAAGAAGAAGGATTGACCGTGAGATCGTCTTTGCTCTTTTGAGCCTCTTTCCTCAAGTTTTACAGACTCGATTTCTCTAATATCTCCATATCAGCTCATACTATGTGTTGCAACAGAAAAACCAAAAAACAAATGCAAGATGACAATGGGGAAGATGTCAGTAAAAAACATCATGGGTTTATGCATGAGATACAATTCAAATAAATAATAAACAATATATAAGCATATCTATGTACAGATAACACATTTTATACCTAATAGTCATGGGAATGGAGGATCCACAAAGTAATTTACTCAATCCATCCATATAACCCACTAAAATCTTCAAAAAAGAATAGAAAAGAAATCTGTCAAATTCAAGTCATCAATATTTCAAGATCACAACCACTGTACACAGAAAGCAATGTACTCAATACAAATATTGAACTTCTCAAACAAATTATTGAAACTAAGGAACTCTTATAATCTCGCTAAAAGATTCAAACCAAACACAAAATCATGAAAAAATTAAATCATCTCAAACAATATTAGTTATAAGAAAACAAAGAAGCAAAGAAACCAGAGTCTTTCTCAACGTTAGCAACCATTTGATTTCGCCACCCTTTCTTACATCAATCTCGAGAAACTTCATTCCTCGCACCAAAGAAGCCAGAGTCATCTTAGGCCTTCACATGATTCCAAGTTGAATAAGAAACAAAATTACATGCATAACGTTTGTTGAAAGTGAAAATTAATCAACACATTAGAGAATTTTTATCTTTAAATAGATGCATTATGAACTTCAGCCACTCAATAAAGCAATAAATGGAATAATCTATAAACTCCACAAATTTGATAATTAAGTCCACAGAAAAGGATGTGCAAAAAAAAGAGATTCGATAAACAGGGAAAAAAAAGATAAAAAGAGAAATTCGCTTCTTGTAATGAGCAAGTAACCGAGCACAAAAACTCCTAAAAGGCAGTACAAAATCAAACTAACAACCAATTTCGTACCATTAACAAAATCCTAACATTCAATTAGATCGCAACACACAAAACCCCAACATAAACAAAATCCAACGTTCAAATTTCATCAAATTCATCAAAATAATCCTACAATTAACAAAACCCTACAAATATGGTTGTGTGTTTCTAGATATGGCTATGATTTTTGTAAAAGTGTGTGATGTGTTGATGTGTGTGTGTGGGGTTGGGAGGGGGGTGTCACTACTTTGAGAGTGTGTGAGGCAGAGAGAGGGGGAGAGATTCAAAGAGAGAGGGAGCATGAGAGAAATACAATACTCAACAATGAAGCCTCTAAGCTTCCTCCCAATACTTAGAGGAAAATACTTACAAATACTCTTTATCAAATCCTTCTCTCTGAAATAGAAATCCACTTTATCTCTTCTAAAACAAAAGATTATTTTTTTTCTCATTGACACAAAAATTGTGAGTTATTAGTCTAGATAACCACATACTTTAAGTAAACTCAATGTATAAATGAACTACAAAAATAAGCCATGAAGGAAACAATAGCATAAACACTTGCCCAATTCAACTCAAGAACACTAAGAATGCCATATGCATTTATCAATACCGAAAATCAACATGAAAAAAGCTCATCGGCATTTAATAGCACTATTAATAATTCAACATTCAACAGTATTTCACAAAGCTAAAGAAACAAAAATAAAAAGATAATTCCACTTAACCAATTACCCCAAGAGTGATTTTTGGGAAAGATTGACAGGTGGACTTTTTGGGTAGATGAAGGATTCCCTAAGTAAACTAAAAAAAAAAAAAAGGAAAAAAAAGAAGTAAAACCACCGCTACACATTTCTCTCAATCAAGTTTTTGTAGCCATCACCGAAAACCAATCCCTCCAGTGAACTAAAAAACCATTTGATCAAATAACAATAGCTCATAAAATACACATCACGATCTCAAACGTATCGTCGTGAGTAGCTGAAAAAGGTCAATACATCAACAAAAGGTCAATACATAATCCTTAACCTTATTAAGGTTTAAGGATTAGTAGGGGTAGAGACAGAGAACATGGGCATTATAGGATCACTACTAAACACTTCTAAATAAAATAATAAAAATTGAAAAACTCATGTGGTAAGGATCAAGGTTAATAAAGAAAATAACCACAAAATCAAAGACAAACACTTAATTGATAAGAAATCGAATGAACCTTAGAAGTATAAATGTTTTTGGTGGCGAGGCAGCAAGCTAAACCCTACATCTAAATCAAAGGCAGAAAAAAAGATGGTTTAATTTATTCACGAACAAACATAAATTTATTTTCATTGAAGCATAATAACAAACAATTTGCATACAGCCATTATTGAAGTGCAATTAGAAAAGAGCAATAAGAAACCAAGTCTCAAAGAATTCAAACCTTGGGTGCGCAGAATCTGAAACAGCCTTTACAACATGCGCATCACCACACCCGTAGACCCAAGAGTGTGCTAGATAAAAGGAAGATAAGTAAATGGATAAAAAAACAAAATCAAAAAATAGACTTCATAAGTTTTCCCAATAACCAAACAACATAGGAATCGAAAATCAAAATTACCAAATACCAACAAAGGACATGAAATTAAGTGAAAATGACTAAATTCAACAAAAGGGAGACCCAATTAAAGAGGGGTGGCTTGCGTGTAGGGTTTTTGCATCAATTATGGATTGTTTGGTGAGTGAGTGTGTGGGTGGGTGGCAACAAAGGGTTTGGGGTTGAGAGATTGAAGAGGGTTTGTGTAGGGAAAAGAGAGAGATAAATACCTCATAGGATGCTAGACATTGCCGGTGTTCTTGGGGTGCTAGAGGGTCGTTGGTGGACTGGTTGACATAATTTATAATTTCAATGAAAATAACAATAACATTCAATTTAACCCTTAATAATCATCAACGCGACATTCTATTTTATGCGACTAAGAAAACCCTATTTCATTAAAGTATGAAAGTAATACTCAGTTTCAATCAAAGTAATCCTAACATTCATTTTTTAAACCCTAAAGTTCAATAGCAAACCCAACTTCCAGGTTCACAAACATTAATCACCAAAACCCTATGTTATAAAATTAGAACCCAATTGGAAAAACAAAAAAAAACAAAACCATAACATTTTAATTTCATAAAAACCTAACAAAACCAAAACATTCCAATTTCATAAAACCAAAACCATAACATTTCAAATTCATTAACATTCCATTTCATATGATTAACAAAACTCTAACGCTATTTCATGAAAGTAACACCAAATCTCAATCAAAATAATTCATTCAATCAAAAAACTAAAACCATATTTCAATCAAAATACCCTAACATTCAATTCTAAAACCCAACTTCCAATTTCACAAATATTAAGCATCAAAACCCTATGTTATAAAATTAACACCCAATTTGCATAAAAAAAATGATAACATTCCAATTTGTTAACAACCCTAACAAACCCAAACCCTAACATTCCAAATTAATAAACAAAACCCAAACATCCAAAAAATGAAATTAAAACCCAATCGCAATCGAAAATAAACCAAACATTCAATTTAAAAACCATAACATATAATATTCAATCAAAACCCTACAATCCTATGAATAAACCCAATTTTGAAATGTAACAAATACGATGTCATAGAAACCCCAATTTGAAAATTAGCCACTAATTTGAACACCCAAATTAACATCCAAAAAATTGCTTTAAAATATGTGTGCTTGCTGTTTGTATGTGTGTTTGAAAAAATATAACATTCAAAACACCCAATATAACACCAAAACTATAACATTCAAACCAATTGAACATTCAAAACAATTTAACATTCAATTTGTTAATTTTTTTTGAAAAAAAAACTCAAATTAACACCCAAATGAACACAATTAACACCAAAACTATAACATTCGAACCAATTGAACATTCGAAAAACCCAAACTATAACATTCAAACCAATTGAACATTCAAAACAATTTATCATTCAATTTGTTAAATTTATTTGAAAAAAAAAACACTCAAATTAACACCCAAATATAACACCAACACTATAACATTCGAATCAATTGAACATTCGAAAAGCTCAAACTATAACATTCAAACCAATTGAACATTCAAAACAACTTAACATTCAATTTGTTAAATTTATTTGAAAAAAAAAACACTCAAATTAACACCCAAAATCATCAAATTTTTGCGATGTGTGTATGGTGTGTGCGCGATATGTGTGTGCTGTTGTGTGTGAACAATTTAACATTCAATTTTGCTGGTGTGTGTGGGTCTGATGAAGACTCAAATTTGGGTGTGTGGGTTTGATGAAGACTGAAACCAAAATGAAGACTCAAATTTGGGTGTGTGTGGGTTTGATGAAGACTCAAACCAAAATGAAGATTGACGTGTGGGTTTGATGAAGACTCAAATTTTCAAACCAAAATGAAGACTGACGTGTGTGTTTTTTAGAGTGAGAGAGAGAGAGAGGTGTACCTGAGCAAGAGAGGATATCTTTGATGTTGGTTTAGGCATGGCAGAGGAGGAGTTCTCTGTGTGTGAGAGAGAGAGAGAGCAACAGAGAGATGGACGCCTGGGATGGGATGGGTCAGCTGGGTTTTGCTTTTCTTATGGGTGGCGTGTGTGTGTTGTTAAAGTGGGCGGGAGGATGAATTTGAGTGGGATAGATTATAGGCCATTGGATTTAATTAGATGAATTTAGATGAGATCTGAACCGTATATTTAAATTTCAATTAAATCCTAACCGTTCTTCTGCTTTTCTAAATTGAGAGGATTGATTTCAATTGGGAAAGTTTGAAATTCCCTTTGTCTTATTAGTATAGATGTTGATGGATTGTACCGTTGTCATGTTTTTAAATTGTATAATTATATTATATTAAATTTTATTTAATTCAAGTTCAATTCATTTATAATTATTTACATTTAGATTCATATCATTTTGGTTATAAAGTCATGTTTTAATCCGACTTATGTAGGATTTAATTATATTTGTACAGACTAATTTAATTAACAATTATAAAAAGTCATTTTAATTTATAATGCCAACCCATTAAGCCTAACTCTTTTTCATGTCACCATCTGAGCTGGTGGAGCGATAAGCCGTACCATTTAAAGTTGTCCTGGGATGCAACTTGAGCGGACTAACCAGAGTCAAACCCGAAAAAAATAGGACTTGCATTGAAGTTTTAAAATTTTGGGTTAGGCTTGGGTTTAAAAACTCCAACCCGAATTATATATATATATAAAATAAAGTACAATACAATTCAAATCTCAAAAGATAAATAAAATTATTTTTACTTTTCGCGGTTGAAATCTCTTTAAATTTTACTTTAATCCGACAGCTAATATTAACACCCCAAATTTAATAGGAAAAATAAGTCCCTAAGAGTGTGTTTGGAGTGACTTTTAAAAGAATTTATAGGACTTATAATTTCTCACAAGTACTTTAAAAAAAAGAAGTGTTTAGAACCGCTCACCACCACCACCCCTATCGCCCCACCACCATCACCACTACCACCACCATCGTCACCCCACCACCACCACTACCACCACCACCGTCACCCCACCACCACTATCATAACCACCACCACCGCCCCATCATCACCCCAACCACCATCACCACTACCCCCACTACCACCACCTCTACTGCCCCACCACCACTACTTCCGCCCTACTCCCATCGCAATCACCACTACCACCATCATCACCACCACCACCCCCACCCTTGTTGGAACGGGAATCCCAAGAACCATTGACAGCGCGTATGTATCGAATATCAAAAATTTTCCTTTAAAACCCAACAAAGCGGAATTAGGGTTTACCTTCGAAATCGCTTTGGCTTGATCTCGTCTCAGCACGAACGCAGAACACAACAACGAACACGGAAGACAACTCGACGAACCTCGCGGTCTTCTGTCGTATATCCCCCAACGTTAGAGTCTGGATGCAGAGTAGGCTGCCAGAACCTCCGAACTTTTGCTCTTCTTTTCAGCCTTTCTAAAAAACGTGAGTAAAGAATAGATGTTGATTTAGAGAGCCTAGACGTCTATATATAGGTTATGATAGAAATCCTAAGGAGAAATAAGAACCGGACTTCTAATGGGCCTATGATTCCTATGTTCAACCCAAAACAAACATCCTACAACCCATAAATAATAAGTCAGTCCACTAAAAACTTATTATTGATTTCCTGAACCTTATCTCAAAATTATATTCGAGCTCCTTATTATTATATGCTTAATAATCTCTCCACGTTTAAGATTACAGATGTCTATCAATTAAATAAATTACTGACAATTATATTTAATTGACTTCTTTTATTCCTTGAAACCTTAACACTCAACTTATTTGTCATGTCGGATAATTAAATTCACCTGCAAGATTTGACATGAATAAAATTTATGAGCTTTCTCAAGAGAACATCATCAACCCATTTAAATAATAGGACGTGGTTTCCTTTAATAATTAATTTTCACCATACAAATAACATCGTCTCCCAATTCACCGAGTTTATTGACTCAATATGAATCTCACTATTTGATGAATTAAAGTGACAAATATTATATGCACGTGGCAATTAAATATTTAAGATTAAGAGTATAAGCAATCATAATAATCATGAGGTATTTATTATCTTATTGAATCAGTAAAAGATAACAGCCTCAACATAAGTCTGTTCAATACACAAAGTGTATTAGTGCAATAATTCGAGATATCACACAGTCTTCTACAGTTAAGACAGACTATGTCAGAATATTACACTGTAATCATACTAATGGTGTGTCCAATTATATCTATGATTGTGAACCTATACTCATATTATACAAAGATCTGATAATCTGGTCTTCTGTGCATAAACCGAACTCTACACACCAGATTATCTACAATGTAAAATATAAGACACATATGGATACCATATATTAAATATAATGCAACACATTTTGCCCATATAGATTCTCTATAAAATAGAAAGAACAAACTTTTATTAATTAATAAAATGAGTTTTACTATAAAAAATAAGTTTTTAGTACACTACTCTATCAATTCCCTACCACCACTGTCGCCACCTCATCACCACCTCTGCAATAACAACCACTACCACCACCACTGTCATCACCCCACCACCTTCACGGTCCCACCACCACTACCTCCACCCCACCACCACCACCACCGCTGCCACCACCCTATCACCCCCGTCATTATCACCTTTACCCCCACCGCCCCCACCACCACCCCCACAACCATCACCACCACCATCACCACTGTCGTTGCCGCCACACTGCCACTACCGTCACCACTCCACCACCATCATTATTACCACCACCCTACCATCATCACCACTATCACCACCCCCACCACCATCACCATTACCACCACCACCACCACCACCATCGTCGCCACCCCACCACCATCTCTGCCACAACAACCACCACCACCACCATTGCCCCACTACCACCACCACCACCGTTGTCGCCACCGCACCACCACCACCACCCTCACCGCCCCACCACCACCATTGGCCCACCACCACCCCCTACGACTATCACCACTACTACCACCCCACCACCGCCACCCCCCAACACCACCGTTGCCACCCTCACCACCACTTATCACTGATTGCTATCACCATCATCCACCGCCACCACCCACTACCATTGTCATCTCATTCTTATATTTATTATTACTACCATTATCTCATTACCATCGTTGTCCACCGTCAGTACCTACCACTATCATTGTTGCCCACCACCACCCACCGCCACCCCATTACTATAACCCACCCCCATCACACCTACCACCACCACCACAGTCATTCGCCACCATCTATCACACTGTTGCTCAGAAGCATCCGTTGTCGCCCACCACCACAACCCACCAACACCAACATCGTCGTCGCCCCACCACCACCACTACCAACCACCATCACTGTTGCCCATCACAACCCACACCCATCACCACCACCCGCCGTCACCCATGGCTACCACTACCACCACCACCATCGTCACCCAAAATCCACCACCACCATCACCGTTGCCACCCATGACTGCCACCATCACCACGGTCATCGCCACCCACCACAACCATCACCGTCTCCCACTACCACTACCACTGCCCACAACCACTACTACTGCTCAACCCTATTACAACCGGTGCTTAAATTATTTTCTCTCTCTTCTATGTTTGTGATTTGATTTTGAGTGTGAATACAAATATATTTATTGTTGATTTTTTTTATTACTTTGTGCCTTTAGACACATACAATAACTAGTATATATATAAAGCACTAGGGTTCCCAAATCCCAATCTCATGCGCCTCCCTCTCCTTCTCTGCTTCTCTATGTCTCTCAGCCTCCCTCTTCCTTTCTCTCAAATAGTTAGATCTGCGAAGACCACAACGACTCGATCTGTGCTGAAGACCACAACGACTCAGAGGACTTCTCTCAGATCTGCGTCTCTCTTAGCGAAGAACATCATTGGTCAGGTAGTGATAATGACAGTGGTGTGGTGGTTATGGGTAGTGACTGTGGTGGCAGTGGCTATGATATTTTGGATCTTTTGGTTTTAATTTCTTTGTGTTATGTTTTGATTGAGTTGTGTAATTTGTAACCTGAATTTAATTCGAATTCTAATCCGAAATTAGCCCGAATTAAAAAACTCAAATTCAACTTGGGCAATACTTGGGTTGATGTCGAAGTCGGGTTAAGGTTAAAGATTATATACCTAAAGTTAGATTAGGGTTGAAGATTATATACCTAGGGTTGAGTTAGGGTTGACCCCTCAACCCGCCCGAGTTGCACCCCTACTCTATGTGATTATCAAGCAATGTTTGATTCCCGAGAATAACGCAGTTTGTTGCTTCATTTTAGTGGTATTGTGGTGACGGACTACCCTTCCGGGTTAATAGCTATTATGACTCAAACTGGATATTTCACAGTAAGGGAACCCTCATGGTTACCCCCCGGAGTTACTAACTCCCCCCCCCCCCTCAATCGACCAAAAAAAAATACATTTTTTCATGTTGCATTGACAAATCCTATTAGAAGTTGCCAATTCTAGTATTTATCAAAAGAAAAATTTTGTTTGAATTTTATTTTTTAATCTACTGCATCGAATATTGAATTAATATTAATACGGAATCTACTGTCAATTTATTGACTGTAATTCATTAAATTAATAAATTAAATGATTAAATAAGATTCAACTAATATTGCTCTTATAAAAAACTAAACACTATTCCAAGAAATTTCCCCAAAAAACAAAATCAAATGCAATTCAAAACACAAATAAGGAGAGAGAGAGAGTAATTATCTTCAAGTTTATAGCATTATCTCCACGTGGCAAGCCACCATTTGTTCTCAGGATATTCTCTTACGAAAAAAATCCAAACCCTCAATGAAAAAGTATTCTGATCCAATCATAATCCACCGTTGACTTTTCTGGCCCTACATACTACAAAAAAACGGACGGACTATATTTGTTTTAGTCATTTCCTAATCTAAAACAGCCCACCACACGAACCATGCCCAACCCAAGTCCAACGTCGACAGCTCCGACGAAGAAGAAGAAGCACCAAAACAAAGTCGTTTTATTCCGTTACCGCCATTGATTTCGAGTTCCTCGGTTACGGTCTGAACGGTGAGATTTTAACCGTTACAGTATGGAGTTCCCGTTAATTTCTCGGGCTCCGTTCTATCCGACGACGTCGTATTCTTCTTCTTCTTCTTGTTATAAAGTTTGTCTCTGTGACTTTCCGGTGATTTTAAAGAAGAGAGTGAAAAAATATGTCGCCGGAAAAGTAAGGTCGTCGGTGATGAGTGTTAGAGCTTCGGCGGAGCGGAGTAGTGAAAGTATTGACGGAGAGAGAGAAAGTGGGGGAGGGTATACGAGTTCGGCGATGAAGGTGACCACATTTAATCAAAGCTTCGGTGAAGCTGAATTCCCAATTTGGGACAAAATCGGAGCCATTGTTAGACTCAGCTATGGAATCGGTATATCCCTTCACTTAAATGTTTCGAATTTTTCTCAGAAAATTTTAAAGTTCTGTTTGGATGCCATGAAAACGAGGGAAAAGAAATTAAAAAGTTACTTTTTCACTGTTCTTTTGGGGGAGAGATATAAAAAGTGAGCAGTCCTGGGTTGGAGTTGAACTTTAGTACAAAAATGAACCTAAAAAAAGAGGCAAAAAATTGATTTATGTTCTGTAGCTATGAATCTGAGTCAATCTCCAGTTCTCGAGATATTGTTATCGAATTAGTCAATACAATGTTATGACCCGTGATATAACCTGAATATTTTATGTTCAACATTTTCTTTTAAATCGTATCTCTTAATATCGCATCACGATGTTGCCACCGATGTATCTCAAACCATGTTTCTAGTAGAAAAGCAAAGACATTCAATTTGCTTTAACAATAAAGTAATTACCATATTCCTCATGATCAAAGGCATCATCATCACTCATGGTTCAAGATTGCGGGCCTTTAACTCGGAGAGTTTTGAGGCACATCGGTCGCGGCGTCTCGGTGCGGTATTGGGCGATATGACTTAAAAGAAAATGTTAAATATGACGAAAAATTCAAGTTATATTGCGACGTCGTGGAACCGTATTGGCTAATTCAGTGACGATATTTCGGCGATTCGGGATTGACTCGGATACAGCTCGGACAACTCGGCTGAGTTGTGCGAGTCTCGGTGTTTATATGTATTGTATAACGTGCCGAGACGGATATGACTCGGTCGACTCGTATCAGTATCGACCGATACTTTGAACCATATCATGAGTTCTATTTATACTCTCATCAATGCAACTACTCAAATGAACGTGTGTTTTCACCTCTCATTTTTGACTACCAAATGGAGTAAATTGACTTGTGCTTTGTGTAGGACTCTGAAGAAAAAGGAAAGAATTTTTTGGATTGCTGCTTTTTTTCCCCCTAAATCAAAGGATTTTTTCCTGAAAAAACTCATTCATAAAATATTTTCCTTATTTGGGCAAGTATTACAACTCTGACCTTGAGTCTAAATTTATTTCTTGCATTTCAAATTTATGTTTTCTTTTCAGCAAACTAGTAATTTATTCAGTTATAAGATGTTATGTGTTGTTTTTCCTGGAGTGTGAGTAAATGCTTTAATGGGAAAAGAAGAAGAGAATGAATTTTTACAGTTCTGATTTTTATCCTCCTACCCTTGGAAAATCAGGAATATACGGTGCGATGGCTTTAGCTGGAAGGTTCATATGCTCCATGACAGGAGTCGATTGCACCGGAGGTTTCTATCCATCATTAGATGCAATTGTTGTAGGACTGGGATATGCAGCTCCTCCAATTATGGCCCTTCTCTTTATACTGGATGTATGTTGAATTTTAATTAGTTTTCCGTTTTATATATCTTCTCATTTTATCTGTTTCTATCTGTACCCTGCTTGTTATATATATATTCTTCTACTTTTTGAAACATAGAAATTGCTTGTTCAATCTGACACTGGATGGTCAATTGCTATTCTTCTTGAACTTTCCATTTGGTTTTTGCTTTATTGGTTTTGCTACGCTGCAATATATTTGTTTTTCCTAAGCAAATTGCATGGTCACAGGATGAAGTTGTGAAGATTTCGCCTCATGCTCGTGCCATCAGGGATGTAGAGGATGAGGAACTGTGGAGTTTCTTTTATGGAATGTCACCGTGGCAGGTAAAACATCTGGATATTTCCCCTTTGTTTCTTCCCACATGTGCACCTTCAATTATGTTGTAATATGGGAGTGTGGTTTTTTTGTCCTACTATGTTGCAGTTTATACTAATTGTTGCTGCGAGCTCAGTTGGAGAGGAGCTTTTCTACCGTGTTGCTGTTCAGGTCAGTTTCTATAGGTGTCATGAGTACCTCTTACTTTTGATGTCTAACATATTACTGAATTCAGTTCAAAACATAGGAACATCCTTCAAACTAATTAGGCTGCAGCCTGCAGGACATTTGACTCTCTCATGTTAAAAAACTAGGGCGGGGCTCGTTAACTTCTTCAGTGATAATCCTGTCTTGATAAATCCTTCTGACCGCACTCAACTTAACTAAAGCTATGTTTCAACATATTAAGATTGGCTATTCAAATTCTGTTTTGCCATTTTGATTACATAGTTCAAATTTCTTGTTACCACATATTCATATAACCTCCGACATACATCCACTTTGGTATCCCTTGTGCTTGCAGCTCTTAAACCTGAATTAATCACTAGTGGTAACTTGAGGAAGTCTCTTTTGTATTATATAGGACTCAGGAACCTCACCAACGTCGGTATGTCAACTATTTTGCATCTATTTAGTGCAAGTTGAAAATTTGTAAAGATTGGAAGGGCTTAAGCTGCTTTTGCCTTACCTTCTATTATTATATTAATCAAGGGCGAATGAAGGGTGTGCTGGATAATTTTGTTTCTTTCTCTCGCTTGATCGCTTCAATGCCTATAATTTGAGAGATAACAGGAAAGCCTTCTCTCAAATTCGAAGATGTGACACAAATAATGACTCTCTTCGCTGGCATTCATAGCACGAGACTTTACTACTCCATTTGCCTTACGTATTCATCACCAATACATTTTTTTGTCTCTTTTTTTTTGACTTTATAGGGAGCATTGGCTGACATATTTCTAAGGAGCGCCGATTTGGTGACAGAAGCTCGTGGAATGGCATCGTTGGTGAAAGCACTATTCATTGATCTGTTCTTTCAAGTTGTACATACTCCAAATGATTGCCATTTTGCTAATGTACTTTGTTTCTTGGTGTTGTAGACTGGTATGCTACCTCCATTTGTCCCATTTGCTCAAGCTTTTGCAGCTGTGATCACTGCTGCTCTTACTGGTTCCCTTTATTATGTGGCCGCCTCTCCAAAAGGTTGATTATTCTCTGATAACTTCACATTTGCAAAAAGTTTCAGGAATTAATCTTTATTCTGATATGTTTAGTTTCCTATTTTTCTTTTCAGATCCTACTTATGTAGTTGCACCAGTGTTGCATTCTCGCTCTGGTCGTGAAGATCTCAAAAAGCTCTTTGCAGGTTCAATCCCTTTCTCCTTACTTGAAACCACAAATATGAATCTATCTTCCTTGTTTTACATGGCTTTTAACTCATTAGACCGATTCATGTGTTTTCTTGTGATTTATACAATGGCACCTCTCTTGGTTTCCTCTTCCAGCCCTTGGCACGGCACTCCTACTGTCCTAAGTATCATGCATGGTAATTAAACAATCTAGAAGCACCTTACCTACTTAACGTTTAAAATTATACACATTATCCTGTTGTAGTTACGTACCAAAGTGAAGTAATTGAAGCCGTTAACATATTATAAAATTAATATAATACCCACGTTATAAAATCAGACTTTTCGTATGATTTACTTTTACTCATGTACTAGACGAAAATCACTACTAAGGCGGCTGAGGCAGAAATCTTCCATTCTTCAACATGCCCAGTCTTTTCTTCCCTCAAGTGAGGCTTTTGATTTGGGGCCGAAAATTACTTAGTCATGGTTTCTCTTCCATGTTTTTTTGATTTGGGACCGACGCCCCAATTATTTGGGTATTATATCATATATTATAAAGGCCATTTTAGGTACTTAAACAATATTCTTTTGAACGGAAACAATGGAAACAAAGTCCACATGATGTTTTGGGCGTGTGAAACACACTCTTTGTTAATTTAGACGATAAAAGTAAAATACTTCACTTTGGTACATAAACTATAAGAAGTAATGTGCATAATTTTAAAAATTAAATAGGTAAGATGCTTCTAGCCGAAACCACAAGGGGCTAAAAAATAAGTAAGAACTGGAATTAAGGGTTGGAATTCCAATAGATCTACCTTTAATTTTTATTTAGAAAAAAAAATGTATGTCAGTATTTTAGACAAATGGACTCGATCTAGTTTTTATGGCAATAATTTGTGTGACGTGCATAATTTATTTATGTACAACCAGAATCATTATTGTGACTATAAGGATATAAATCAACTACCCGCTTGTGTTTTTCAATTTTTCAAAATATATAAGGTAAATTACATCTATCTCCCCACAGGTTTGGTCAAATAACAATTAGACCTCTTCTTGTTTGAAAAATAACACTGATTTCTCTTGTAGCAACACAAAAATGACTATAATGCCCTCAACCCAAAAGATTCTCTACTTATTGACCTTTAGTTAATTTTACAACATCCAATTGTAAATTGCCACATCAATATAATAGAATTGAAGGAAAAAAATTACTTAATTAATATAATAGAATTTATCCCAAATGAAAACAAAATCTTATTTATGCCATAAATTTTATTACAAAAACTCAAACCCAATCCAATCAATTTATTTATTGAATAATATTTATTTTCAAAATCAAATCTTATTAATTTTATTCATAATTAGTACTAAATTTGATTAACTTTGTTAATTAAATCAAATTTATTGCAAACTTGAACCAAATCTAAATCAATTCAATTAATTAGATTAATTATCTCAAAATTCAAATCAAATTTATTTAATTTTGTGTTATAACTCAAATTTAGTTTGGAAACAAACTTAATTACGTAATAACCTAATATTTAATCCCACAAAAAAATGCACAAACCACTCCCACTCAACCCAATCTCCACTGTTTGGAAACAAGGTTTAGCTACCAATACTGTGGATATTGGTTGGTTTGAGTGCGAGGATAAGTTAAATCTAACCATGATAAGGGTAATATTAGAATTTTAAAAAAATGAGTTATTTACATCAGCAAATTTTGCACGTTCCTTTAACGTCAAACAGACGGTGGGGGAAAATGTGTTACCACAATCAAATCAGAGGGGATTGTAGTTAGGGTTGTTAGTCAAACGAGTTCGAGCTGAACTTGAAAAGCTTGTTTCTTAATCGAGCCTAAAAAATTGTTCAAGTTCGGCTCGTTTAAGAAGCGAGCCGAGCCTGAACAAGTCAAAAATAAGTCGAGTCCAAATATTTGCACATAAACGAGTCGAGCATGTCGAGTTTGAGCCGAACTTGTAGGGTTTGTTTTTTAAACGAGCCTAAAAACTTGTTCAAGTTTGGGCTCGTTTCGAAAACGAACCGAGCCGAACTCGAGTAGCTCAGTTTGATTAACAGTCCTAACTGCAGTGTTATATGGTCAGATATCATCCCTCTGTACATAACCTGCTGTTCATGAGGCCTGAGTGAGTCTCCATTTGATATATGCATGTCATCTAATGATGGTGAACTTTGTGCAGCCTGGTATGAGAGAAGGCAAATGAAAAAGATATACTCTCCACTCCTGGAAGCATTTTTAGCCCTTTACCTTGGATTTGAGTGGATGCAGGTAACTCAGTTTCTGAGATAATTACTCAGACAATTTTCATTATCAATAATAAATTTGAGGGGCGAGGGTCGATAATAATTGCATGCTGATTTACATGGCAGACAAATAACATTCTTTCGCCGATTATCACCCATGGGATATACTCTGCCGTTGTTTTGGGACATGGCCTGTGGAAGATTCAAGATCACCGGAGAAGACTACGACAGAGAATACAGCACCTGAAACTAGAAGGAAAAAACTCATCCAAATATCGAAGCTAGGTAGCAAGTAAGTTAATATGTGGATTCGGAAGGAATTTGTATATTAAATAGCAGAGCTTGATTACTATAGAGAATACTACAATGCCATGGATGTATAGTTGTGAGAAGCATACATGGTGTATAAAAACAATACATAGCAGAGCTTGGTTATTATAAAGGATACCATACCATAGATGTATACTTGAGAAGCATATACGATGTTTGCGAACATTGTATATGTTGAATGAGAAGAACAAGATGTCTACTGTAAATGCTGGCCTTGTACCTGAGAAATATTGACTCAGACAATCAGTTTTGGCGAAGACAGACTCATATAACGGATCCTAAATAATTGGGATATAAGGCTTTGTTTGGTTTGGTTACAATCAGTTTTAAATAAGGTTAGTTCAATCCATTAGGTTGTGAGTAATAGCTCTCTCACATTGTGTTTCATCCATTTACATGAACCACTAGTTTCTGACTAGTTAAAACCATGCACCTAAATGGTGTAGATCTGCATCAAAGCTGCAGCTGAGAATTTACTGGATAAGGAACTCTCTAAGTGGGGTGTGAGTTTGGGTTGTAAGATGGATGAATTTCCACAAAGTTGTGTGGGATATGAAGCCTTGGGTTACGGAGGAGTTTCTCAACCGTTTTCACATTCCAACCCCTACAGTCATAGCCCATTCCCAGGAGTATCTGCAGTTCATGCTTTTAACTACTCTCTTTTCGTTAGAAGATGTTGTCCTTCTTCCGCGGAAAATGGTGCAGGGGTTGAATCAGCTTAGTACAAGGTTCTTCTCCATCTCAATTTCATCTATTGTCTTTAACCCTAGGAATGGAGTCCCAAAATCTACAGTGGTTATTTTTCAATTCATCAAAACACACCTAACAACACGTAAGTTTCTTGTGCAATGGCCGGCGGTTTAATTTTTCACAATGATTGAGAAACTTTGCTCTAATTCCTCCTCACCTCAATACCAAATAGGTTTAACTCAAAATTGAAGAATCCACTGATTAACATGTATGATTTGTGAACCCAACCACCCCCCCCTCCCCCCCCCCCCCCCCCCCCCGCGGGGCACGTGCGCGGCGGAGGGCCCCCAAAGTGATTACGAGGCTCATATTTGACTCTGGAAAACGTGCCCCGCGGAGCGCGGCGGAGGGCCCCCAAAGTGATTACGAGGCTCATATTTGACTCTGGAAAAGAGCTCAGGCTGGGTTTATAGGTCTTTAGACTAACAAAACAGCATTCTTCCTGCAACGGTTAATGGAACTCTTATATGTTGATCAAGTGCAGTTGCTCATCCTTTCAACCCTTTGGGGAAATGCTAAAATTATCAATTTGCATACTAATGGTACTTCTAAGGAACAATGAAATGATCTGAGGATCGAAAACAAGGGCTACAGCATACATTTGCCAAAGGTGAGGGTGAAAAACCAAACATTCAGTACTTATATTAGAATGGTAAATTTCTAAGATTAAGCAACTTTGGCGGTTCATTGATGAAACTCAAGTAAGCTCTTTATTTCTCGAGGCCAGGGGAATGACTAAACAAGCTCTATATGTCAAGTAACCTACATATAGGCATGTTTTCACCTCAATCTTCTAATTGGGAGATGACACTGACAAAGACCTGGTAACCCTGGCACATGTCGGATAGAAGGCAGTATTCGTTTTTGGCATGGTAGGTCGCCATTAAGCCTGCATATATTTGGAAGACAATGGATTATTTCTAATTTTTGAACATCAAATCCAATATATGAGAATACAATGGCAAGATAGTCATACCATAGCCTGCAGTTTGAACATCAAAACCCTCCTCCTATGAAACAAGAAGAAAGTGGGGGAGGATTAGAACAATTTAAATTTCCAAAAACAGTTCAAACAAGTAAGCTGGGATATAATTCACCTGCAATTCTCGTATGAGTGGCAAAGTACCAGTGATAGAGTAGGGTTTTACATGCCCTACCACCTCTTCAGTGGCATTACACAATACATGAAAGCCACGAGAATCAAGATCACAGGCAACTCCAGACGTCGCCTCATCAAAACTTAGAGTAATTCTGAAGTGGCAGATAAACAAATAGAATAACCAAAAGAGAAAAAGAACACAATGCACACAAAAACGATATAAGAGAAAAAGAACACAATGCACACAAAAACGAATGTATCACATTTTTAAAGTGTGTCTCACAGACATCCTATTTGAAGAAAAAGAAGAAAAAAATACCTTCCCCTTAGGTTCTCATCTGGTAGCACATATTTTGAAACTGGTCCCCGAGTATCTAGCTTTTCTATGTTGGCATTTAAGTCGTCAACATACTCTTGTAGCTTCTTTATCACGTCCAATACACTAAACAGAGAGAATCCCAAAAATTCTGACTTAAATTTTCTTTTTTGAAACAAGTTTTAAAAGGTTACCCCAAAGTAAGGAACATGAAGTAATACAAAAAGGAAGCAATATTGGAGGAACCCAGATGACAATATGAAGTCAACTACTAAACAAGTAATGAGATCATGAGGAACAGAAGCCCACCTGTAAAATGGAGTCAACCTGCAACAGCAAGGAGCCATAATTAGGATTTATTTCATAGATCAATTATTCATGAATATTCGTGAAGACAATACAGACCTGACATCTCCTGATATTGTGCACTCAGCTGGAATTTGATTGATCCCACCTCCTGGATCTGTGCAGAAATAATAATTATGGGACATGAAAGCCACCATGGCAAACAAGCAAGATCATATTTAGTTCCTCGAATTTATCATTTATTAGCTCAAAACTTACAACTCCACTGAGTTGGTTTCATGGTTGACGGTGTTGCAAACCCATAAACTTGTTCTTTAGGATGGGGAGGGAAGTCCTTGTAGAACCGCACCTGGATATCTTTAAGCACTTCCATTGCCAGCTCCAAAGGATTGATAGCCTTCAGAAATTCAACACAAACCTTACTAAATAGCAGATTGTGAATGCTATTACAGATTATTCATCAGAAAGAAATCAAAATCCACTATCATGTTTCACAATGACAACACTAATGTCCAATTATAACCCTTTGCATCAGTTATCTGATCCTAATTTTCTTACCTTCAAAGTAAATCCATATTTTTTACCATGTGTTCATCTAGATTCATACCACTTGTTTCTTACTCACCTCACCAAACTACTTTAGCATTTTCTTTTTTATCACATTTCTTATAGCACAGCAGAAGATACAAATATGCTTTGTCAAGGACATTTTCCTATATCTCAGCATATCAAAAAGCAGACACAGTATCACATTTACCGTGTAGACTTTATTGAGATGACATCGTTTATCACTTCCTCTACGAAACTAGTTTGCACCAATTGGTTTAAGTGATACCAGACAACAGAATTTAAAATGAAGTACCTTGTGTGCCAGACCACTGTGAAAAAGCTTTCCAGTGAAATGAAGTTTCCAAGGTATCATACCACCAGTACCGATGCAAGGTTGTTTATCTGCTGTGTCAATCCAAAACCTGTGTGGGGAAAAGAAAAGACCATTGACCAAGTACCAAATTCTCTAAAACTTGCCCAAGAAGAAAATATTGAGAGGTACACCAGCAGTTCATCTCTAAGTTCATTTTGATAAAAAAAAGACGTAATTCACTTACAAAGGTCCTTGCTTTAACTTAGTAAGCAATCCATCCTTCACCAGTGCATCCACACCAACCCCAGGAATTGATGAGTTCTCCTCACTGGCTATAAAGACAGCAACCACAGTGGACTTTAATTCCGGCTTCGTCTCCCCTAATCGCTTCATGAGTTCAGTTACAAGAGCAACATGCCCTAAACAATCAGTTGTTCCACGGCCCCGAAGTTTATCCCCATCAATGCTCAATGAGAAGGGATCAAAATCCTGCGTGTAACATTATGGCATGATGCACAAATAGCATCATGGCATCACAAACAAAAGATCAATCCTTCTATACAAATTCACATGCATAACCAAATTTATGATGTCAAGAAGTCCAAGCTATTATTCTAGACAATCCTTTCAATATGTTTGCATGAAGCTTAAGAGCAACCTCAAAAAGAAGATAAGATATCAACAGACATCCAGATCAAAATTATCAATAACTTGACATGCATTAGTTAGAAATTAACAAATGGTAAGGCATTCAAGTGAACACAACTATTCTTTTATTTACTATGTGCTGATTGTCCACCAACATGTGTTTTGGGCATTATTCACCACAATCAAAGTATTTATAATAACACACGCGCACATATAGAAATTGACAACAATCCAATTAGGCAAACAAGATAAATGAATTTATATCGACCCCTAAACAACTAAGAACAAATAACAAGACCTAAGATGAAAAAATCCAGCTAGAAATTGTTTCAGCTCTATTGGCACGACATTCCATTTCTAACTTCTTAAACTTGACATTGCGTGTGCATGTTGCTGGCCTGGCCATACAAAGAAATATGGGAAAATCACCAACAAGTCCTATGTTTCTTTCAAAGGGCCTATTAAGTCCTATCATATTTATCTTGGGATAATTAAGTCCTATTTTTGATAATTTATTTTCGAGAAGTCATAAACTCCATCAATAGTATATTTTATTCCAATTTTATCTTACCCATCAACACAACAATTACAGTTTTACAAATAATAGTTGTTATTAGAGTGTCCCAAAGCAAATTAAATTATTTTTAATTAGTTCATAACACTCAAAACACGTAATTAGCAATAAATATTTTTTAGAAATGATAAGTCATACAACTCTATCTTTTCTTATATTTAACGTTTTTAAGCATATGAATTTCAACTCACCTAACTATTAAATCTCAACATAAAGACATATAATTATTGTGAAAACTAATCTATAAATGCAATCATTGAGAAAAGTTCATCTAATTATATTTTTTACTTCTCCTTTCACATTTTGAATTAATTAGAAAATAATTATTTTTTTAAGACATTAAAAAAAGAAGAATTAAAGCACTTGAAGTTATAACATTGTATTTAAGAGATAAAATATAGAATTTTATGTGTATTATGAGTCTTTTATACTATATAAGATTCACTCACATATTAGGTCTTACATATCAATAGGGTGGATACTTTGCTAATTAAAGGTATAACTTACTTGGATTCTAATTTAAGATACAAAAACCATATTTCAAAAAATAAAACTAAATATCAAATTATAAACAAAAATGTAATTTGTGAGTTCATGGAGGATAAAATTGGAACAAAATAAACTATTTAGACTTCTTGGGAATAAATTATTAAAAGTATGACTTAATTGTTCTAGGGTAAATATGATAGGACTTAATAGTTATTTTTAGAAGAAAAGTTGGACTTATTAGTGATTTTCCCAAGAAATATTGGATTCAAAATAAGAGAACATCAAACCCACAGAATGTCAAGTGCAGAATTGAATTCTAATCAAACCTAGAATAAATAGCCCAAAATGATGAACATAGTTTGGTTACAAAACAGCAAAAGTCCAATTGTATTGTGAATAACTTTAAATGGGTATTCCCCTAATGTAAATGTGCAAACGAAAATTCACCCAAAATCCAAGCAAAGTAACCTTATTGCAGGACATACATACAAATTCCTAATGATGAGTTTTCCTTCAATTGGCATAATCTCACGTGCACAAGCAAAGACAAACAAAACCCAGGAAAGTAACACCAATGCAAATACTATATCTCAATTCCATAAAGTGAGCATACCAGTTAAGGCAAATCAGATCTAACTCAAAATTAGTATAAATCAAAAACAAGAACAGAGAATATATGCTCAAACAACACAAACTCAGAGAGGGAGAGAGAGAGAGACCCAATCACAAGGGTTAGCAGTGACAACATCCATGTGCATTCCAACGAAGGACAAGATCTTCCCAGGTTGGGTTCCAGGGTACTCCACAATAAGATTGCCTCTATTGGGTTTGTACGTAACATGGTTGATAATAAGGGGGCCACCGCCGGTGGTGGTGCTGTAAGGGAGAAGGGCTTCGAGCACGTGCCTCACAATCCTATCCTCTTCAGGTATGAGATCTGGAGGGTTGTTCTGCACATATTTTGATTCTCCGATCAGTTTTGACAAAAGGGTCACGAACGAATCCTTGTTCAGGTCACCTAGCGTTTGTTTTACGGAAGAAGAAGAAGCCATGGAGGCTCGGAGAGGTCAGAGAAGAGAGAGTGTCAGCGAGAAGCGAGAGAAACTGAAAACAAATCCGCTCTCATACTTTTAAATCCAATTGTACCCGGGTTAATTACACTTTACTTTATACTTTTAAATAATAAATTTTTCACGTTTTTCTCCTTAATGTATCAAAAATATTACAATATAATCTTTTTGTTAAGTTTTTGTTAATTTTTCCGTCAGTATCATGAGTTGTCTTTTGATGGAAAAAATAACAGAAACTAATAGAATGGTCATATTACAATACTTTTGATACATTGAGGGTCTAATATAAAAAATTATTCTTTGAAGATGCAAAATAAAAATATTAAAATCTTTTGGGGTATAAAATACAAAAAATACTTTATTAAAATAATTTACTAAGTAGACTCTAATATTTAACAAAATTTATTATTAATCTAATAATTATAATAAATTATGTTAATAAATTAAACCTAAATACTATTATTATTAACTATTAAGTTTGGCTTATCTATAATACTCTAGCTCTTTTCTCATGTTAAGTACCTATAATTATTCATAATTATATATAATTTCTAAGAATTTATCTCTTATAATACATATTCTTCTCAGTCTTCTCTAATCGCACTTTAAAATTGATCACACAGATAATAATGTACAAGACAACTAATAATTCAGAACAATACGATACGACATGAAATATGATGATACCAAGAATAAAACTGACACGTGCTCAGTTAGTGAGCTCAGCTCGGGAGCTCAGGTAAAATAAGCTGAGCTCCCCCCCTAGCCATGGGCTGAGCTCGCCCAGCCAGCATTGACACTCCCTGCTGAAGATTCGAGATGAGAGATGCCAAGGGGCCAGCAAGATGACAACGGATACCCTTACAAAGGAAGTAGAACCAATCCAAGGCATGAAACCCGTATTCAACCATGATCCCCTCCTAAAACTAAGAAAAATCCCGTGGAAGAAGGCAAGGATCTCTCCGTTTGAAACCAGCCATAAGGAGTTTGGGTAACTCCGGAATTAGGGAGGAAGATAGGGCACGGTCCCTTCAATATTAGAGGGGAGGATGAGGCCATAATAGGAGGAGGCAACCCCCATCAAAAGTGGGGGGGGGGGGACGAGGAGAAACCCGAAGACCCTGAGTATTCTATTGTAACATGTTCAATTTCATCAATAAAGAGAAGGGAGCAAGAGCCTCCATTAGAGGGTGGATTAACCGAGCTCATTAGCCGGTGAACCACTATACTTTTACTGCATTTCACACACTACACATCGATTGATTAGAGCGTTCATCCACCAATTCACGAGCCTTGTAGTTCAGATATCATACCCAGCCCTACGCAGATCGTACATATCACACAATCCAATCCCATAGCTCATACGCACAGTTTGACGCCATCAGTTTGGCGCCGTCTGTGGGAACGACTGTTCCTGTTACAAATAAACTGATTCCTCAGTGACTGATGGTAACAACTCGAAATATGAGCAGAAGTCAAACAAACCTACCACGAATGCAAGATCAGCAGGAAGCCACCAACGGCAGACAACCAGGGAACATCCAGGAGACGAATTCCCCCATTAATAACGAGTTGGAGGCCCTTCGCCTCGTCAACCAACGATTACTAAAGGAAAATGCAGAGCTATCAAAGCTCGTACAACGCCCACAGGAGGCACGACCGGCCCAAGAAGGCCAGAATAACCCCCCTTACAGGGAACGGCGACACTGGGACCCCCTCAGAGAGGTCGACGAAGGAAGAGAAAGCAGTCAGACCAGGGGGCATGCTCCTTATGTGCCCCCTAGGAATGGCCATAACGACGAGATGCAAAGTCAGAACGACGGGGGCGATAGGGATGATTCTTTCCCTTATCCGCCGGACAGGAAAGAGCAGCGCTGGGAGCAACGCTTCAAAGACATCCAACAAGAGCTCAGCCACATGAAGGAGGCTGTAAGGAGTAAAGCTCCGGTTACAATGGATGTCTTGGTTCAGCAAACCGAGTCCCCATTCACTACAGGGGTGCTACACTTCCCTCTCCCACCGAAGTTCAGGATGCCTCAAATAGAGGTATTTGATGGGTCTAAAGATCCCGTGGATCATCTCAACACTTACAAGAACCAGATGGAGCTACATGGATACTAGGATCCCGTACGCTGCAGAGCTTTTGCCATCACATTGAAAGGCTCAGCCTTAGCCTGGTTTCACAGGCTCCCACCAGCCTCGATCTCATCCTTTAAAGAGCTCTCAATTGCTTTCGTATCTCACTTTATAGGAGCCCGGATATACAGAAAACCAAGCTACCATCTGCTGAACGTGAAGCAGGGTCCCCAAGAGAACCTGAGGTCTTATGTCCAAAGGTTTAACTCAGAGACATTGAAGGTAGACGTCCCAGACGAAAAATTCGCCATAACTGCTTTCATTGCAGGACTGAGAGTGCAGTCAAAGGACTTGATGTTTTCTATATCAAAGAACCCTCAGGCAAGCATGGCTGAGGTGTTAGCCAAGGCAGAAAAGTATATAAATGGCGAAGAGGCACTCCTTTCTAAAGTAGGAGGAACATCTTCACGAAAGGAGAAGGAAAAAGAAGAGAAGGGAAGAGACAGGAGTCCCAGGAAGGAAAAAGGGCGAGAGAGGTCCCCCAGAAAAGATAGGGACCGCTCGCCAAAGAGAAGAGGAAATGTCAGAGACCGCCTGGGCCCCATGCAGCCTGAACTGCAGCCCAGATATGGACCCCAGCGATTCACCCCACTCACCGCCGCTGTGTCGCAAGTTCTGTACGAGGTCCAAAACGAGAAGTTCTTAAGATGGCCACCTCGAATGAAGGCAGATCCAGCCAAAAGAGACCCCACCAAGTACTGCGATTACCATAGAGACCATGGTCACCACACTGATGACTGCATTCAACTAAAGAAGGAGATCGAGTTTTTGATCCAACGAGGTCAGTTACGTCGTTTTGTAGCCAATGACAACCAGAACCGAGCTCTTCCCCCTCCACCACCCCGACAGCAGGCACCGGCACCGCACCAGCAGCCTCTAGGGGAGATCAGAGTAATATCAGGAGGGTTCGCAGGAGGCGGAGAATCTAGCTTGGCCAAGAAAGCGCACCTCCACCGGATCAGAGCCGAAGAAGCTCTCGAAGTGTACGCTGTATCCAAAGCACCACGCATAGATACAGCTATCACTTTTTCGGACGCTGATTTGGAGGGATGCCAGTACCCGCATGATGACCCATTGGTGGTGCGAGCAGTGGTGGCTAATAGAACTGTTCATCGTGTTCTAATCGATAATGGGAGCTCGGCAGATATCATTTTCGCACCTGCGTTTGATAAGATGGATATAGGAAGGGAGAGACTTGAGCCAGTAAGCACTCACTTGCTGGGATTCTCCGGGGAAAGGGTGCTTCCCCTAGGCTCAATCCAGCTCGTGCTCACCCTAGGGGACCCACCTTGCCAAGCCACTACCACCGTAAAGTTCCTAGTGGTCGATGCACCCTCTGCATACAACATCTTGCTTGGGAGGCCATCCCTTAATTCTATGAAGGCAATCCCATCTGCCTACCATTTAGTCGTGAAATTTCCTACGGACAATGGAATCGGAGTAGTCCGAGGAGACCAGCGGGTGGCAAGGGAATGCTACATGGCTTCTGTGAAAAGGAAGGAGGTTGAGAACATCCAACTGGATGAGCTCGACATGAGAGACGAAATGGAGACAAGACCAATGCCATCAGAAGAGCTGGAACCAGTTCAGCTTGATGAGAAGCCAGAACACCTCGTTTATGTGGGTTCCAGACTAAACGCAGAGCTCAAAGGTTTCCTTATCCAGTTCCTAAAGGAGAATATGAGAGTGTTTGCGTGGAAGCAGGAAGACATGGAGGGAATTGACCCTTCGGTTATCACCCATAAGCTGAGTGTAAATCCAGCTTGCAAACCCGTCAAACAAAAGAGGAGAAGTTTTGCCCCAGAAAGGCAAAAGGCGATTAATGAGGAGGTCAGCAAGCTCCTCCATGCCAAGGCCATCAGGGAAGTTGACTACCCTACTTGGTTGGCGAATGTGGTTCTCGTCAAGAAAACTAATGGCAAATGGCGATTGTGCATTGACTTTACTGATCTCAACCGAGCATGCCCCAAGGATAGCTTTCCTTTACCTCGGATTGACTTAATAGTGGACGCCACAGCCGGGCATGAGCTCCTTAGCTTCATGGATGCCTTCTCAGGATACAACCAGATCAGGATGGATCCAGGCGATCAGGAGAAGACCTCCTTCGTAACAGAACAAGGAACATACTGTTACCAGGTCATGCCCTTCGGGTTGAAGAATGCTGGAGCCACTTACCAGCGGCTGGTAAATAGGATGTTCCAAAAACAGATAGGAGCATCCATGGAAGTTTACATAGATGATATGCTAGTAAAGTCACTAAAAGCAGAGTTCCACATCGAGCACTTAGCAGATTCGTTCCGAATCTTAAAGGAGTACAGAATGAAGCTCAACCCTGCGAAATGCGCGTTTGGGGTCTCGGCAGGAAAATTCCTGGGTTTTATAGTTAGCAGCAGAGGAATTGAAGCTAACCCAGAGAAGGTTAGGGCAATGATGGAGATGCAGTCACCATCCAATACAAGGGAGGTGCAACGCTTGACAGGCAGGATAGCTGCCTTGAGCCGTTTCGTGTCTAGATCAAGTGATAAATGCCAGCCGTTCTTTCAGATATTAAAAAAGGCGTTCCAGTGGGATGCCAAGTGTGAAGAAGCATTTAAAGCCCTGAAAGATTATATGAGCTCTCCTCCCGTACTGGTGAGCCCTTTAGAAGGGGAGGTCCTTACTCTATACCTGGCGGTTTCAGATTTTTCGACAAGCGCAGCGCTGGTCAGGGAGCTAGACAGAGCTCAGCAACCAGTCTACTATTGTAGCAGAGCTCTGAGGGGGGCAGAGGAGAGATACCCAAAGATGGAGAAGCTCATCTTAGCGTTGGTGACAACAGCCAGAAGACTCAGGCCCTATTTCCAGGCTCATACTATCGAGGTTCCAACAGACCAGCCAATGAGGCAAGTACTACATAAGCCAGAGTCCTCGGGGAGGTTGGTTAAATGGGCCATAGAGCTCAGTGAGTTTGACATAAGGTACAAGCCAAGAACTGCCATCAAAGGGCAAATTTTGGCGGATTTTATTGCAGAGTTCACAGCGGCAGCGCCTATGGAGACCACAGATTTAATACCGGACCTCCCCATATGGAGACTCTCAGTGGATGGGGCTGCTAATGCGTAGGGAAGCGGTGCAGGAATGATCCTGACCTCCCCAGAAGGAATAGACGTCGAATACGCCCTCAGATTTGGGTTCAAAGCTTCAAATAATGAGGCAGAATATGAAGCTGTCATTGCTGGGCTTAATCTTGCTTATTCTATGGAAGCAGAGCAGCTGGAGATCTGCAGCGATTCTCAACTGGTGGTGAAACAGATAGAAGAGGCCTACGAAGCAAGAGGCGAAAAGATGGTCATTTACCTCAAAAAGGTACGAGAAATAATAAAAAAATTTGTGCAAGTTAAGGTTAGACATGTGCCCAGAGCAGAAAATTCACGAGCAGATGCGTTGGCAAGGTTAGCAACTGCCTCGCAAGAAGACTTGGATAGACTAATACCAGTGGAACACCTCCCGGAGCCTTCAGTGAGTGTCGAAGAAGAGGACATGCTATCAGTCGAGGCTCAGCCGAGCTGGATGGACCCCATCATTGGGTACCTGCAGAATGGGGCTTTGCCAAGTGATGCTAAGGAGGCATCCAAGCTGAAGACCAGGTCTGCCAGATTTTCACTGCTACAAGGAAGTCTGTACAAACGTGGATTCTCAACGCCTCTCCTTAAGTGCGTAGGAGATGAGGATGCCAACTACATACTCAGAGAGGTACATGAAGGAATATGTGGCAATCACATAGGAGCTCGGGCCTTGGCAGGAAAAGTGCTGAGGCAAGGGTATTATTGGCCCACCATGCTCAAAAATGCCACCGACTTAGTAAGAAAATGCAAGACTTGTCAGGAGCATGCCAATGTGTCCCACTGTCCTCCCGAGCCCCTAAGCTCGGTGGTAAGCCCATGGCCTTTCCAGCAGTGGGGTTTGGACATTCTGGGACCCCTTCCCACCGGTGTGGGGCAGTGCAAGTTTGCCATCATAGGAGTAGACTACTTCACCAAATGGGCAGGGGTCGAACCTTTAGCAACCATCACAGAGCAAAAAGTTCAGAACTTCGTTTGGAAGTCAATAGTTTGCAGGTTTGGAGTTCCCAGAGCGTTCGTATCTGACAACGGAAAGCAGTTTGATAACTCAAAATTTAAAAGCTTTTGTGCAGAGCTCGGGATCAAGAACTACTTCTCAGCTCCTGCTCATCCTCAGTCCAATGGGCAGGCAGAGGTCACAATCAGAACAATAAAGTCAGCTTTGAAGACCAAACTAGAAAACCTAAAGGGCAAGTGGGTGGAATACGTCCCTGAGGTATTGTGGGCCTACAGGACCACCGTCAGATCTGCAACTCAGGAAACCCCCTTTGCTCTGACCTTTGGAACCGAGGCAGTAGCCCCTGTGGAGATAGGGCTCCAATCACCAAAGGTGGAATTTGCAGATGCCGAGCACAATGATGAATCCCTTCTGTTAAACCTCGATCTCTTGGATGAAAAAAGGGACAGAGCTCTGCATCGCGTCCGCATTTACCAAAGGAAAACTGCAAGGTATTACGACAGGAAGGTAAGGCACCGAAGCTTCAAGGCTGGAGACTTGGTACTTAGGAGGCTTCTGCTTGCAAGAAAGGATCCCACGCATGGAAAATTGGGGCCCAACTGGGAAGGGCCCTATATCGTGTCAAGGGTAATCCGACCGGGGAATTACGAATTGCAGACAGAGGAGGGAAAAGTCCTACCTCACTCGTGGAATGCTGAGCACCTTAAGAAGTTTTTTCAGTAAGTGTTATTTGTAATAGAGCTACTTTTAAATAAGAATGAGCAAGTCTTTTATTCATCCTTCAATGGCTCCCAAAGTAAAGATGAGCTCTTCAGCTCATAAATACACGATAAGCTTCAAAGCTTATGAATAAAAGATGAGCTCTTCAGCTCATAAATACACGATAAGCTTCAAAGCTTATGAATGAAAGATGAGCTCTTTAGCTCATAAATACACGATAAGCTTCAAAGCTTATGAATGAAAGATGAGCTTTTTAGCTCATAAATACACGATAAGCTTCAAAGCTTATGAATAAAAGATGAGCTCTTCAGCTCATAAATACACGATAAGTTTCAAAGCTTATGAATAAAAGATGAGCTCTTCAGCTCATAAATACATGATAAGCTTCAAAGCTTATAAATAAAAGATGAGCTCTTCAGCTCATACAAGCTTCAAGGCTCATAAAATTCAAGGCTGAACTCTTCTTGGAGACACCAACGGTCTTTCCCCCACTACTAGTGATCCTTGTGCACTGCCTACACCCTCAAAGACCTCGAGAGGTCCAGAGCAACAGAGAACACCTACGAGGTCAGATGAAAAGTGAGGTCAGTATCAGCATGGTCTTCTGTTTTCCATCAACATTCGTAGTCCGACCTATGGAATCAAACACAAGAGCAAGGTCAGTGCAAACATGATCTTCTGTTTCCCTTCCACGTTCATGTTTTGAGCGCAAAGAGTGTGCTGAAATAACTCAACAGAATTCGAGACGCACCCCTCAACTCATAAAGAATTGCGCATGTGAAAAAAAAATGAAAGATCTGATAATCAAGAGTATCCAAAAAAACAAATATTCAGAAAAATATGGGGAAAGATTATAGTTTGGCATCATTCAAGAAAAGAAAGAAAGATACGAGGAAACAAAAATCTTAGTTCTTCTTAAACTGAGACTTCAGCTCGGCCACTTCCTCCTTCAGGCGAGCATTCTAAGATTATAGTTTGGCATCATTCAAGAAAAGAAAGAAAGATACGAGGAAACAAAAATCTTAGTTCTTCTTAAACTGAGACTTCAGCTCGGCCACTTCCTCCTTCAGGCGAGCATTCTCCTCCTTCAGCTCATCCCTCTCTTGCTTGGCCTTATGGAGTGAGTCAAGAAGCTTTTGACCTACTGGGGTGAGGAAGATAGTGGATAAAGAGTCAGGGGAAAAGGAGCCATCCCTCCTACGCCTCTTTGAGCTAGCTCCAGCATCCCCGTCCTCGTCAGAATCCCCTTCCTCATCAGAATCAGAGAAAGAGGTCCAGGAAGAATAGGGGACGGAAGAAAACTCAAATTCAGTAGCCTCAGCCCCAAGCAGATAGAGGTTTGCGCTCGTCATCAGCTCGGAGTAAGTCTTAGACTCAGCAAGCAGCAGCTCGTTGATATTCACCATCCCTGGCACGTCCAGATCAGGTGGACCTGCGAAACGCAAAACATGGTAAGAGCATACCTTCCAAAGGAAGTGTTCAAAAGAGCTCGGCTTGAGCTTACCAATGCGAGAGAAGCTCTTCCAGGACCGAGGGATCCTAGCTTTACGGCAGCAATCCTCAGGAGACCTCCAGGACTCTCCAGAGGCGAAGAAAAAACGCTTAGACCACCCTTCAGGATTGGAGGGAAGATCTAGAACCAAATGACGTAAACTGAAATTCCTCCAACGGAAGAAACTGAAGCAGGGGGCATCATCTTCTTCAATCTCGAAGAAGTATAGAAACTCAGAGACGAAGGGGAACCTGCCAAGGGCGTGCAGGCGGCAGAACAAGAAAAAGCTTACCATAACAGCCCATCCTTGTGGAGAAAGGCGAGAAGGACACAGGCCATAGTAGGCAAGAACTCGCCCAACGGCCGGATGAATGGGAAGGCGAAGTCCCATGTCCAGAACACCTTCAAAGAAGCAGACTTCCCCTCGAGGGAGGTAGTTGCAGGGCTCGTCAGGGGTAGGGACTCGCAAAGGCAAGTCAAGATCAGGAAAAAACCGTTTCTTGATATCCACCAAATCAGTAGATCCAAGTATTGAAGGAGGCAGATAGCGACAGTGCGACTTCCATTCGATTCCAAAGGAGGTGCGTTCCTGGAACAGAGAAGAAGCAGAAGCAGCCATCGGAAGTGCTGGTAAGGGAAAGACGCAAGAAATCAAGAAGAAAGGCGAGAATATTTCATACAAGAAAAGGAAAGGGGAATCTAACAGATGGTAAGAAGCTTAGGAAAAGTTGGGAGCTTTTTAGGAAATCAAGAGTCAAGAAAGGGGGAAGCAGTTGCCTGTTTAGTTTCCTAATTAATAAAGGTAGTTGCGGTTATGGAAAGTGGATGCGGTTATGGAAAATGGTTGCGGTTATGGAAAACGATTGGGAGAAAAACGCGGGAAAAGAAATTGGTACAAGATCACTCCCTATTTGCACTCAAAACAACCTACAAGAATTCTGACCCAACCAAGCAACATGTCCTCCATATTTGAGCAAGAGCACTTGTGTAACAAGTCTTGAGGGCCTGCAATTCTAAGGGCCCTACACACGTTGGAGAGGAAGAGTTCCTGCTGGATTCCTCGATACCTCAAAGAAACTTAACAGCGTATAAAAGTTCATAGCCTTGCTTAAAGAAGGCCTAAAGCACTCCTCAAAGCAAGGTGGGGGGAAGAGAAATGTGAAACGTAGGAGAAAATCTTTTATTCTCAGAAATATGGAGCATTGAAATTTATTATCTATTTCAGACAAGAGAGCCATAAAAGAACCTTTAAAGTTCACAAAAAAGAGCCAAAAACCTCAGTCAGATCTTTTAGGCTCAAAAGACGAGCTGAATAGCTCAGCGAGAGCTCATAGACTCACAAACTCCAGCTATGTAGCTCAAAAGGAGCACACCAGTTCAGAATACCAAGCTGAGCGACTCAGAATAAAGAAGAATAGGGACTGGATCCCTAAGAGACAAACTACCGAGTTCAAAAGCTCAGGAGAAGCCGTTGAGCATAGCACCAAGTCTCCTGTACTCTTCAAATCTAGTAATTTTGCTTCAAGAAGTACACAGCACCCCTCAAAGCAAAGGGGGAAGGAGAATATGTGTATAAAGCATAAAGTCAAAACAAAGCAAAACAAGTAAGTGTGCGAACGAAAGTCAGAGGTATATATGAATATGGTAAAACGGCAATGGAGCACAAGGTCCTAGCCAAAGTCAAAGTTACATCTCAAAGAATTCCTTACAAAAAAAAAAAAAAATTAAATTACAATTAAAAAGAGCTAAGTTTCTGGATGAGGAGTAAATGAAGGATCTCGCAGCTCGGCAGATGAGCCCTCAGCAACAGAAGCAAGGGAAACAGGAATAGCAGGATCTGCAGCTAGGAGCTCAGGAATCACCGTCGGAGGCTCAGAAGGTACGATAAGAGCTCCAGAGGTCCCAGGGGCAGGTATGTCTTGACTCAAGGCTGCAGCTGAAGGAACCAAGGCACCCTCCTCATTGTCAGAGCTAGACTCTTCCGTTTCTTCTTCGGTGGGAATAGAGAAATTGAAGTCAAGATCTGGAAAAGCTTTGATAGTCTTGCGCCTAAAGGCAAGCCATCCAGTAGCCCACAAGGTGGTGGCCTCATCTCTCAGCTCAGCGACCTCTTTGCCCCTCTGTTGGACCAAACCTTTCTGCTCCTCGAGCTCCTCACAGAGTTTGCCGTTAGCTTCACTGAGAGCAAGATAATCTTGATTGGCCTGGATGAGCTCTTTCTTGGCATCAAAGGCCTCCTGGTTAGCCTTGGACCACGCCTCGACCTTAAGCTGCAGGTCTTCCTTAACCAACTTCAGCTCATCTCGAGCTTTCTTCTCCCCCTCCTCAGCTCTGACCTTGACTGTCAGTGTGTGTTTGAGGTCGGAGGCTTGCTTCACCGTCTGCTCATTGAGGGTCTCCATCTGCTCTTTGAGGCTCTCCACCCGAGCTCTGAGATCTTCGTTCTCAAGAGACAATTCAGAAACCTTGGTCTTATACTTCTTCAAGACCTGAAAAGAGCTCTCTTGGGACCGAACCCGATGCAGTAGACCATTCACATGAAGGACAGCCTGAAAAAGTGAAAGAACGCATGAGTCCACAAAACAAAAATAAGTGAAGGAGGAGAAGTGGTAGCGCTTACAGCAGCTGCCCCCTGGAGAGCTGAAGAAATAGACTCCTCAAGAGGCATAGAAGCAGCCTTCAGAACATCAGACTCAGAGAAAATAGAAGAGAGAGCCCCTGCGGCAAGATCCATGTTGTCAAAAAAAGAATCCTCATCTCCTTCAGATTTTTTCTCAGTCTTCCCAGAAGCAGTGTATGAGAACTTTCCGGGTTGGAGGTCAGGGATCACTCCCAAAGCTTCCTTAACCTCAGAGGAGGAAGGGGAAGCCTGATCTCCCTTTTGAGCAGGCCCCGACCCAGGAGGGGCCACTGGAGGAGGAGAGATGACTGCATGTTGAGGGGTGCCGGATGAGGAGGGCGGTGCCTTGGTAGGAACCAATTCTGTAGTAGCAGAGGGGGGAAGAGGCACTTCCAATCTGGGGATTTTAGCTCGAGTGTTTGGACCACTCCCAGAGCCTACCCGAGCCTTGCGCTTCCCAGGCCTGCCACCCTCCATCAGCTCTGCAATTTTGGCCTGAAGCTCTTCTGGAGTAGCCTTCATGGTAGAAGGACCTGGGAGGTCTGGAAAAAGTAGGGAAATGTAAAAAAAAAAAAAAAGAGAAGGAAAGATGATGAAGAGAGGAAAACAAGTGACGATGAAATTACCTTCGTCAGCCCCTAAAACAGATAATGGAATCGCTAAAGTCACCACAGGAAGGCTCAGACCTAGCTGCACCAAATATCTTGACTCAATCAGGTCGGCGTACTTCTCCGGCTTGATCTTCGCCAACTTCGCTAGCATCTTCTTATCTTCAGGGCTGAGCTCAAAACGTTCACCTGAAAAGAAGAAAGTGTGCAAGTAAGAAAAAGGCAAGAGGCCTATGAATTCCAGACCAGAGCTCAGTCGACTCAAGAAAAGACTCACGCAAGTTGTCTGGTTCAGCCCAAGCCGTGGGGATACCGAGAGTGTCTGTCTTATCAGCAGGATTATACTCCCAGTTGGTGTCCCCGACAAAAAAGAAATGCTCCTTCCAGTGCTTATGAGAGGATGGAATGTTAGAAATAAGCTGCCTAACGTTGGCACGCTTAGAGGCATACAAGAAGCCTTCAAAGGTCGGCTTAACGTTAAAGAACTCTAGAAATAGAGGAACGCTAGGAACCCCAAGTTTATGCTTCCTGAAGATGACTAGAAAACCAACCATGACACCATAGAAGTTGGGGGAAATCTGGGAAGGACACACATGAAAATGTTGCAGAACAGCCTTGATGAAGGGGTGTAAAGGAAAGCGAAGACCGTTATCAAAGGCGGCAAGAAAGAAGCAGACCCTATTGCGTACTTGTTCTACATAGTAGACGGATTTATCTGGGCACCAGGGCTCGACCCCAGGAGGAAAACCATACCGAACCTTATAGATTTTCATTAGCTCAGGGGCTTCTTTACTGTAGCCCACAGACTCGGAATGCCTGAAGGCAGACCCCAAGTACGAAACTTTTTCTTCAACCCCGACTCCACTCACCTTAACTTTGCCTTTATCAGGTCTGGGGGGCATAGGAGAAGAGGAGGAGGGGGGTTCCTCGGTGCCGACCTCGGCCTCTCCCACACAGGGAAAGTTGTCAATTTCATCGCCAATATCCCCTAAATCGGTGTCTTCAGATCGACCCCCTAGTAGCGAAACAGAGGAGCGAGTGGCTCCAGAAGAAGCCGACATAGTGGGAAGAGAAAAAGGAAGATTAAATGAGCGATAAAGAGGGGGAACACTGATCAAACTCTCCCTAATGACCCTTGGGTCAGCACAGTAACTCCCGACGGCAAGAATGTGGACTATAGAGCTCCAATCTACGAAATGAGGAAGTGGGGCTAGGCAATGGTCACGATTCCAAAAGTAAAAGAACCGAAAGGCCCAAAAATGTAGCAACCACCTCGAATCCGAGGGATCCAGAGCAGAGGAGGAGGTGAAAGGGGCGAAGAACGTACCTAACTCAGGAACAGCGGCAAGCAGGAACTTGGAGCAAAATCGGGGGAAGGAGACGATGCGAATCTTCGAAACGAGGGCTGGAAATTCGATTTCAGACAAGGGAATAGAAAGTTTTGAGCAAGAAAGTCCGAAATCACAGAGAGAACAGGGACAAAGGGCAGCGAGGAAGATGAATAGTGTGAAGAAACGGTTCAGATAGCCGTTTTGAGTATTTAAAGCTTGAGGGACGTGGGCTGAGACATGCGCGGGAATCGAGGAAAGACATGATTGCTGCAAACCGTAAAAAATCCTCAAGCCACGTGCTAGCCACATGCGGGCCTAACTCAGTCTGTGTAGGTCAGCCCCTGCCTTAGCTAACCTAAGACAAAGGCTGGGGGGCAACTGATGATACCAAGAATAAAACTGACACGTGCTCAGTTAGTGAGCTCAGCTCGGGAGCTCAGGTAAAATAAGCTGAGCTCCCCCCCTAGCCATGGGCTGAGCTCGCCCAGCCAGCATTGACACTCCCTGCTGAAGATTCGAGATGAGAGATGCCAAGGGGCCAGCAAGATGACAACGGATACCCTTACAAAGGAAGTAGAACCAATCCAAGGCATGAAACCCGTATTCAACCATGATCCCCTCCTAAAACTAAGAAAAATCCCGTGGAAGAAGGCAAGGATCTCTCCGTTTGAAACCAGCCATAAGGAGTTTGGGTAACTCCGGAATTAGGGAGGAAGATAGGGCACGGTCCCTTCAATATAGGAAGTAATTCCGCATTAGAGGGGAGGATGAGGCCATAATAGGAGGAGGCAACCCCCATCAAAAGTGGGGGGGGACGAGGAGAAACCCGAAGACCCTGAGTATTCTACTGTAACATGTTCAATTTCATCAATAAAGAGAAGGGAGCAAGAGCCTCCATTAGAGGGTGGATTAGCCGAGCTCATTAGCCGGTGAACCACTATACTTTTACTGCATTTCACACACTACACATCGATTGATTAGAGCGTTCATCCACCAATTCACGAGCCTTGTAGTTCAGATATCATACCCAGCCCTACGCAGATCGTACATACCACACAATCCAATCCCATAGCTCATACGCACAGTTTGACGCCATCAAAATATTATGCCAAAAAATTAAAATATTTTATATTCTAAATTATTATATTTTGCAAAGCCTAAGTCATAATTGAAAAAAATTAAGATTATAAAATATTTTAATTTTTAAATATTAAGTTACACATACGTGCAAACTGAACAATAAACCATATCGAATATGCTGATTGTGTTAAAACAACATAGTATTTGTCCAAGTTGTGTTGATAAAGATTGATTTTATCAACATAAAGCATAACTTACAGATTGTGGAATATTGAAAAGTTCAGGAGAGCTTTATTCGGAGCCCGCCCACCTTTACGAGTAAATATTGGGTGTAACATGGTATTGTTAAGTAGTGTAACAGTCTAATAAGAAAATCAAAAAATATATAAAGTGGACCCCATTACTTATTGTGGAACTCACTTGCTTATTTGTTCATTCATTAGTGAACGATTACACTATATAATATTGTTGACGTGATATAACCGTTATATTCAATATTTTCTCCACCTTTACATGTTTGTAGTACCACAAAGAACCCTATTCCCTGAAAAATATTTGATGCTATGCCATGAGGTGTTTTACGAAATTGTCACAACATTTGTTTGTCAGATCTACAAGTTAATTTTTATTTAACTTTACAACTGACAAAACTTAATTCAAGAATGTATAATATTTTGTAAATGATGTACACTACATAACCCTGCTATGTTGATGAGCACACAATATCTATAATATAAAAAAAAAGTAGGCTTCAATAAGTCTATCTCAAATAGACTCATTCAACGTCCACCAACATCCCTCTCAAGAATCTATAATTAAAGCAAATTAAAAGAATTTTTTTTTCAAATTAACCGATTAATTTACATTATACTGTGCCTTCAGACATGAATTACTTAGTTTCCTCATATTCCTCAGCTCTAGATTTTGATGTGGAAAAGCACTTGAGCATGAAAGAATCATATCAAGCATGAAGCCTCATGCGGGCCTGATTCGAAGGGTGATGTTCTTTCAGGCCTTATAGAGAGGTGTCAGTCCAATGTTTGCCCATTCCTACTTGGGCCACCGATTGGCAATGTTTCTGTAAACTGGGCTGAGTCCAGATTAAACAACATATACTGGCCCAAATATAATTCTACCCATTGTTTATAGTCACCATTATTAAATTTTTAGATTAATATCTTGTAGATTGATATTATTTGTATACATTGAGCCTCCTCAATGAAATGAGGTACCTCATTAAGGATCATGACAATCGTAGTGTCGCACAAGGGCATAGTGGATTCAAATTTTAATTATGAAACTGGCTTGGAATTTATCGAATATTCGAATTAAATTCGAATCGAAAATTTTAAATTGGATTTCGATCTAACCATTAGGTGTAAGTAACCTAGCATCGATCCAATCTTCTCTCCTTTTTCTAATATATTGATTGTTAAGAGGATCACCCAGATGTGCCTTTAAGGTTGATTTAATGAAGGCTTTTGACATGTTTGACTCAGACTTTGTGATATCAACTCTAAGGAGATTCAACTTCCCAACTAACATGATTACTTGGATCCAAACTTGCATATCTACTCCTAGATTTAGTATTAACCTTAATGGGGAGTTAGTTGATTTATTTCCTAGCAAGATGGGTATTAGACAGGGTGATCCACTTTCCCCATATCTTTCTGTGCTCACCATGGAAGCTCTGGCTCACATCCTTAAGGCTGAAATTGCTACTTCAAATGCTTTTAAATACCACTCAAGATGCAAGAGACAGAAACTTGTACACTTGTGCTTTGCAAATGATCTTTTCCTTTTCTGTCATGGTTCTCTCTCCTCAGTTGCTTTGTTGAAAAAAATCTTTGGATAAATTCCAATCACTTTATGGTTTGAGTGCATATGTTATTAAGAGCCAAATCTTTATTTCTGAGATCCCTGAGACACAAAGGGACCAAATTATATCACGCTTTGGATTCCAGTTGGGATAGCTTCCTGTCAAGTACTTGGACATCCCATTCATCCCAACTAAGCTGAGGCCAAGGGATTGTGCAGTACTGATGGATAAAACTAAGGCTAGAATAAAAAGTTGGACTAACAGATTTCTATCTTATATAGGTAGGCTACAACTTGTGAAATCTGCTCTTTGCATTATGCAAAGCTATTGGTTAAGCCATCTGATCCAACCCAAGAGTGTTCTGAAAAGAATTGAGCAATTGCTAAGGGCCTTCTTGTGGTCTGGCAGTGAGCTAAAGAAAGGAGCCTCTAAGATGGCTTGGGACACTGTTATCAAATCAAAAGAGGAAGGGGCTTGGACTAAAAAATCTTCATAGTTGGAACAAGGCTCGAATGTTGAGGTACATCTAGTACATTGTCTTTGATAAGGAAAATCTTTGGGCTAACTGGATCAGAGTAAACTACCCGAAGATGAAATCTTTTTGGGAAGTTAGACCACCTCAGATCTATCCTGGAACTGGAGAAAGCTTCTAAAACTCAGGCAAGTTGCTTGGCCATTAATCCTACACACTATTGGAAATGGTAAATCTACTCATCTATGGCATGATAATTGACACCCTCATGGGCCTTTTCTGCTTAAATCGTCTGAGAGAATCATTGATCTTACAAATCTACCATCTAATGCAAAGGTGGAAACCATTGTTAATGGTACCGCATGGGCGTGGTCTTCTCTAATCACTCCTGAACTTCTACAGATTTACAACTCAATGCCATCCTATTCTCCTAGTGGTCATTATTAAGCTCATTCAGCTTGGAATTCATTCTATATCTCTGGTCCTAAGGTTCATTGGCACAAGCTAATATGGTATCCTCAATACATCCATAGGATGTTTTTTGTTCTTTGTATTGCCATACATGGAAAACTTTGTACAAAGGATCAAATCAAGACTTATATGCAACACATTAATACAACATGTATTTTCTGTAGACTTACAGAGGAAAACATCAACCATTTGTTTTTTGACTACCTTTTCGCCGGTGGAATATGAAACAAAGTGCTAAGTCACTCTCTGATCTACTGGTTCCATTCACCCTGGTTACCAGCAATTCTCTGAGCATCCAATCAGTGAAAAGGAAAATCCCTTAAAAGTAAAACCATTGTGCTCAAGTTGAGTCTTTCCACCTCTATCTATACGATTTAGAAAGAAAGAAATGCAAGGGTCTTCAAAAATGAATTCAAGGATCCAACTACTGTAATGACGTCCATTCTTCATGTGATTAGCAATAAACTTCTCACTGTCAGCTTCAAGCAATCCACTAGGAATACATGAATGCCCTGAACTGTTTTAAGTACTGTCATATTATAGAACTTCTAGCAACTTAGGTGCTTGGTTTTTTTTTTTCTGTTTTTTATAACAGATATGGACTCTTACATGTATATTTACAAAGATGAATGAAGGATATACTTTCCAAAAAAAAAGTAATAATTAGTCTTTTTGGTATGGTCATGGACAGTTATCTCCACACGATCACTTGTAGTACTCTTTCAATAAATAGGATCTTCGAATCTTGAAAGTCTCGTTAGCGATTGGACTAATGAACACCATTCCCGCAGCTAAATCTTAAGGTTGAATAAATATTAGGAGTAACAGTGACACCATATCATCACCACCTCATGATGCCATTATCTAATAATAGACTTACAAGTGGGCAAGGTGAACCCCACTTGATAGTTATTTTCAGATATTGGGTGGTTATCAAATGACATGGAGGGGTAAATATTATAATATGTGAGATTCAGTTGTTTACTTGTTATACTCTTATTGAATGGTAATACCACGTGACGATGATGATGTGACGGCATCCGTTACACCTAATATTTTTTTCTTAAGGATGCTAATTCGAACCTCGTCATTTTTCTTCCTGTAATAATGTCTAAAAAAACAAAAAAGTGCCTTAAAAGTTTCCCTATGGAAAGATGTAATTCTATCATACCTATGGCATAACCCTTCCATATAAGAGATTACTTTACATGTACAAATTAGTTTTGCAATCCATCACGGTGTGGGAAAGCTGCTTCTTAAAATTGATGATCTGTATAGAATGACTTTTGCTAGTTTCACCAAATTTTAAAGAGTAATGCTATATGAACTTAAAAAGTAAATTTGATAATCATAATCATTGAATAGGTAGTGAGTCTCACTAAATGCTAGGACCTACAGTGAAATTAATGATTATAATTGCTCAGTCTATTTTTTTAAGTCCATATAATTTTAAAACCAAATTTAATGACTCAAATGATGTGATACGTTCATGCCCAACTAAAAAAGAAAAAAGAAAAAAAGACTTGAGAACATTTAATTAGTGTATGGGTGTGCAGAGCCATTTGAGTCTCCAAATTTAATCTAAAAATTTAATAATTTGGTATTTGAAGAAGTGTCATTTTAATGGCAGTCTCTTGGGGTAAACACTACGGATTTTCGGTATCAGTACTATTGATTATAATTTTTTATAAAAAAATTATAATTTTAAAAGAAAAAGGTATAATTGTTCAAAAAAAATCATGATTAGTTACAAATACATATAATCAATCTTAAAATTTTGGTATAAATCTCAACTTTTTAAAGTTATAACTTACATCTAAAAAAAAATTATAATTTTATCTTAAAAAATTATAAATTTTAATACCGATTCCACCGCTATACTCTATCCAGTGACTGTCGTCCATGCAGATGAGATAAGAGATAGGCAATGATTACCGGTAATAACGCTGACTTGGTATCCGAGCCCATGCACTGAAGAGGACTAAACCTCAAAGCCAAGTTCCCACATGCATTGCTTTTCTTGACCTCTCTCTCTCTCTCTCTCTCTCTCTCTCTAGCTTTTTACTACCCGAATGTTGGTCGATAATACTCATGAGCTTCTCTCTCCCTATCTTAGTTACAGAGATGCTTTTTACTTCCGAATCTTTGTCGATATAACTGAGCCTGTCAACTTGTCAGACAAACCCATGAATAGGGTTTGTTTTGTAAGGCTATTTTCTATGGTGGGTGGTGTTTGTTTGTTTGTTTTTTTTTTTTTCTTTTTCTGTGGCTTTTTATAGGTTTGTGTCTTGAAGAGGCTTTATCTTTGTTCCTCTCCAACAGCCCAACCCTTTAATGCAGGAAGGATTACTATTAATGCATGGTGGACACTGAATTCATGGTTCTGAGATATGGTTGCTGAAGTATCTCATTCAAGCTAGAAAGAGGTGAAGAGCAAGGGAGGGGGGAGTAAATATTGGAGGTAAGGGTCATACCATGTGTATATTGACACGTAGTGTCATCATCTAATAATAAACCTATAAATAGGTAATGTGAACCTCATTTGGAATAACATGACAGAATAGTAACTAGAATATGTGAGATCTATAAGTTTATTATTGAATGGTGATACCATGTGACAATTATGACGTGATATCACTGTTACACCCAATATTTTTTTGGAAAGAGAGAGAGAAAAAGGGTGTGGTGGGTGGGGGGGTGGGGGGGGGGGGGGGGGGGGACCAAAGCATTTTCTGCACTGCCAAGTACCTATAATGCAGGTCTACATTGTGGTCTCAAATTGCTGGTTCTTTCTGGCGAGAAAATTTGGTCGGGGTCCACATATGGTAATTCGTAAGTTTTAGTGAATGAAACACTTCAATGAATTGTATATCAAAAGAAGATTCAACGGTTGGCTGCAATCGGCCAACCGGTGGACTTTAGGTTCATTTTATAGATTCGAAATTCGTTGTCTCTTTTTTATATAATTAAAAAAAATTGTGTATCAAAAGAATAGATACCAAGAAACTTGTTCTTGAATGAGGCTAAGCATTTCTTAAGATTTCGTTACTGTTGTTAATCACGAAAGTTTATTTCTCATGAATAGTGCTATTGTGACTTATTATGATAGACTAAGAGCATCTCCAACTACGATTTAAATTTTTAATTAAATTTAAATAAAAAGTTTAATTTGATACAAAGAGTTGCAATGAACAAACTCAAATTTAAAAAAGAAAAAATTCAAATTTAAATGAGGATAAACTCAAATTTAAAAGAGAGTAAAAATGACCATTGAATATTTAAAAGAGGGTAAAATCTCATCATTAAATATTTGATTAAATATTTGAATCTCTCTTGATTTGAGTAAAAAAATTAGTCTCTCTTGATTTGGTATAAGTTTGAGTCAAAAGTTGGAACAAGTTTTTTGAGATTTTTTATTCAAATTTAAATTTGAGTCTAAATTTGAGTTATGCTGAAGATGTTTTAATAAATACAGGTGTAGCTTCAAAGGGAAGAGAATTAGTTGAAACCAATCACTTTATGAAAGCATAACATCTAGGGCTGTTTGTTTGGTGGGATATGGGGGATTTGGTATGATGGGTATAAAGAGAAAGGTCCCATATTTCCAATAAAATCTATGTTTGATTAAACTTGTTAAGTCTCGGATTACACTCCCAGCCCGGGGATTAAACCCACGTGCATGGGTTTCGGTAAACCCATGGGGGAGGGAGGAATTTCATATATACCAACTCAGGATAGTTATGCCAAATGACATTTCTACCTCTAATAAAATATCTTATCTACCAAATATGAAATTTATAAGTTTGACAAAAAAAATGTGACTTAAATAAACATGAGTATCAATTGAATTGACTTGTGAGTATTTTAGTCAATTACATGAGAATTTTTTAGTTATAATTGCGATAATCCATGGATCCCACACACGTGTATTATACTCACCAAATAAGAGATTGAAAATGATTTGTGTGAATCCCATGCACCAAAAGGGAGGGGGGAGGGGATTGGGTTTGGGAGAGTTTGGTAAAACCAATTCAATCCTCCTACACCAAAACCATCCAAACATGCCCCTAAGTTATTTCTGTGCAAAAAGGTGAGACACAGTTATGGGTGTCGACTCTAACCCGTTGATAAGAACCCTATATGAACAATTATAAAATTTACACGATTATTAAATATGCATAATAAATAGTCTAGACTAATGCTTAATACTCAAAACACATTAAATATATTTTTTTTTTTCATGGGTCTTGACACGAACACGAACACGATTCGAATAACAATGACACGACATGAATGACACGACATATGAGTCACACGAACACGACACGATTGACACCCCTAGACACAGTACTCTTGGTATGCGCTGATCAAGAACTCCTCAAATATACATTTTTTTCTTCTTGACAAATTATATATTATGTAGTTATGAGGGACCCACTTATATAAAATAGATCCCTCTTAAATTTATGATAAGTATCTATCAAGAAGGAAAAAAAAGAAAAAGAAATATGTATTGGAAGGTATCTCCATTTATTTTGCGCGATGTAGAGAAACTTGAACTTTGATAAAACCCCCTTCTCAAACATATAAGCATTTTTTTTTTTAATTTTTTCCTTTTTTCAAATAGCATTTATTTTGTATTTTTATTTTTCTTGGTTTTTTCCTTACTCGGTTTGTCCATTGCTACAAACTTGATCGCATGTACAATAACATACATAGGCACATACAGGAGTGCACCATTTATATATTAAAAAAAACAAAATTTTACTTTTTAGCAAAATAATAATGAAACATGTTTTTATTTTTTCTAACGATAATATTTTTTCCCTCTAAGAAATCGTTCCGAAACTGTAAATTGATATCTCTCAAGTTTTACTTATTTTTTCTGATTCAAATTAGTTCTCAATATATGTATTGATTAATGAAGAAGTTATTAGAATAGAAGCATTAGTAGCATATGATAACCTTATGATTTTCTTTTTTTTTTTTAGTTCAACGGTCAGGTATCTGGGGTCAGCTTACGTGCACATCGACTAATCTCCTATTCGGTCTGATTAAAAACACGTCATCTACGTCGAGACTAGGAGATTCATGAGGGAAAAATCTCTTGTGGCCTAACCTGAAAGAGTTCTCAAGATTCGAACTCAAAATATATGAGTTTACAGTTTATCTCTGTTACCACTTGAATGACCCCTTAAAGTTATGATTTTCTACTTTGACCTTTCAAATGTATAGCCTCGTAGTTTTGAGTCTATAGTGCCCTCACAAGCTCGTACCTTCAAAAATCATGGCAGAATTTTTTATCACAAAAGTGGATTTTAACCTACTCAGATATCCTCTAATACATTTTTCATCACAGACAGGGAATCATAGACCGTCATGTTGCCATTTTCGTGTGAGTCCATTTCAAGGTAGGTGAAGAAAAGGTTGGGGGGGGGGGGGGGGGGGGGGTGTTGGTGTTTTCTCTATTAAAGTGACTTGTGTGACTAGGTCACATACAAGAAGTTTATATAGTAACTATGGATCATGGTGACCCTATGACAGAAATTACAAATGAGATTAAAGGACAAACTGGCTCTTAATTTGCAAAATTTATGAATAATAAGCTTATCGGCCTCTCCTTAATTCCTTATTCTTGAATAAGCACTTCCATTTCAAACCCCCTCCCCCCTCCCCAAAAAAAAACCAAAAATCAAATTTTATGTTGTTTTATACAATTTGTTGGTTAATGAGGATCAACAGTACTATATATATGAGCGACAGAAAGGAAGACTGAAAAAAGAATGATAGGAAACATCAAAATAACTGTATAATTGAGTATTATCTATTGAGATTAGAGTAATGTTACTTGTATTTAATTTTTTGTCCTAGTAAATTGTTGTCATTGGATTGACTATGAGTCTCAGTATGAGTAATGCTAATTGGACAAAAAAATCTGACATAATTTACTGACCTAATGATTTGGCGTCAGTGAAACCATTGGATCAACACTAAGTTCTAAAGGTTGATGGAACCCACAATCAATTTAAAGGTCATGATGAATTAGATCAGTAAATTAGGTCTCAATAACATTGCTTGTCCCAGCATTAGTTGGTACCCACTACCAATTCAACATATGTGATTTTTTAAATCAACAAATAATATCAATGAATTAAGTACAAATAGCATTTTCCTTTCGAACAGCCTACCGGCAACCAACTTATGTGAATGTTTGTTTCAAAGATGGCCAAATTGCATGCACTCCTTTCTAATTATAAAAGCCCATTTATTAATTTCGAAGCCAATTTCATTCACACAAAAAGTTAAAAAATGTTTTGCTATGTACTATTGCTTTATATGCAGATCCACATATATACTAAAACCTACAAATTCAATCCTAGGAAAAGAACATAGGTACTTCACCAATCCAATCTCATGATGCATTCAATGCACAAGGCATTTGTTGATTTGAAATGAGAGAAAAGAACTCTTCGTGCAACAATGGCAATGAAAATTTAGGGTGTGAAACTCATATAAAATTAGAAGGTTTTTTTTAAACCATTCGTTTCATAAATTAGTAAACCCAACACAACTTAATTAATAAAAGAATCGGGTATGTGTGAATTCAATTAAAAGAAATATATGACATAAATTATTTATATACCTATTATATACGATTCATACACAATTCGAAACTCATATATCACGATTCGTTAAATACGAATTAATAAACGAATCGGGTATGCATAAAACATTTTTTTTGACACAAATCTACTAAAATTCGACAAAAACTCACTACACCCAACACGATTGACATGACTAATGAAAACACAATCAAATGTTGAATAAAAAAAGCCCCCAACCGGGACCGAAAACATTAAACAAAAGATATTATGAGAAGAAAAAAAACCACGAAAAAGAGGACCTATATCTTGTGCTGCTAAACACCTGAAAATAATCTCATTAAAAAGGTACTGTATCTCTAAAAAATTCACACAAAAATGGACTAAGGATTAAGTATCTTTAGTCCATGGATTAAGGATTTGATGAACTGTATCTTTACCATTGTAATATTAACCAAGGATTTTTTTTTTAATTCTTTACAAAGAAAAAGAAAAGATACATGGATTAAGGATTCCTTACTTAACTGTTCTCGGAATTGTATCATACTTGACTTTTTACTAATTTTGTCAAATAGATGTGGGTTTTTTGTATTTTGAACTAACAAGAGGTGTCTGTTCAACAAAAAAAAAAAAAACCTAACAAGAGGTATAAGTTTAAATACCCCTAGCTTCCATGAGAGACATAATAAACCCCACGGAAATGCATCAGCAGACTTTAATTCAGAAAACTGTCCCAGAAAATGACACTGCACTGCAAGCTTTTACCACTTTCTCACTCCGAACACTAACCCCTTTCTTCATTACCCTTATTAAACTTAAATCCTTCCATTTCTTTAAATTTAAAAGCTGCTTTCTTTGGCTTCCATTTTCAGCCATTACAGCTTCAAACCACACACCAATGAAATAATCAAACACCATGTATGGAGAAGAAAAAAAAAAAAAACTCACACAACAGTCCATGAACTAGACTGGCACTCATTCTTACAGAGAAAAGCAGAAAAAGTTCACACATACTATTTATTTCTTCGTCTGTCACGATGGTGATGACCCGCGCCCTAGACGAAGCTCTAGATCAAGCTCTTCAATGGCCAAATCCATCTGGGTGTTGCCATTGTCATGCTTGCTGTCGTTAGTGAATGAAGTTGAAGGTTCAGTGTTGCTAGAGTGACAGAGAGAGGAATTGATGCTATGAGGAGTGACCGGAAGATCTATGCATGGACGGCATGGTAGGGACAAGTTATTAGAAGTGTGTGGTGAAATAGAAAGAGCAGTGGATGGAGGGTCCATCAAACCAGTCATGATTGTGGGAGTGAAGAGGCCATTAGGGTTTGGTAACGAGTAAAGAAAGCATATTCCACCATTTGTGAGAGTTTTCTGATGTGGGATGAGGAGGGTGGAAGAAGCTGCGGAAGGAGAAGTGGTGGATCCGGGCGGCGTTTGGTGGAGCCGAGCACGGTCACGGCGGTGCACATTCATGTGGCCGCCTAGGGCTTGGGCGGACCGGAATTCCCTTCTGCAAAAGGTGCAAGTGTAAGATCGTGGAGGCCAAGTGGTGCCCTCGATGTTAGCGGCGTCTTCTGCAAAGGCTCTGACCTCCCATGAGTCATCATTGTCTTCTTCAGCCGCTTGCGTAGGGTTCCACATCCAAGAGCCACTGGTTGAGCTAGGGTTTAGTAGATTTATCTGCTTTTGTTGAGATTGAGCCAATTTTTGAAGCTGGTTCAGAGAGAGGAGACCAAGCTCAGCTGCCATGGGCATATTGGGGATGATGTGGAGCATGAAATGGTGAGGAGGATTAAATAGGGAATGGGCATATTGGGGAAATTGAGACGAAAGAACTCAGGCCCCGGATATATCACCAAGTTTTGAATTTTACAGTTGGATTTTAGTATGAGAGAGAGAGAGAGAGAGAGAGAGGGGGGGGGGGGGGGGGGGAGGGTTAACAATTATTAAAGATTTTTTCCACCCATTTAGTTATCTAGGGGTGTAAAAAGACAAACATTTTCTTACATTGTCTTCAACGCCTATTTCTTTAGTGATTCATATGAATATTTCGTTCAATCTTTCTCTTCATCCAAGGACAAATTAAAAAAAGAGAAATATGAAGTAGATAAAGCATATTCGAATGAACAAGTGACAGATCGAAATAAAAGAAAATTAATTAATTAAAATCAGCAACTGCTCAAAAGAGAATATATTATAGAATATCAAAGAGAATTGGGCCTGGAAAACAAGATTGTCAATGATTTCACACTCATTTTTAGATAGTAAATATAAATACAACTAGAGAATTCTCAGTGTTGGTGATTCTAGTGAAATTCCTGGCCCTCGTATCTGGCATATGCTCTTGTCATGGATTATGACTTTCATTTCCACATTATTTGTGATGTGACTAGTTCAAGATTGATTCTTCCCAACACTTACTTTTGGACTTGAGAATGACTTTCATTTTCCAAAATTACCAATATGAATTTGTTTTTTAAATTTTTGTGTGTGGGTGTGTGTAATTTCCTTGTTAATCTGGGACAAGTTTCTGTTTGTTCTGCTACACTTATGCAGACATTGCTCTTGTTATAACTGATGTAATTCATTGAGATTTTAATGCAATTGGTGTATTTACAAATTAAAAATAAAAAAATTGTCTGTTTTTAGGAAGGAAGAGTTAAAAAGCAATAACATTCGACGATCATTTCTTTGGTTGTTGCTATTTTGAAGTCACTTTTTTTTCCTCGAACTTCATTCTATCTCTTATCCATTCTTGAGTAAGTCACTGGATTCAAATCCGTGCACACAAGAAAAATTAAATAGATCTCACGTTCTCTATGGAGGCACTAGACTCTGCTGTACCTGATTTGGTTCATGATATGAATTGGAATTGAAAATTAGGTCTTTATAGAGGAGTTAAAGTACGTTTATATTAATGCAATGAGTTCTATATTGATAACTTCCATGACATGTAATAAGAAAAACTTGGCAGATCTAAATGCCTGAAATTTCATTGTGTAGATATCTTTTTTTTCCGTGTACGAAAGGTAAATAATTTTGTCAGACATATTACAATAGAGCTCAAAAATAATGAGAAAGAACTGCACATAACATGCTCACACATAGAACCATACTGAATGAAAATAAACAACAACCCAATAGATTAGTGTTACAAATATACAAAATGAACGACCCCGTGTGTAATGCTCCGTTTGGTACGATGGAAAAATGGAAGGATGGAAAGTTGGGAAGATGAAAAGTGGGAGGGATAGATAAAACATCATGTTTGGTAAGGAAGGAAAGTAGGAATGATGAAAAAGTGGATGAATTAACTTTCCTTCCAACTTACCAAAATCAATCCCTCCAAAATCGGAAGGAAAGTAGATGGAAAGTTAATTATTTGTGTTGAGATGTATCTTATTTGTCTATATATTTTTTAATATATACATATATTATATATACATTAATTTCATATAAAAATACAATGATAAAATATGTATATATATATATATATATATATATATATATTTTAAAAAATTTTAAAAATAAATTTAAAAATATAATAGAATAATAAAAAATAAATAAACAGGTCAACTCGAAACTCGACACGACACAATTAGTTAAATGAGTTGAGTTAGGTTTGACTAATGTTCGACACAAACCCGTAATAACTCAACACGAATCTGACACGACACGACTCGATTGTCACCCCTAATCTTAGCCAGTACAAAAAAAAAAAAAAAAAAATTTAGTCATTTTTATTTTCCATCCATCCAACCAAACACAAAAGAAGGAAAGTGTATCATTCCTACTTTCCTTCCTTTAAGGATAGAAAGTGTATCCCTCCTACTTTCCATCCTTACTATTTTCCATCATTTCTACCAAACGGAGCATAAATATTTTATCTTCTTGATGATTTTGTTTTATTTGTCCAGGAAAAGGAAGAAACTACTTCATATTTACTTCTCATGTTCCAATTGTCGTACATATTGTCTTTTTTTTTTTCCCATTAAAAATCACAAAATTAGCTAATTAATTACTCCAAGAAATTTTAATCAAATGGTTCACTTGTGAATAGTTGCATAAACCCGCTCTGTTGGGTATTCTACAAAATAATAAAAGACAGTCATTGATCAAATGTACAACTACCCCACACGATATAGACTGTCATTAACGATTAATTAATTGCTGCCCGTTTGATCCTAAATTCCCCCTTTTGTTGGTTTCTTCTTGTTCCATCAATAAGAACAATCCCTTGACGAAGAAACTTTCTCTTTCATGATTAAAATACAAAAAAGGCTACTGTAAGAATAATGGATGACTGGAACGTGAGAGTCTTCTTCTAATAGGGTCCGAAAGGAAGAAGATGACGAAGAAAAGGTCTGCATTGGCACATAGCTTTTTTCGCCTACGACATGAACAAGAAGAGCTTATCTTACTTCATTAATGGCGTTGTTTTCATCGTCTTGACTCCTACAATTCCCACCAAGTCCCAAAACCTAGGTGCTCTCCCAGCTTGTAGCTAACTTTCCCATCACTATATTCTTAGATATTCTTAATAGCTTTGGCCTTTCCTCATTGCCATCTTTCATCAACTTGTAGATACTTTAAAGCATAAACTCAACTAGTCCGACATAAAATGGGGTGAAAAATTAAATGGGACTCTAATAATTTTTAAAATAAGTTTTAAGATTTAACTTATTATACAATATTATTTATATTATTGTCTTTAAAGATGCAAAAATATTTATTAGATTTTTGTATTCAAGTTTTGTTAGCATTTTTTTTTTTAATAGATAGATAGTTAACTCGAATAAAGTGTGATACTTGATATAATGATAAGATAGAATTTTATTAAATTTAATGTTAATATAATCGATGAAAAAAAATAAAATTATAAATCATAAGACTTAAGCTAAATATCATAGACCGAAAGTAGTGTTTTACGTTACCATTAACAACATAAGAATTCTCAACAAAGTCAAATTAAATAGTGAACTTTTGTCACTACGCTTCGTCCGTGGACATCGGCTTTGGAGTTGAACCAAGTTAAGTAGTTTATTTTGTGTTTATTGAAAAATTTCTTGAGCTTTAGTCTATGAAGCTTCCATTTAAGAGATTTTTTTTTATAATCTTCAACTTTAATAGTGAATTTTGTTGTTACTACCCTTTGTCTGTAGAGTTTTCAAGATAACCATTTGAGGTGATGGTAAGTTGTATCGTTTAGGGCCGTCTCTGACTCCCATGTAGTTATCAAGTAGGGTTCAATTCACGGGAGTAACGCGATTTGATACTATAATTACGCCCAGAAGGGTTACTGGCTAGTGGTCACCCTTCTCCCTTTTTTAATAAGCCAAAAAAAAAAAAAAAAGAGCTTTCACAATAAACCAAGTAAATTTGTTTGTTTTGCATTTTCTATTTAGGTTATGTTGATAGTTTTGTAGCATCGTACATAACATTAAGAGTTCAAAACCAGTACGTTTCTTCTTTTATTCTAGTGAGTTACAAGGTTTGGAGACAGATAAATTAAAGTAGGATCTGTCATCTTCATATAATTAATTTATTAATTATAATTGATCTTATCGATCGATTGAGAGAGAATATTCTTGGCGGCTTGTTTAATTAACATGTCTGTTTCACTCACATTTGTTTTGTGGAATTGAGATAAAATATAAAGCTGAATCAAGACAATAATACAAGGTTTTTCCCCATGTAGGTTAACCACAAGGAAGTTCAAGGAAATTAACAGGCAAGAGAAGCTGTGAAAATGACTATTTTTAGCATATTGTTTATAATATAATCAGCTTCATTCAAGTCAATATCATTACAAATAATAAACTTGATTTTGATGACTAGCTTAGCTTGTTCACTAGAATATATCATTTAGTGTGGAATTTGATTGTAGGATAAAGCTAAGTACATAGCCTAGCAGAAAATAGATATACTAATTTGTTGAGAAGGACTGTGGTGGAATTTGAGGCTTTTTGTCATATATATATCATCGTGTTTGATGATGCACAAAATAGTCTCCTACAAGATCAACAATCGAGTGTGTGATAAGGTATAATTAATGGACAATAAATAAATCAATCAATGACAGTAATGTAAATATTAAGTCAACACACAAATATATAGTGGTTCGGTCCGGGTGACCTACTTCACTTTGGGAAACGACAATGGTGACTGGGGCTCTTTATTGATCAAGCAATGTGAACAAGAGAGAGAGAACAATGGTTAGCTTCGAGAGAGATATAATAGCTAGGAGAGAGAAAATGTGTGTAGAGAGGTGTGGTGAGATGCCAAGATGTGTCATCTCATGTGAAGAGAACTTACAATTTATAGACATGGTGAGACGGTGAAGTGAGTGTGAGGATACTAATTCTTCGGGAAGGATAGTTACAAAAGGTAAGTACAATTATGATAACTTTGATCTTCGAGAGTGAGTATCTCAATAATCTCTTCCCACGTGCTCTTTTCGTCATGGACTCCTTGGGTCTTGGACTGGGTCGGATTGACGAACTGGACTTGACCTACCTTTTAACTGACTTGAGCTTACTTAGTTTATTGGGTCTGACCTGGTTGGATTTGGGCTCGTCAGTGTTGATAGAGGAAGCACCTAAAAAAAATAAAAATTGGAGTTTTTACTTATGCTCCCAACTCGGTAGCCTATCGATAATCATTATAGTTGCACATACATTTTTTTTTCAAAGTATGGTTGTACGATGGGGGGATTCGAATCTAAATTGTTCAGATTATCTAGGGGATACTTTGTCACTAAAATAAAATCGTGGTAATACCAGAAGAATTGAAGATACCTCTTGTTTCTGACCCAAAAAAAACAAAGAAAAAGGAAAAGAAAGAATATGACTTGTGTTGGTAGTCTCTCCAAGAAGAGAGTGACTTGTGATTGTGTGCCTCGAGAAGAGAAGGGGTGGGGGGGGGGGGGGGGGGGGGGGGGTGGGGGTGAGGGGGAAGTACACCAAAGCAGTATTGACTTATCTCACTAGTCTTTTGGTTTAATGGTCAGGAGTGATCAAGTCAATTTTTGCGCATCTCAAGTAATCTCTTTCCCTGTCCTTAGGCCATCCACGCTGAGACTAGGGTATTCGTAAGGGATAAATTACTCGTAGTCTGACCCCAAAAAATTGTTACTAGTCTTTTTAACTCATAAGAAAGTGAGATTATAAGAAATGTGTAATTTAAACACAATTTTATAACTTATAGGACTCGTTTGGTAGACGTATTATGAGGGGATTAAATATTGGATTGTACTATTTTTTATTTAATCGGGTCTAATACTTTGTTTGGTAAGTAAATTTGATACCATATTAATTTCAAAAACGTATACTTATCGTATATTTTTGATACGTTAGACATGTATTATGGAGATATTTTAATACTACCAAAAGAGGTGGTATTATAATCCAATTCAAACGTATTATTTTACACATTTACCATTATAACCCTCCAACTGATAAAATCAAACTGTCATCAATGTAACAAATACTGATTGAGGGTATTTTTGTTAATTTAACATTAATACGATAAAATAATTCTTTAACCAAACAACCGATTGGATTAAATAATTACTATCCAACGTTTATGTTGTGTATTACCAAACACTAGATAAAATTACGTATTATTCTAATACCCTATTTAGTCTTATCTTTTATTCTTCTGTATTGTATTAGACCGAATTATTTTATCTAATCCATCCATTTCTAATACGGCAACCAAACGAGCCATAGTGTGTAAGTTTTAACTCAAATTGACTGGAGGGTTTGGTAAACTCTAAGGTCTAATTGTTGTTGTTTTCAATAAAATTCTACCCACATTAAATACCATTTTTGGAATTTGAATTCTCTGTCATGCATTGCTTAGGGTACATAATAGTAGATTAATTAAAAAATAAGGACCAAATGATATAGGATTGACATGCATTTTATGTAAAATTTGAATTTTAAATTAATAAAATTAGTCTGTTAAAAAAAAAAGGCAAAATTAGAACTAAAAGCACTAACATTTCAGTAACACATCATTTGGTCTCTCATTTTGATTTTATATTTCGATCAATCAAGAACTATTCTTTTGCTTAATTTTTCTAAATAAGAGGTCACCCCACATGAAAAAAATATTCAAATGGGATCCTTATATATAAGTAGATCACATCTCAATAAATGATCTATTGTTGAGAGTAAATGTATTGACAAGGACTTTTTTTATTTTTGAACTGTATTGATAAGGACTTGGGTTCCTTAAATTCTTAATATTTTCTTAGTCAATCTTAGAAAAAGACCACATTTATATTTTTATGGCAAAAAATAATAACGCTCAAAGCCTAATCATTTCTCATATCCGGTGCACGAGAATCTCAACATAATTTGAAGGGATAGGTGATAAAGAGGGTTAGCATTGGTTTTTTTTTTAGTTCAACGGTCAGCGCTGTCCGGGCCAACTTACATGTACGCCGGGACTATAGTATTTACGAGGGATAAATTTCTCACTACTTGATATTAAAGAGTTGCTAAGATTCAAATTCAAGACGTCTGAGTTTATAATTCAACATTGTTATCCTCTCCCTTCATGTGTGTTATATCTTGTGGGCACTTTTTGGGTATGGACTTTTGATATAGTATTAGCCTGCATGATAGTATTAGGCTAGTCATGCAAGTGCCCTGGGCTGGACCGGGCCAGTGACGATCAACAAATTGTTGGGCCTACCCAATTTTAACCGGCATGATTTAGTGGTCAGTGATCAGCAGGCCATTTCAAGTTAATATGAGTTGTTTTGAAGGCTCGTACGTAGGCCCAATAAGAGATTTTTAAAAAAAACTCACCCGCTTTTGGATTAAGTCCCTGTTGAAAAATCAAATCAATGGACATAACTAATAGCATTTAAAATTGCAAAAATAACGATAATGCTATCACGTAATTGAAGTACCTATTTTAAAAGTTACGTCATTATAATGTACTTTTTTCTCCATAAACACAGATCGCCAGATAAGTACACAAAAAAAAAATGACATGTTCTTGAATATGAAAGGTAATCACGCTCACAAACATTCATGATTACATACACAAAAAAATGTATTAACAAATACAATAGGTATGCAATTAATATGTACGTATTTACATAGGTATACAATATATCATATACAACGAACGACATACATGATTATTCAAGTACATTATAAGAATATATACATCTACGAGATAGGTACATCAATATTTAATTGAGAAAAAAGGTTCATATACGTCATTACAAGTACACACATATATAAAACCAAATACAATTCAAAATTATATAAATCATAACGAACATGTATCTAAACCTACCAATGAATACGTAAAACTTAACTGCTGCGATCTAATTTATGTATCTATCAAATCAACACTTAAGATAAACAACCAGTATTTTTTAAATTTTTTGGTTCACGAATTTGAAATTCAAAATTAATAGACAATACCACAAAATTCTCAATATCAAACACAAAAAAGAAAACTAACTGTATTTTTTTGGTTCGGTCTTAAGCAAGTCATCTACGTCGGGACTAGAGTATTCATCAATGATAAATTCCTTATGGTCTGACCGTAAGTAATTATCAAAATTCGCATTCATGACGTCTGAATTTACAACTCATTCCTATTACTACTTGAACTATCTCTCAAACAGACATTGTACCCAACTTGGTATCTTTATTTGAAACATTCAGCGGATTTTACAAAAAAATGATGTTACATGAATCTAATTTATTAATTTAATTTATTGACTTAATATTTCATAATCATTGAATTGATAATAAGTGCTTATATTTTTTAAGATCCACTACCAATCTAACGTTTGTGATTATGATGGTATATCATCCTTATATCGGATATTTACTTTAAGGAAAATGCTAAATAGACTTAAGAACTGAATTTAATGAATCACTATCATTGAATAGGTAGTGGATCCTAATAAATACTGAGACCCACAATTAAATCAATAACAAATATAATAGCCACATTATCAAGCCAGATTTTTAAGTTTGTGTTGCAATCACAATTCTTAGACAGAGAAGCCCAGTGGTTGAACGGTCACGAGGAAAGGCCGTGTGTTGGGTGAAGTTAAGTGAATTTGGGCCACTCTTCATTTTAGAAGTTATAACTTTCATAATTGATCACAATATTTTAAGATTAATTATGTATTTTATAAATTATAATTTATACCTCAAAAAATTATAACTTGGTTGTTCGTTACCGAAGACAATACTGTAGTCTTTCCCTATTGGCGAAACCAGAAAACGACTGTAACTGTCATCATAGGGTTGACAATTTTTAACATGTTTCTTCGATCTTATATAAAATTGATATAAAATTAATATGTAAAAGTTTCATCCTAACACCTTCAAAACATAGTGGGTTGATCCACCAAATCTAATTGATACGAATTCGACTAAGCATGACATGAATTAGAATAAAACACAACTCATACACAATATAAATTCGAACAATAGTGGATCACCATCTCGGAGCGTGGGAGGAATCAAGCCCGAAGTCCCAAAGGGCCTAAGGTACTTAAACCCGGCACATGTCCACCATTGATTTCTGCGCCTCATGTGCTCACATTTACACTTTTTCACGTGGGCGTTTGGTTTCATTGATTGTGTAATTTTTTTAAGGATAAGTTTTATTTAGGCTACTTGACTTTTATCAACATAACATGACATTTATAAAACAACATGGTTTTTTTTTTTTTTTCACTATTCATACAAGAGAGAGGAACTTAGTGATACTCGAACCTTGTACCAGGATACAAGGTGAGAAAGACATTCTCAATTTTACCTCTGTAAGGTGATCCAATGAAACCTAGAGAAAAACCAACTTGGAGATTCCTGAAAAAAGAGATCAATGCCACGACCTCTTATTGTTCGATCCAATATTGACAGGGGGCAAGGCCCAGCTTCCATAGATCCTTGGTTTGACCTTCGAAAGTGGTCCTTGCTTTTAAGAAAAAGGAGCGCGGTCAATTTCTTGTACTTGCTTAGTGTGCCCCCTCATTTGTCGAGTGTCGCACCCTATTTAGTGGGCCGTTGGCCTACCAAGCGATCCTCGCTCTTGCCGGCCCTTTGGCGGGCAGAGCTCACCAATAGGCCCAAACACCTACATAAGACCCAACCCACTAGGAACACAGATATTCTGCCATGTAGCCCAACTATAATAAGAAAACTAAAAGCCAATTTGTATAACTGACAAAAAGCAACAAAAAAAAAACACACACACACACACCAATGTTTTAGAGGCTATAAAATTTAAAAATCTGCTTCATAGTTCATGAACCTGCATGTTTTCATTATTTTTTAGTTTTCTTTGTGTTTTATACATACTTTTCTTGTATTTATTATCTTGGAGATTTAAGTGGACTCTTAAAAAAAAAAAAAACAGTTTAGTGCACGAGTATCTTATCGTTACAAGTTCTCTAGAGAGTCACATATGTTTAGTCTTATTCTCGTGCGATGAGATTGTTTTTGTGACCCGAACTTTGACTACCAAATCATAATAGTGCAATCTTACTACCCTTCCGAGACAATTAAGCAGTGTGCAGTTGGATGTGAAAGACTCTCATAGATGAGAACCATTTATGCATTCTTACACATCTAACAAACTTTATGCATGATACCTTGAACTTAGTATAAAATAGTTCATAAAGTCGTATTTAGTGGTAGTAAAAGATAACCTTTGATCAAAGATTAAAGCAAGTGGTGAAGAAGAAACCCACTCTATATCATGACAATAATACGACAAATGTGGTCGCTATCAGGCACATGGGGTCACAGGGTAGCCCCCATACTTTTTCTTTTAATTAACTTGTTGTTTATTGGGGGGTTTAAGATTTGAAACACCAAGGAATCTATACTGTAACGCATGTTATTTTATAACCTATACTTGTTTAAGTGTAGGCCCCGTTTGAAAGGAATATTTAACCATTATTGATTGATATGTTAAACAAAGATTACAAGTTGGCTTTAGTGGAACAAATTTCAAAAAGCTGGTTTTGATGTCTTTTTTTTTTTGTTTGTATTGCATTCAGGGTATCCGGATCAGTTTATACGCACTTCGATTAATTTTCTCTTCGATCTAATCAAAGACAAGTCATCCGTGCTGGGACTAGAAAATTTATAAGAGATAAATCTATTATGACCTGACACCAACAAAGTTGCCAAATTTCGAACTCATGACGTCTGGATTTGCAGCTCGTCCTTATCTCTACTAGGCTACTCTTTTTGATGTCTTTTTTTTTTTTTTTTGTCAATTTCATTTGGAGGATTTTGGAACCTTTTTAAGAAAACAATACCACAATAACATGATTAGGGTGGAGGTTCTTATTGGATTTTGCCATTTCTATTAGGGCCTTGCTTGATTTTTCTAGACAGATGGTTCAAAGTATCGATCAATATTGATACGAGTCGGTCGAGTCATATCCGACTCGGCACTTGCTGAGACGATACCGTTACATGATACGTATAAACCCTGAGTCTCGCACGACTCAGCCGATTCGTCTGAATTGTATTCGAGTCAATTCTAAGTCAGCGAGCTGTCGTTACCAAATTAACCGATACGGTTTTGCGACACCGCGGTATACCTGAATATCTCATCATGTACAACATTTTCTTTTAAGTCATATCGTCTGATACCACGTCGCAACGCCACGACCGATGTATCTCAGAGCTCTCCAACTTAACTTATATAGGTTATAATTCTAATTCCCTCACGCTCCGATAACTGACCTATTATCCTCAAATTCGGTGGGTCTCTCTATATATTGAATATGACCCCTATTGTAACATCTAGGCACCATTCTCATAAAATTAAGCTTCTGAGGTTCAATTCTGTCAAGGCAATGTGTTATATTTTTCGACCCTCTGTGCAAGTTCTCTTTTCATCCTCTTTGGTTGCTCACTCCTCCATCTGTTCGTAATATGAACATTGCATATATATTGATCGTACAATGAAGATGTATCCTACAATTGATATATTTTCCGGTCTGACTTAGGGTTATATTGGACTCATCCCTATAGAGAAAACACCACTCCAGATACCTATAGTGGCTGGCTAAGTATAGGTATCAGTTAAATCGAGAGAAACTAGTGTGAATTGAATTCAAGATAGCCGAGTTTGAAGGTTGTCTCAGAGTTAACTCCACACTGCTGAGCTACCTTTGTTGATTTCTAATATTAGTATATTATTGAACTGTCCGAAAATAAATAAAAAAAGAAGTTCAAAACTATATGATCATTAACAATTTTTCTATATATAGTTCATTTGTGACTTACCTAACTTACAAATTATGCATGTGAATTGAAAAGGTCGTTTGACAATTTGGTGAAAATAAGACATGGGAAACCCTCTACATGTCTTGTTGGTGGCTCGGTGATCCTTTACTGAGTTGGATGATTTTACGAAGATCTAAAAAGGCCTGTGAATTTTATCTGATTATTTATTTAATATTATAGTAAACAACTTGAATTATTAATTTGTAAAAACACAATAACGATTAAGATTGATATAATTTTTATCTACTGCTATCCAATAGTATAAATTCAACCCAATTTTATTTATTTATTTTGGCTCAAAAACATCATTTTCACTGCCCAACTCCCAATGTCAGACAATTCAATCAAAACAATTCTTAATACCAAACAATCCTACTAATTCACACCGACTTCTCTTTTCATTACTTCTTTCTTATTTTCTCTTTGTTCACTTTAGTTTTAAGTCATGTAATTAAAAAAAATAAATTATTTTTTAGAATATAAATGTTGCATGTTCAATTTTTGTATTGTAAAATGTCTTCAGACACAGGTTATTACTAATATATATATATGTGTGTGTGTGTGTGTGTGTGTGTGTGTGTGTGTGTGCACATATATAATGTAAGAGGGAGAGAATAATGTGATAAAAATGAGAGAAAAAAATGTGGGGATAACATCAACCTCCTTCACTTCTATTCTAATAAAGTTTCACCTTTGGAAAAACAAATGACATATTCTAATGTTTGACCACTATATATCAAAAATAAAAAAATATATTACATATAATGAATTTTTTTTTAGGTTGGTGGTTTATATTCAATTGCATTGTAGTTACATTGTTCGTTATTTAATGGAAAGAAATATTCAATTACATTAGGAAAGTAGGAAGATCCAAGCTAATCCTACTACTATATACATATCTCCAGTTAGAAATATAATATTTTGTTAATGGTAAAATAAAGTCTTATAAACTTAATTAGGAAGTGCTCATGATTGAATGATTTGTCTTAAAAAAGCTAATCCGTGGTTTGGACATTACAATCCTACCGATCTTTCATAATCAACATAGAAAAGACATTATAAATAGGTAAAAATAATAATTATTTTAAAATTCAGAAACACAGTTACTAACCATATTCTATCAGAAGTCTTCTATAATATCTTGCATATGTTTAGACTTTAGAGTAGATTATATAAGTTGTTAAAGGATTTTCTTGTTGGGTAAATGTATTGGCTTCAATTTTTAAATGAAGGTACAGTTAGGTCTTGATACCAATGGGTTTTTCTAACAATGGGTTTCGTCCCATTTGGTGTACCATCTATGATTTGACAAAAAAAGTATTAGAAATTAGTAGATACAAATCACATTTGAACTAATCAACGTAAATTTTACGCGTTATCAAAGCGTTGTCGATTAATCCTGTTGTATCGTACTTATAAGTTTCGTCGTGTTAAAACTTGTTTAACTTATCCCAGACCAACTTGTAATCGTATATAGGTGGGTTCATGACAGCCCATCTACTCAACCGATGTGACAAGTTCATGACCTACTTATCGTCTGAATGTAAAAATAATTTCGAGACGACTTCGTATCGAATTTGAGGATAGTGTGTAGAATTGTTAGATCAACATTAATTAACCTAATCTTCTTTTGCAAGCTAGAGTACAAAAGCTAGTGGGACCCTCGGACTTGAGCATAAATTAGAGGTTGTTAATTCTTTGTTTTGGGTTTTGGTTGAAGGTGATGCCATCGAGCTTATCAAGAAAAGTATAATTGTTATTTTATGTTGAACAACGGCATACTAGTGTTTGTTCTTAAGCTCCATAGGAGCACTTTGGAGGAATCTCAGAATTATTTGAGTTAGTCAATTGAGAAGAAGATAAAGATTGGTTTGTTCATTAGGTCACATGTCACACCTCAAGGTTTACCATCATAATCACATAGACATGCACTAGATAATGCTCAAAATTAAACTATTATTATTTGATCTAGTCCTATGTGTATCACCACTACTTATCCCTAAGTTTTTGTACACTTTTTTTCCTTTCCAAAAACTTTTTAATTTTTAAGAGCGTGTTTGAATTGCATCACACACACACACACAACCCACATACGCACACTCGCACATTACACATACATATCGCACGCAACAAACACACCCATACATTCACACAATACACACACACATCACCCAACAAATCCACACACATCGCACACAGATCTATGTATATACAAAGATCTATGCTCAGTTCTATATATATACACAAATTTGCTAGATTCGGTAGAGCGGGAGCTAAGGAGAGTTGCGGGAGAGAGAGAGAGAGGCCTTTGACGCTATTGAACTGAGTTGCGAGAGAGATGACTGAAAATGTCTCCGACGAAACTCAAAGTCTAGACCTCATTAAAGAGTAAGGTGGTGTTTCTCGTATTTTCATTTAGGCTTGAAAACAGAGAGAATATCATTTAGATGTTCCTTAAAAAATATGATTCAGTTCTCACTTTTTTCTAAAAAATGGAAAACAAAAAAACCCTAACCAAACAATCTTGAAATTAAAAAATCCTAAAGTGATTATAAAATTTCCAACCTTGAAATTAAAAAGTACTTGATGGAAAGCTATAGAAAAAAGACGCAACGCCAATGATACGATTAAATAATTGAGCCTATCAGAAAAAAAATAAAAATAAAAAATAGAGGAGAACAATGGATAATAACATAGTCCAAAGAAATTGGAACCGTTTCAAGTTTCTTAGTGGGTAAGAGCCATGAGTTAACTATATAATATGAAAAAAATATGAAACTAAGATTATATAATATAAGACTAACTTTTCCCAGGTTTAACAAGGCATTGAATTTCTCTAAAGCTGCTATTTAGAAGTACACGTATTAAGTTATTTTTTAAAGATTATATAAGGAACCAAGTTATATTTTTTTAGCTTTTTATTAGTATAAGGGGCCGTATCTAGTGCCACAGTGAATAGGTTCATGTTGGACCAATCTCTCTCTCTAATCAACTTAAAAATCAAGTACGTTATTTGTTTGTATCGTGTCCACCCTATGTCTGTGTATAAATGCATAAATCTATAGACAGCTGGAGGAAGAAAATAGATGAAACCTAAAAATTAACCAACAAGAGGGTTATATATATGTAACCCGGATTATAGAATAATATTACGATACCGGAATATTGTATTGAAATTCTTTGTCAATCACCAATGTTGTCTCTATATTTGATGATAACCATTAATCATAACATTAATAAAATACAAAAAAATATAGATATATTTTATTTTAATTGATGAAAAATAAGAGGTACAATATTATTTTTGGGTATCCTAATTAGACCCTCTCAAGTCTTAACCTCTTCCTTGGGGGGGGGGGGGGGGGGTGTACTCGAGCCACGAATAAGGGCATGTTGCCCCCTATTTTGCAAGCCATGCCCCAGTCAGTACCTAACTAGCCACATGTGTTGACCAAAGAGACATGGGTGATACATAGTGATGAGGTGATGGAGTTAGGTGGTGGATCTTCCAAGGACAAATTAGGGGTCTAAAATGAGTAACAATAACCAAGAAGTCAAAGGCTTTTGCTGTGGCAGTTTAGCATGGAATTGAACTTTGCCTCTTCCCCTCTTCCCCTCTTCTTGTTTGTTTTTTCTGAAGCTTACAGTATTGGACTCGTGGGTGTCCTTTCCCTTGTTTGAGATTGTTTGTGACCCGATTAGTCTAAAAGAATACGAACAAGTCTAATACAATACAATACCTTTTAAAAATGATAGGGTATCTACTAACAGAATAACAAAAGAGTTCAGACAGTGTCAAATAATAATAACACAATTTTGACACAACATATTTGTATAAAGAAAATGGATTATATTGATTCTTTATATTTTCATCTCTTAATCTAACATTGTACAAATAGTGGTATAATTAATTTTTTAGATTTTATTTTATTAGGATTAGTGGTGTCAGAATTTGAGACGACCTATTAGGCTATTAACACGATACAAAATTAGACGTTTTAAGTTTTTTTTAAGCCACTAATTTCGTAAACGAATAGACCTAATACGATATGATTAATAAACAAATTGAGTATGAGTTAATTCAATCAAAAAAATATATATTATGAGAATTTGATAGAAAAAATGAGGGGCACTAAAATTCCTTCTAATATATTTTTTCTTTAATTTTTTATTTAACATTTATATAATAAAATATATAATTCTGTTTATACAAAACATAATAATCATTTAAATTCGACAACTTATATTACAGTTTATAACCTATTTATATTTAACCTTGCACGGGATACCCAAATATAAGGTATGGTATAAGAACGACACGCGCTTTAAATGCGAGTGTTCTGGCAGGGTGGGTAAGAGGCCCATTTAAAGGCACCCCCCGGGTTTTAAGGGCTCGAAAAAAACTCAGACCAATTCCCGAAGAGAGATGTGACAAAGTGCCTCGTGGCCGACAGCTATATGGGGGCGGGGGGGAGGTTTCCCTTCACCTACCTCCTTTGCCAATCGATTACTAAAATATTGTTATTTTTTAATAAAAATATCGTTTTATTGCATTTTTTATATTATTTATTGATTTATTGTAATTTTTGTAAGCAAAATCATTGATTTCACTTTTAACACGATTGCACTTTAAAAGAATGAATCAACAATTTCACTTTCAACACATGATACAACAAAAAAGAAGAAAAGATATTTTTGTAAGTATAAAAAGTGTTATTGTTGATTCCGCTTTCAAAAACTGTAGATCAACAAATAAGTTAAAAATATGATAAATTGGTATTTTTATTTAAAAATAACAATCTTTTGGTAATAGATTCCATCCTCTGCTGCGTTTTGACCACACATTTGAATCTAAATTCTCTATATTATATTTTCTCTCAATTTTATTTAATAGTATATTGTTTAACATCTATATAATAAAGTAGCTTACAATTCAAATTTCAAAAGATAAATCAAATGACTTTTGCTATTTACGGTTGAGATCGCTTTAAATTTTACTTTAAAGTTAATCTAATGGCTAATATTAACACCCTAAATTTAATAGGAAAAATAGGCCCCTAAGGGTGTGTTTGGAGTGATTTTTTAAAAGTACTTCTATAAATTATTTCTCATAAGTACTTTAAAAAAAATAATAGTGTTTCAAACCGCCCCGCCACTACCACTACCTCTACCACCACCACCCCCACCACCACCGCCGCCGCCGCCACCACCACCACCCCCATAACCACCATCACCACCACCACCACCGTCGCCGCCACCACTACCGCCACTGCCACCACCTCCCCCACCGCCACCGCCACCGCCACCGCCACCGCCACCACCTCCACCGCCGCCACCACCACCGTCGTCGCCATCACCGTCGCCACCACCGCCACTATCACCGCAGTCGCCACCACCACCACCGTCGCCGCCACTGTTATTGTCACCCACCACAACCATCACCGTCTCCTACAACCACCACTGCCGCCCACCACCTCTCACCTCCACTACAAACCGATGCTTAAATTCATTTATTTCTTCTCTATGTTTGTGATTTGATTTTGGATATGAATTCAAATATGTTTATTGTTTACCATTTTTTATTACACTGTGCCTTCAGGCACAGACAATAACTAGTTTATTTATATCGTGTCTGAAGTACGGTGCAATGTGAATGGTTTTGAGAATGATGTTAATGACTATTGAATGAGTCTATTTGAGACCGATGAATAGACTTATTGAAACTTGTCATATTTTATATTATAGATGGTCTCTCACCTTTTTTTTTGTTATAGAGGTGATTAGCCCTTAGGGAATGTGATAAGAGATTGAACTTGAAATCTCTGAATTAACAAAAAACAAGATCAATCATTAAACTACTCCTAAAAAGTATATATATATAGTAAACAAATCTACCATTGAGTAAAATAAAAATAAAAAACATAATGAAAATGATCTCGAAAACATAATGAAAAAAATGTATTCATTGATTAAATATTGAAACCCAAACGATCAATATTTCATTAATAAAATGTTAAATTTTTTCATTATTTTTATTTTGTTTATTAAATATGTCTAAAATATTTGTGAAAACACTTTTGTTTTTTTGAGCTAATCAAAACTATACAGTAAAATGAACTATACAGTAAAATGAACTATGCGTATAATTTTTTCACTATTTAATTTAGCAAATTTTTCTTTTATCACAAGAATTTTTATTTTGGTGGTGGTGATGGGTTTCGGCAGTGATGGTGGGTTTCAATAGTGGTGGTGGGTTTTAGGGGATGAGGGTAGGTTTCGGTGGTGGTGGGTTTCAGGTATAGGGGTGGGTTTCAGGGGATAGGAATGGGTTTTAAGGATGGGGGTGGGTTTGAGTGGTGGTGTGGATGGGGCTGGTGAATTTCATGGGTGGGTGATGGGATGAGTTTTGCAAAGGGGTTGTGGGGATGAGTTTCGGTGGTGGTTATGACTTATGAGTGTTTGGTGGTGGTAGGTGGTTTGGTGTTTGATGGTTAGTGGTGGTGTTGGGTGGTAAATTTTTGATATAATATTAAACATATTTTTTATTTTTATTTTTATAATTTTTTAAATATAAATGACTACCAAACATGTAATATATATTTTTCAATTTTTATCACAAAAAAAAATTAGTTTTGTTTTTTTTTATTCAAAAAAAAGGTAAAAATGAAAACTTTACCAAACGCTCTAAATAAATAACAGATTAGTTACTTAAAAATTTATAGTAATAATTAAAATATGAATAATTATTTGACACCTAATTTATTATTTAATTTAATTATATATAAAATTCTTATTTTACATTAATAGTGAATTCCAGTATAGACTTTGAAAAGAATATTTTTTAGATGTTTGTATCATATTTGGATTGTAATTTTTAAATTAAATTTAAACTGGTCTAAGTTTATAAAACACTCATTTAATAATAAAAAAAAAATTTAAAACGTATTTGAGAACACATTCGTATAACTAAGGTGTCGTTTGGTAACCTGGTGTTTTTTTTTTTTTCTTGGTTTTCATTTTATGGCAATAAAAAAAATAAAAAGACGTTTGGTAAATGTTTTCGTTTTTTTTAACTGTTCCGTTTTGAAAATAAGGTTAAAATATGGAAACATCCAAAATGATATTTTTGAAAACGTCAAAAAAAAAATGCGTAGTGCAAACTGTCCCATTTAATGAAATCTCTACTTCAATCCTCCTTAGCAACAAAAAAGTGAATTTTCTTGCTTTAGTATAAAAAGTCCCTCTTTCTTTCACTTTTTTTTTTCCAGATCTCTGGACTCTCGATCTCTCTTGACTATCACTTTATCTCTCTCGCTCTTCTCTGATGGGTTTTGCTGGGGAATTTCAGGGGTGAGTTTCGGGGTGGTGGTGGATTTTGGGAGTAGATAGTTGGTGGTGGTGGGTTTTTGGGTAGGGTTGTTAGTCGAACGAGCTCGAGCCGAGATTGAAAATCTTGTTTCTTAGTCGAGCCTAAAAATTGTTTAAGTTCGACTTGTTTAGGAAACAAGCCGAGCCTGAACGAGCTAAAAACAAGTCGAGTCCGATTATTTACACATAAACGAGTCAAGCCTGTCGAGTTTGAGTCGAACTTGTAGGGCTTGTTTTCTAAACGAGCCTAAAAATTTGTTCAAGTTCGGGCTCGTTTAGAAAACGAACCAAGTCTGAACGAGCCGAGCCCGAGCCGAGCCGACCTCAAGTCAAGCTCGAGTAGTTCAGTTTGATTAACTGCCCTAAATTTGGGGATGGATAGTGGGTTTCAGTGGTTGTGGTTATGGGGGTGGGTCTGTGGGTTTTGGTGGTAGGGGTGGATTTTGGTGGTTGGGTTGGGGGTGAGTTTCGATGGTTGTGGTGGGTTGTGGTTTTCGGTGGTGGGGTTGGGGGTGGGTGGTGGTTTTGGGTGGTCAATGGAGTTTGGATGGTAGGGTTGGGGGTGGGTTTCGGTGGTGGGATTGGATGGTGGGTTTCGATGGTGGGATTTGGGTGGTCAGTGGAGTGGGGGATGGGTGATGGTTTTGGGTGATCAATGGGGTTGGGTGGTGGGGTTTGAGGGGTAAGTGGGGTTGGGTGGTAAAATTTTGATATAATATGAAACATGTTTTTTGTTTTTGTTTTTGTTTTTGTTTTCACAATTTTTTAAATATAAATGACTATCAAATATGTTTTATATTTTTAATTTTTATTATAGAAAAAATAAAAATTAGTTCTGTTTTTTTTATAAAAAAAAATATAAAAATGAAAACATTATCAAATGTACCTTAAATTAATAATATAATGAATTAAAAATATATTATAATTGAAAATTGATTCTGATCAGATAGATATGGTATGGTATGGTATGGTATTCAAAGTTCCAAGGAACACTGCGTTGAGGTTACGTGGGTTAAGCTTTGATATGACATTTATGATTCGTGTTCCACGTTTGACTGTCTGCTTGCCCCGTTCTGAAGATCCATCAATCTCTCTCATCACCTTTGTTCTGGAGACGTTGTCCTTTCAATTTTTTTTTTCTCTTATTTTTTTTCCTTTATGTGCTTTTGAGTACCTCTAATATTATTTGAAAATAATTCTAAAAATAACTCAAGTAATAACAAAAAAAATTATAAATTCAAATATCATGAATTTAAATTTTGATAATTTTTTAGGGTTAAGTCATGAGAGATTTATCTCTCATGAATAATACCTTAGTCTCGATGTGAATGACCTATTCTTGACCGGATCGGAAAGAGAATTAATCGAGATATACATAACTTGATCAAAACACAATCGATTGTTAAACAAAAAAAAAAATATATTATTTGATAATCACACATTTGCAAATATAGATCTTTAGTGCTACGTTGAATAGGCAAAATAATAATAAAAAAAAAAAAATACAAAGGTGTTGAATCCAAGAAAAACTTTGGATTCTCTATGCATATCTCGTGCTTAGAGAATTGGTATTTCAAATTTTGACAATTATTTGAAATCAGTTCATTAGAAATAAGTGTTTATTTTTTATGAATATTTTAGTTTTAACGTGGATGATTTACTTTTGACTGGACCGAGAAAGAAAATTAGTTGAGCTGCACATAAATACTCTTAACTGTTGAACTAAAAGAGAGAATATTGGTCTTCTAAAGAAGAAAATTTTGTGTGGGTTTAATGCACCATACGACATTCTTGTGATGCGTACAACTAATAAAAAAATTACTATACAATTAACTTGTAGGACACAAAAGTGCACTTTTTTAAAAAAAACTATATATTGTGACAAATTAAGTGATTGATCACATTCTTATTTTATTGGTGATGTAAAACCGAAGAGAACCACAAAATCTATCAACGTGTAGAAGATAGAGCACCAATAGCAAAAAAAGAAAGAAAGAAAGAAGAAGAAGATAGAGCACCGAAATAGAGAAATGATCAATTTTTTAGTATCGTCTTGTGTTGTTGTCAATTGTACGTCGTTGAACAACAATTTCTAAAAGCATGTCATATATGAACGATTCGATGATATTAAAGATGGAATAAAACTTAGTTTTTTGTCACGTGAATTAGTTGCCTCCCGTGTTTGACAATATAGCCTCCAGGTGAAATACTCGGAATTGATCTATTATTTGACCAAGATCTTATGCAGTGTTTATATTTTTTACCCTTTAAGATTTATTTAATGTTATTATAAAGAAATCTCAAAATTTTTATGAAATAAGGGCTTCTATAGATTGTCTATGCATACTGGTATGTATGTCTACTTACATTATTATTAATTCTTATTATTGTTGTTTTGGTTCTAATGCGATTCATTTAATTACACATTACTAGAATATTGGTAGTGCAGTTTTTGAATAGTAACAATACTTGTATAAACTGTCTTTTTTTTTTTGAATAGAAATTGCTTACTTTCATATCCGAGTTAACTATTGGTGTAAATCTAGATGTCTTGAATTTAAATCTTAACAATCTCTTGGAGTCGAGCCATGAAATATTTATCTCTCATAAATACTCATTAGGGAGAAGATTAATCTGACGTTGATGACTTACTTTTAACCGAATTAGGGAGAAAATTAATTAAAATATGCGTAAACTGGTCCGAACACCTCATAACGTTAAAAAAAAAAAAAAAAAGATCATTGGTGTACCAAAGTCGTTTACGGGTGTGATCAAACATATATTGTATATGGATTTGGTGAAGTCATAGTCAAGTCCAATCTAGCACCCCATGGAAGAAATTACACCATTCTTTACTTGATGGGTTTAAACTTTTGACTTCTGGCGTTGTGACTTCCGGCCAAGAAGAATTCAAAGTCGGCAATTGTAGTAAAACTCCCACCAGACATAGCTTCCCTATGTTGGTAATTTTGACATAAAACTTTACAAAATAAAATCCTAAATATAATATAATACAATTCCGCTCCCATAAAACAAGGTCGTTAATTAGGAGAGATAGACTAAATACAGAGCTAACATTTGACATGAAATATAAATAATAATTTTTGAAGTTCCATAGTTTCGGGATAAAAATGAGAAAATAAGAAGAAGAAGAAAAAAAGACCCATGCAAACATCTGCTCCAACTTGTCAAATCAAAAATGATTTTTTTTTATTTATTTCAAACAATAATGTCTGTATTCTATTATTTTAGAACCTTGTGGACACTAAACATAAACATCAGCTTGGAATCATATCTGCTGCAATCAATCCTTTCCTTAATCCAAACAAATGGGACAAAGTTTCCATGTAAATGTTTTAAATGAGATTCATACTTACTAATCACACCAATACCTAAAATGCTATCACACGTTTGTAATAGTTAAAAGTTAACATCATTCTATATAAAAATGAAAAATACAAATTTCATATAGATATATCATAACATTATAGTTTCTCTAAAATGAGATGACACTTGTTAAAAGCCACGTCCCATACAAGGAGCTGAGTGTTGTGAATTGAGTGAGTCACATGCGAAGTAAATATTTCTCGCTCTCCCGAATTGAAATATGATTAGTTATTTTTGACGAGAATTCGAAAATAGCCCATGAGTCTCCTCTAATTATTTTCATCTCGGCATGTTGAAATCCCATATTTCTTCCCTTCAGTTATTCGACGGATTCTTCCCCCACTGCCCGAATTGAAATATGGTTAGTTATTTTTGACAAGAATTCGAAAATGGTCCATGGGTCTCCTCTCATTCCTTTCATCTCGACATGTTGGAATCTCATATTCCTTTCCTTCGGTTTTTCAAAGAGTTCTTCTCACCCTGAAATTGAAATATGACTAATTATTCTTTGACGAGAATTCAAAAATAGTCCATGAGTCTCCTCTCATTCCTTCCATCTCGGCATGGTGGAATTCCATATCCCGTCTTCCCTTTAGTTTTGAAGGAGTTCTTCCCCCTCCCCCCCACCCCCCCAAAAAAAAAATGTACTCTAAACTAGTAGGAAATTATGTTCTAGTTGCAACCAAACACACGACAAGATGATTAAGGGTAGTCATTAAACAGCCATGCCAATCTAGCAAGGTGGACCAAGAGGGAGGGAGGGGGGGGGGAGAAAGAGTCATAGCATTATCAATATACGACATCATTAAATAAAACTAATGGACTATTAATTAAAATAACTATCTAAAATTACCGTGTCTAATAACTATCACATTGAATTAGTGAATTTTACTAATTACCCAACTACTTATGAATTAATTTTTATTATTAAATTATAATATTACATCATTATTGACACGTATGATTATATTATTGCAATGGAGGGTGGGAGAGAGACGACAAAGGCGGCCCCATCCGCCGTAGCACCATCCACTCACTTGGCCATTTCTTCCCGTTGTTTTTCCAATAAAAAAATTGTCAGCTGCTCCCTTACGTTTCTGATCAAAAACAAGACAACCTGGTCAACTTAGCCCCACCTAACCATGGTTAGTCGAAACCCCCACCACAAGATCAAAAACCATCATCAAACCCCACCCACAAATTTATTATATATATATGTAAGGGGGAGTTGAATCCTTAATTTCAATAACGTAAAACCTTTACAAGATAAAAAATATTATTGGACTAAAGGGCCATTAATTTATTTATTTTTATATCATAAGATTTCTACGACATAAATTACCATGATTCCCCACGCACCACCTTAGTCTTATTTTGCAATTTTTTTTGTGTAATGGTTAAAGGTGTTTGAGTCAATTTACTCGTATCTCGATTAATTTTATTTCGATCTATTCAAAAATAAGTCATCCATATCGGAATTAGAGTATTCATGAGGAATAAATCCTTCATGACTTGGTTTAAATGAATTTTTAAAATTCACACTCATGACGTCTAAGTTTATAATTCGTCCATATTACCATATTAAACAACCATGAATTCCCATTTTGCAATTGACTTTCCACTTTAGGCCTCCCCACTCAAAACTTACAACTATTAAATCTTCCACCCAGTTGCATTTTACTATAGTACTGCTTGTAAACTTCGTTTTGAACTCATAATATGATATGAATTTATAGGTAGAAAATTCAGAAAATTCCTCCATATAAATCAACTTAGAAAAAAAAGTGTTAAAAATTCAATTCACACAAAGGGAAAACCCTAATTGATTAGTGAAATTGTAATCTACTACCATGTTTCTACGGTCGAGAAATCTATCAATCATCTCTTGAATCGATGACATGGACTAGTTTTGATACCCCCATCTAATGAATTCATGGGTAGAACTTAATTTTGAAAATTGTCTTGCAAGTGAAGGGCACCCAAAAGCTTATCGGCACACAATTAAAATCAAACTCGAGCAATGGGGATCATTGTATTTAGAAAATACTTGAAATTTTATTATTATCGTTGGATTAATAATAAAACTTGATATTAGAGTAGCTTCTACATGAATCCAATGATAACATAGATTTGATCAACAAACTTTATCGATAAACTCAACTTAAAATCATCATAGTATAAATTAATATAGCTTTAACAATACGATCTACTTTACAAGCTGTTGTAAGAAGGATCATGTTCTCCTCAAACACATTCCATTGTAAAATTCTAATTCTTCCACGCGCTTTAGAAATAATAATGTGCTAGACTTTAACTCGACTCATACTTCTTAAGATAAAATATGTAAAATAAATTAATATTTTTTACCTTTATATTTTTTATACCTATATTTAAACTTTCTGGTATGGGAAAAGACTGCATTCGAGTCTTTGTCCCCCTCTCACTCCTCCTCCTCCTCCTTCCCTTCTCTTTCTCTGCACTCCAATTTTCACTAGTTGTTTTCTAATCTCTATTCAAATCTAGTGTTCGAGTTCCGGAGATCAATTTTTTTTCTATTTTTTCCTTATCTTTTTCATTTCCCCACTACATAAAATAAACAAAGCAAAAACAGTTTTTAATTTGGTTTCATTTTTTATGATTTTCTTGGTTTCTGTTGTTTGTGTGATGTTTATCTTTTGATGTGTTGTGGGCATGGCTGGTTTGGATTTAGGCACTGCTTCTCGTTTTGGTCATCAGCTCCACCATCCTGACTTGCACCTTCAGAGACATCCTGAAGACGAAGATGATAACAATAGGAATCAGTTTTCCAATGACAGTGGCCGTCAAGGGCTTGAACTGGTGGCCGGAAACTCTGGTCCCTGCGATATTGTTGGTCGGAGGCCTAGAGGCCGACCAGCCGGGTCGAAGAACAAGCCTAAACCACCTGTAATTATCACAAGAGAGAGTGCAAATACGCTCAGGGCTCATATCTTGGAGGTTGGCAATGGCTGTGATGTCTTTGACTGTGTAGCCACCTATGCACGGCGGCGACAGCGGGGGATCTGCATATTGAGTGGTAGCGGCACGGTGACCAACGTGAGTCTCCGGCAACCAGCCGCCGCTGGTGCCGTAGTCACACTACATGGAAGGTTCGAGATACTATCGCTCACCGGATCTTTTTTGCCACCACCTGCACCGCCTGGTGCGACAAGCTTGACTATATTCTTGGCCGGTGGACAAGGCCAGGTCGTCGGAGGCAGCGTGGTGGGAGAGTTGATTGCTGCGGGACCGGTTATTGTGATCGCTGCATCGTTCACAAATGTTGCATATGAGAGGTTGCCCTTGGATGATGAGGAGCCTCTTCAGATTCAGCCAACACCTTCAGTATCACAGGCTTCCGGTGGTGTCGCTGGTGGCGGAGGTGTTGGCCACCACCCATTTCCTGATCCATCTTCTGGACTTCCATTCTTCAATTTGCCTCTGAATATGCCTAATTCTCAGTTACCAGTTGATGGGTGGGTGGGAAATTCAGTTGGTCGCCCTCCATTCTGACATAGGAATTGTGAAATGGTTGATTTTATGTCTACTCCTCCCAATCTCTGGACTGGTGGGAAAGAATCAAAAGAAATTCTTGCTCTGTTGAAGCCGATTGGATCGAATGAGATAGGGTTGTTTAATCGTAAAGGTCAGAAAATCATTGCACCATCTTCTTCATCATCATTATCATGGTTCTCTTCTTTCTTCTCTCCTGTTGTTTTTGGAGTTTTCTTCTTTCTTTTTGGGTTTGTGTAACTTTAATTTCTGGAAATAGTCTTGTTAATGTTTTTCATGGAACTTTTTTCTTTGTAACGAAATGGTTTGAGAATTCAACTTTGTTTTCTCCATATCTAGAAACCGGGATACTCTTAGGTACCATAAATTGATGAACTAGCTCTAACTTTTAGACTAAACGATAGGCTCTCTACTCTTTATTACAAGTATTATTAGTTCAATAAATTATGTCTCAATTCGTATTTTGACATCGATGACAACTTCAAAAAGTGTTCCTTGGTAAGAATTTGATTGGGGGTTGCGAGTTCTTTCTTTTTGTTACATTGTTTTCAGGAAATAATTAATGTAGTCATCAATATAGAAAAGCCAAGTGGGATTCTGGTAGGATGAGGTCGAGTTGGGGCCTTACCAACGTAAGTCACATTAATGTTTTAGCAGAATTCTTGATATATTTCTTTTTAAGAATGTATTCATATAGTTTCTTACTGAAAATCATGCTTCCTCCCCTCTGCTAAGTTTGTTTAAGAAGGACAAGTTGAGCTGAAACCAATTGTCAAATGTCCATAGTAATGCTTCAACAATACATATGTATATATATATATATTTTGAACACTTCAAACTATATATCAAATATCTTTACTCTCTGCATATAATAAGTTTGTGCTGTAAGAGAAAACAATAAACTCGAGCAATTTGTGAAAATTTTAAAAAATAAATAAAAACGAGCATGGAAAAGCTAAAGAAATTGGTGTTTATGAGAACATTATCAGCTAGAGTTTGATTTTACAAAATTTGAGAAGATAGTATATGTAATATACTTGATTGTAAGACATGTGATCCAACTTATTGAGCTAAGGTACCAGCTATATATGTTGGAGGCATTTGAACTTCCAATGTTGTTTCATGTCATCCACTCGGATTTAATTCCACATATCTATTAGAATGATGCCCTTTGAGGGGAATGAGGGTGATAAAAAGCTGCAAGTCTTGCCCTAACATTTTTGAGTATCCGCTATAATTCTCTTGAGAGATTTAACACACTTGGAGAGAACTGAATAGATCACGGTTTTATAATAGGTTTTTATGATCGATGGTGATCTTAAGGTTATGAAAGGGTTTACTCAATTTCCTGGATATCCTTATTATTTTTTTCGGTTGACATGGAAGCTTGGATCTGAGTATACAAAGTAGTTCTCTATCCTTTCTTTATTGTAGTTTCATCTCCAAAAGGAGTTTTATATATGCAGTTTTTCATTCTAAAATACTCCTCTATATGGATAAGCTATCAATTTAAATATATTTTCCGAGGCATTGTATTTCTACTTCAATATTAAAGTAGTGAGTACAATAGTAACACTATTAGTTCTTAAGATTAGACAAACTCATCGATTACTGTATGGTGTTTCGTACATGGGAATTGGTTTTATAAAGCACACAACGATTGAGTTTTCTTGTGATGATAAATTAATTGAATCATAGAATTGCTTCTGTGCAATTGCCATTGTAATTACCAACCCTTCTTTAGTTTAGTTTTATGCCTTAATAGACCACATCATGTTGTTTTCCCACACCATGGTTTCATACAAACATCGCCATGAATCTCAGTCGAGGAGTAGTTCTATGCTCTAGTAGGCAAAATATTTATTTATTTATTTTTTTCCCGCGGGGGGGTGTTAGATGGGTCGCAGATTAGTTTGAAAGCATTTCCTTATGCTCCTTGCATCAAAGTGATAGAACAATAAATATCGATCTTTTAGTGATCTTCATAGCAATATATATCCTGTTCTATTAGAATCTTTTGAAATTGTAGCGTCTGTGTCCTTCTCTACAGATTAATGAAAGATATCCTCAACATTTTCTTATCATTTTATGCAGTTATATATTGCAAGGATGTAACTTATTCTCACTTTATTCTCCTACTAGAAATATTTCATTTATGTACTATAGATATGAAGGAAACTGGCCATTTTTGCATTCGATGAGATTCGTGCTGCACTTCGATGAAACAAATTCTCTAAGAAAATAGCTTTAGAACCCTTAAAGCATATTCGTTAAACAAATATGCTTGTAAACTTTTCCAAAAATTTGTTGAGGTCATTCTGTTGTTTAGGGTTTTCTGTAAAAGTGGTGGGAGGTTGTGAGACAGCGAAAATAATATTAACTACAGAAGCAGCAAAATATACAAACTTGGCTGCTTTGTGAAATGTTGAGAGCTTCCTGCTAGTAAGTAGAGGGTTATACTTGTGTTGCCAAAGTAAAACACCATGTAATATTAACTGTAATTACCTCAAAATGTTCTACTATTTGATCTTATAAGTAGCTCAACAAGTGTTAAACTGCATCATGCTCGATTGCATTTGACATAACTACACAATTTTTTTTTGCTTTAGGTTGAATTGGAGAATAAGGAAATAAAATTTCCAGTATGTTATCAGCGTTGATACTACATATTGACAAACTCACTTACGATCCACTAAAAGTAGCTTGACAATATCGGTTCAAATCCAATTTGTGATAAGAGTCCAAGGGAGAGACAATAACAGTGTAAAAAGGCTTTCGTCTAATATCAAACTAGTCCCCATCTGCCTAGCCCCTCTCCTCTGTATGCACCTAGAATGAAATGACCTCCCCTTCCCTTTTGGGGATATATATATATGATCAAGGTAATGTTGCTTATATTACTACTTAGACATTGAATATATGAAGAAATACTAATTTTTCTAGCTTTGAGACTAGAGAAAAAGCATATGGTGGTGCCCATAGATTCTTGATAGAAGTTGTTAAGTGGCATTCTAAGAGCTTTAAGTTCTTTAGTTCAGTGACTTCAATAGAATGTGATTGCCTATCCCTGATGGAGACATTCTAGGATATATAATATGAGCCTCCCATGAAGCTTTTTAGTGGGCAGCTACCAACCTCATATTGAGATGTTCACAAAAGCATTTGGAACATTGCACTTGTACAAACACAATTAAACAACTATAAAGAGGTGAGAGAGGATTGATCACATCACATGCTTGCCGTACATAAAGTATGTGCATTAGTAGACCAACAAGCTCTGTGTGTGTGTGTGGGCGCACGTGCATGTCTTGTCGTCCCAATTCGCCATGTCAAAATCTCTGTCTTCTCTTATTTGTGGGGGAAATTAGTGCAGATCTAATGAACACACAGTGACACTTACTTTCAGTACTATATAGATTAGTGTATGAGTTTTAAAGCACTATCTAACAAAGGATTTTTACCATGTAATATGAAACTGCTAGTCAGTATTGGGCTTATCAATGGTGATGCTGATTAGGTAGAGAGGAGGGGGTGGTTTGAGATTAATTAAGTTAAGTAAGGTTTGGTGAAATTATTAATCAAAGACTTGCATTAAATATTCGTTGACTGTACTATATGCAACATATGATAATATGGAATATTTCTACATATCTGTACAAATTTGGAGTCTGCTGACATGTTTGATGGTACTACTATTATAAAGAAATTAGCTTAATCTATCACGGCTAACGAACCGTTTGATCAAGATCAATAGATCATCAAAGTAGCCACACAACGCAGTTGAATCTTGATTTCCATCAGGCATCACATAAAATTTTGTTCAACTCTGATCAAATACACTTCCATGGACATGGTTGATAGTGCTTGTTAAGGTGGTAACAGTAGTTATGGCAATACATATAGCTGTCTGTTCCTGGGCCCCTTACATTTGGTAGGTTTCGGGATCATTGGTATATTTTATTTTGTTTTTTTATGTTCATAGACAATGAAAGGTGGATTATAATTAGGGTTTCCTAAGTTGTCTAGGTCATATGATGTTTTGAACGAGATGAAACCGTGATTATTATAGTTTTATTTAGCAAGAACGGTGTTCTGAGCTGGAGATTATGGTTAATAATACAGTTGACATTGCAGAGAGAGAGAGCATATCATCGTCGCTTTGCAATCAATTTGACGAGCCCAGTTTAATTTTGATGTAGAATTGGTCTCCCAAAAGCTTATATCAACTATTAGGGTCGTTAATTCTCCATCAAGTGCTTAAGGCTAGGTATTTCCCTTCGACTTCTTTCATGGAGGCTGAAATTGGGCATAGACCCTCATATACATGGAGAAGCATTTTGGGCGCAAGGAAGGTGGTGGAAGCAGGTTCAAGATGGCGAATTGGTGACGGGTCCAGAGTCAATATTTGGACGGATAGGTGGATCCCTACCCCTGTTAGTTTCAAGACTGTTTCCCCTAGAAGGGGTCTACTTACTTCGGTTGGGGACCTTATTAATGAGCAGTCGTGGACCTGGAATGAGCAGCTGGTGGATGATATTTTCTTGCCCCATGAGGCATTGGTGATTAAAGGTATTCCTCTGAGCAGGAATTCATTGGAAGATAGGTTGATTTGGCATTATATCTCAAATGGGAGATTCTCGGTACGTAGTGCATATCATATCATTATTGACCAAAAGCTTTTGCAAGTTGGGTTAAGCAACTCATCTGCTTCATCAAGTGTTGGACAACTGAGTTGGAACTTTATTTGGAATCAGAAAATCCCAAATAAATTTAAGATCTTCGCCTGGCAGGTTTGTTCCAATGCACTTCCAACAGGGGATAATCTTCGGAGAAGGAGAGTGAATGTGGATGGGAAGTGTAGTGTGTGTCAAGAAGGTGGGGAGTCTTTGGTACATTGCTTAAGGGATTGTTCATGGGCCAATGCAGTATGGAGAGTTAGTTCAGTCAAGGCAGCAGTCCAGTATATGGATTTGGATCCAGGGCAGTGGCTGCGTGATGTCCATCAGGTTCTAACTTTGGATGATTTTTCTTTGTTCCTCACTCTATGTTGGTTTATATGGAGGAGTAGGAATCTTCGGATTTTTGAAAATATGGTTCAGGATCCTGTTGAAGTGCAGAGACAGGCTGCTGTTTTTTATAGGCAGTATAGAGATGCAGTAGATCAGGCTGGAAGTAGCCCTCCGCATAATCTCAACGCTGGATGGTGTCCTCCAAGGGCAGGAACACTCAAAGTTAATTTTGATGCTGCGGTTTTTTCAGAGCAAAACGTTTTAGGGGTGGGAGTTGTAATACGAGATGACCGAGGATATTTTATTGGAGCCTTGACCAAAAGACTCGTTATGAGTTGTGATATTCGGAAAGCAGAAACTATTGCTGCAAAAATTGCGATCCAATTTGCAAGGCAGCAAGGATTAGTGGAAATTATATTGGAGGGGGATTCTACAGTGGTCATGCAGTCTATTAGAAGTGGTGAAGGAGATTTTGATCCTTTAGAAGCCATTTTACTAGACATTAATTGTTTAGCGAGAAGCTTTCGCTATTTTGAAGTGTCCGAAATTCGTCGTAATGGGAATAGAGTAGCACATGAGTTAGCTCGTTTTGTAGTACCTTTAAATAGTAGCACTGTATGGTTGGAGCAGGCACCCGAATTTGTGATGCCTCTCCTTTTTTCTGATATTCCTCAGTAATAAACTTCTATCGTTGTTCCTCAAAAAAAAAAAAAACTATTAGGGTCGTTAATTGAGCCGAGCTTTGAGTTTATTTTTCTAAATAAGCTTAAAAAATTGTTTAAGTGTAATTCGTTCAGAAAATAAGCCGAGTTTAAGCCGATTCCGAGTAGCTCGACTATTTTACATATAAATAAGCTGAGATTTGCAAGCTCGATCCGAACCCTTTAGGCTCGTTTAGAAAAAAATGTTCAAACTCGTCTCATTTAAAGCACAAGCCGAACTTGAGTCGAGTCCTTTTCGAACCGAAATCAAGTAGCTCGACTTAATTATCAGCTCTATCAACTACACAAACTCTACATCACCAATTAAAAAGTTTGGGTCACATCAACGGGCTGTGGGCCGAATTAATTTGGGCCAAGTATTGCACATTTTGGAGGATTATGTGGTACAACTGGCCTTTTCTTCGTTTCCAATTTTTCATGTCAATTTATCAAAATAATCAATTGTCTGTTAACTTTTTCCTGGACCTATTCAACCAGTTTCTCATTAAGAACAATGTTATTGGACCGGGTCATAGTTAAAAAGCAATCGTTGATCATACATTGAAAGTGAAATATAAAAAATTATCTTGATTCCGTTTAGTATTTTGCACCGATCACAATATGGTCTAAAATTTTCATTGTTTCTCAACTAAAATATCAATATTAAATGCTTAGTTCAATTTGTAAAATCAGACTTATGTCCAAGTTAGCTTATGTGTACCTTAATTAATCCACTCTCCGGTTCGATCAAAGGTAGGTCATCTATGCCGAGACTAAGGTATTCATGAGGGATAAATCCCTCATTGTCTGATCCCAAAAAATTATCAAGATTCAAACTCAGAATATTATGGTGCGTTTGGTAACGTTTTTGTTTTTACGTTTTTTTTTTATAAAAAAACAAAACTAATTTTTGTTTTGTTTTTGATAAAAATTAAAAATATAAAACATGTTTGATAGTCATTTATATTTAAAAAATTATAAAAACAAAAATAAAAAATACGTTTGGTATTATATCAAAAATTCACCAACCACCTAACACCACCAAACACCCAACCACCTACCACCACCAAACTCGCACCACCACCACCGAAATCCACCCCCACAACCCTTCCCCTGAAATTCACCACTACCCAACCCCACCACCACCACCGAAACCTACCCTCACAAGGCCACAATCTCCTGTAACCCCGAAACCCACCACCACCACTGAAACACACCTCCACAACCTTTCTTCTGAAATTCACCACCACCCAAACCCACCCCCACAAACCCCTATGTGAAACCCATCGCCTACCCCCAAAATACACCATCACCCAACCCCACCACCACCAAAACCCACCCCCACAAGGCTACAACCCCCCTGCAACCCTGAAACCCACCACCACCACTGAAACTCACCCCCATCCCCGAAACCCACCACCACAGAAACCCAACACCAAAACCAAGCAAACCCCACCACCCAGCCATCCAACACCAAACCAAGCAAAACCCACCACCACCAGCCATTCAACCACCACCAAAGAAGATGAGAGAGAGAGAGAGAGAAGATGAGTCTTCGTAGAGAAGATGAGAGCAGCTCTTCGATGTCTTCGCAGAGAGACATAGACGAAAGAGAGACAGGAAAAAAATGAGAAAAATGGGGTTTTATAGTTGCCAAAAAAAAAATCTCATTTTGTTGCTAATGAGATTCGAAGGCTGGATCTCATTAATTGATAATGGGATGTACGCGTGTTTTCAATTTTGGATGTTTTAAAAAACATCATTTTTGGTGTTTATAGTTTTGAACCTTGTTTTCAAAACAATATAGCTTAAAAAAAACGGAAACACATTCCAAACACGTTCTTGTTTTTTTTAAGCAAAAACAAAAAAACACAAACAGTTAGTTACCAAACGCTACCTAAGTTTGTAGATCGTCCCTGTTTACCGCTCTTTCCCCCTACTTATGACTATTTCTGATATGCAAGTCTAGATGGGTTATTTCAAAACAGAAAGTAGTCGAATTTGTCAAGTTAATTAGGTCTAAACCAAACCAAAGTCAATTCACACCTTTTTCAATGAACTAATTACAAGAATGCTAAAGAAAGTTGGGCATAAATTCGTTGAATTCGCCAAATTAATTAGGGTTTAATCACTGTCAATCACATCTTTTTCAATGAACTAATTACAAGAATGAATAAGAAACTGCATTGGCGAACATACCAAATTTTCTCCTTTCCATCACCCATTAAGGCTCATTAGAACTTTTCAAAGCCATCTTAGAAAAAAAAAAACTTATCGGTGACATGATAGATCATAGTCATTGAATTGATAGTGAATTCCAATTAATAGTGAATTATTTTTTGGCAAATAGATTTTTTCAATCAAATATCATGTGAATTATTTTTAAATTAAATGGTTTTCTACCTGTAAGTACATAACTGAACACAATATAAACCAAAAATAACACATTTGAATATAAAACAACTCGATCCATTCTCCTCCCGGATCCTTCTGTTTTTGGCAGTCATCCTCTAAAATTAAGTTGTATCATCTCGTATGAAGGCACAGTACGAACATCACTCCTTCTAAGTATTAATACAGTAAGGTTTACCCTGAAAAATGGAAATATTTATACAGTAAATGTATAAAGAAAATAAAAACAAAAGAGGAAGAAATTTAAAAAAGAACATAAAAATAGAAGCAGCACTGCAATTATACCAATTAACATGTATTTCTTTTTTGTCCGACAATATTACATGAAAAGGGACGGCGAAGTTCGAACTTGTAACTTGAAAGGCCAATAGTGAGCACGGTAGTTATTAGATCAATCGCTAACCTCAATAAACATTTATTTAGATACATATAATCAAGTATTTTTTACAAAAAGAATACTTGAAAAGCCAATAATAAAAGTAAAATAGATACCTTTTCTCTTGTTTTGTTAACTCTAATAGTCTTGAGCATAGAAGTCAACAATCTCTTTGAGGTTGAGCTGAAACAAAGAAGAAGAATCATTGTGCATCAACCACAACATGTGCTCGAACAAAATTGCATCGACATCCACAAAAATCACTCTCTTCTGTCTTCCTCTTACATCAACCCCACTACCCATATTCTCTTTCCTCACCATATCAAACAAAACACGAAAAGGGTTTTCTTCTAGTACAAAAGGGTCCACCAAGAACTCCCTCTTCTCCTTCCCAACCACGACGGTCACCAGATCGTCTGAATCGCCGAATAAGAAGTCGTTTGATAAAGGCCGGTAGCCTAGCCGTGACCTCGAGCTGTACCGCCTTCTCAGTATTGAAACTGGCAAAACCAAGCAGTTCATGAGAAGGTTTCTACCAAGACTATGTTTTGAATTCTCAAGGAATGGTGGTCAGTCGTATGTATTGCTTGTTCGGAAGGGAAAGCGAAGGTTTTTATGAGGAAAAAGCGAGTTTTAATGTGGTTGAATTGGCCTGCAGCTAACGGCAAATGAAAAAAGAGAGAGAAAGAGGGGTTGGGGGTTGTTCTACTATACATATAGGTATATATACTTTGAAGGATGAAAAGTGTAATTTGGCATGTAAATAAAAGATATATTATGGTTATGGGTGGTAATCAACACGAGTCATTCGGGTTCAACTCGATCTGGACTTATATTCTAAACGAGTTGAGCTTAAATAATTTTTTAGACTTGTTTACAAAAATAAGTCTAAAAGACTTGACTCAAGTTCGTAAAGTTCAAATCATTTATATGTAAAATAGTTGATTTACTCGAGCTCGAGTTCTAAACGAACCAAACTTGAACATTTTTTTACGCTAGTTTAAAAAAACAAGCTAGCCAAGTTTGGACTCAAACTCGCAAAACTTGGCTCGATTAACACCCCTAATTACGGTATCCCAAATAAAATAGAACTGTATAGAAAATTATAATTTTTTAATGTCAAGGTATATTTTTTAAAATTGAAATTGAAAGTGCTTGAGATAATTAAAAATCAATTACAAAAGTTATAATCGATCATAAATTAATTCAATCAGTTGTTGTCTCTCGTTTACGAGTTATAAGTGGACCTTTAAGAATAATAATCCTTTAGAAGTTGAAACTTTTATAGATAATGCCCTTTGAAATTATTACTTACATCCCTTAAAAAATTACAAACTTAACCTTAAAAAACATTATAACTTTCGATACATTGTTCTGTACCATAATCTTCATAGTATATTAAATGGTATTACGTAGTTGTCATGTGATATTGCTGGGAAGAGAGCCGTTGAAGGGAGGAAAAATATTTGTGGTGGTAGAAGATGGGAATAGGAGAGAGAAAATGGTAGGCCAGAGGCGCGTTGGGACAGCGGGGTGTTTAGAGAGGTTGACAGACAGGTTCACCTATGAAAGCCGACAGGGCTCAATGTCCCACCATGAACAATAGCTTGAAATGGGTTCTTTCCCACCATAGATGCAAAGAATTCAGAACTCTCAAGCTCTGACTTTCACACAAATTACAAATAAGCGCGTGGAAATCCGATCCAATGGTCGACATTGTCCTCCTCTTGTTCCAAATAATTCAGAATTTGATTCGATATAGATCCGAATATAACTTTCTTATATTTATTTACTAGTTATTATCTGTGACTGAAGGCACAAAGTAATAAAAAATGATAAACAATAAACATATTTGTATTCATATCCAAAATCAAATCACAAACATAGATGAGAGATAAATGAATTTAAGTATCGGTTGCAGTGGGGGTGAGAAGTGGTGGTGGTAGGAGATGGTGATGGTTGTAGTGGGTGGCAATGACCGTGGTGGTGGTGGTGGCGGCGTCGGTGGAGGCGGCGACGGTGACGGCGACCGTGGTGGCGATGGTGATGGTGATGGCGGTGGTGGTGGCGATGGGCGGCGGTGGTGGTGGTGGTGGCAACGGCGACAGTGGTAGTGGCGACGACGGCGGCGGTGGTGACGGCGGTGGTGATGGTGGTGGTGGCAACGACGACAGTGGTAGTGGCGACGACGGCGGCGGTGGTGGCGACGGTGACGGTGACGGCGGCGGTGGTGGTGGTGGTGGAGGTGGCAACGACGGTGGTGGTGGCGGCGGTGGTGGTGGCTGCGATGGCGGTGATAGTGGTGGCGGTGGTGGTGGTGGCTGCGATGGCGGTGATAGTGGTGGTGGTGGCAGTGGTTGCGACGGCGGTGGTGGTGGTGGGGGTGATGACGGTGGTGGCGGCGGCGGTGGTGGTGGTGATGGAGGCTACAGTGACGACGGTGGTGGTGGTGGCAGTGGTGGTGAGGCGGTTTCAAACACTTTTTTTTTTTCAAAGTACTTATGAGAAATAATTTCTAGAAGTACTTTTAAAAAGTCACTCCAAACACACCCTTAGGGACCTATTTTTCCTATTAAATTTAGGATGTTAATATTAACCGTTTGATTAACTTTAAAGCAAAATTTAAAGCGATTTGAACCGCGAAAAATAAAAGTCACTTTGTTTATCTTTTGAAATTTGAATTGTAAGTTACTTTATTATATAGATATTTATTAGAGGTAACTCGTGTCTGAAGACACGGTACAATATGAATAATTTTGAGGGATGTTAGTACCTGTTGGATGAGCCTATTTGACACTGTCGAATGGACCTATTGAAACTTGTCATATTTTATATTATAGATAAATACTAGTTATTTCTTGTGCCTGAAGGCACGGAGTAATAAAAAAAAGGTCAACATATTTGTATTCACACCCAAAATCAAATTACAAATATAGAGGAGAGATAAAGAAATTTAAGTATCGATTGTAGTGGGGGTGAACGGTGGTGGACGACAATGCTGATGGTGGGAGACGGTGATGATTGTGGTGGGTAAGGCGATGATTGTGGTGGTGGTAACAGTCGTGGATGGGAATGGTGATGGTGGTGGTAGGTTTTGAGTGACGATGATGGTAGTGACGGTGGCGGCGACAACGGTGGTGGTGGTAGCGGTGGTAGTGGTGATGGGGGTGACGATGGAGGTGGGGGGTGGCGGTGGTGGCAGCGGCAGCGATAGTGGTGGTGATGGGGGTGGTGATGGTGATGGGGGCGACGGCGGTGGTGGGGGTTGTGGTGGTGGTGGTGGTAGAGGTAATGGTAGGACAGTTTCAAACACTATTTTTTTTTTTAAATACTTATGAAAAATAATTTCTAGAAGTACTTTTAAAAAGTCACTCCAAACACACCTTTAGGGACCTATTTTTCCTATTAAATATATGGTGTTAATATTAGCCGTTAGATTAACTTTAAAGTAAAATTTAAAGTGATCTCAACCGTGAATAGTAAAAGTCATTTTGTTTATCTTTTGATATTTGAATTGTAAGCTACTTTATTATATAGATATATAATTTATATTAGATCACAATTAGATTATATATTAGTTTATTCATATCCAAATTCCTAAAGTATATCCATTTACACCCAAAAATAATAAAATCTAAGGGTGATACGTGGAAGAGATCCAATGATCATAAAAAAGTCTGTGAGAGTCTATTCTTGACAGAATAGTTAAGGAAGTGAGATTCTAAGAATTCCGAGAAGCAAGGAGACGTGACATCATGAGTTGTCAGTTGAAACCGGTTCAGCACACGTCCGCACATCTCGAGAGAAAGGCCATGATTATTGTCCTGGCCGGAAAGGATGGCTTCGACGGTTGAAGATCATCCCTATAAATAACAAAATAAAGGTTACAGAGAAAAGATTTACGATCAAACACAACAAACTTTGCACAGAGTCCGCCTCTCTTCTATTTACTTGTTTTTTTTACTTCCGAGCAACTTTACTTTTTCTTGTAATTCATCACTTTGGTGATTTTTACTACTTTTATTTAATATTAAGTATTGTATTCGTTTCATCTTCCAAATTTATTCTATCTGTTACTTTGTATTCCAAATTTCTTTTTACATATTTGTCTACTCCGCCGTTAGTTGAAAAATTATTTAAAATCCTTGAACTCTAAGACATAAAAAAAAACTTAAAGGTAACCTTACAACTCACTACAATCGCCTAAACAGTTACAATTTAGAACCTCACACCGGTTCAAATAAGTAAAATCGTACATGTTTAGATCTTAAGTCCAATCGAACTTTGACATGTCCATAATCCGAAAATACACCAAACAATATCGTAAAACATATTCAAATTCGAATTCAAATTCAAATTCAAATTCTTAAAATCAACCAAAGAATTCGAATCGAATTTGGATAAAAAAATCCAATGTATTCATAGGCCTAGAGGTAGATAGATACCTCTCATGTATAGTAGGTTGGTTTATACTTGGGATGAATACTTTCATAGTTGTTTTTTGTTGGAGGTTGGGAGCTGGGGGTTGGGGGGTGCCTATAGTGTGTATATGGGTTGTCTAGTTTTTTTCACTTCAAAGAAATGAAATTTATATATGGAAGATTACTCTTTGTTACATGAAATGGGGTTTATATCTTCCAACCACTTTGACTACAACTAAAATTTTGGAGTAATCAACGTATGGAGGACACTCTTTAACCCCAGACAAAAAAAGGGTGAAAAAAAAAATCTAAAATTTGGATCATATTCTCGGTCGCATATGGATCATATAATTACCGTGATAAATCTCTAAATGAAAATATTAGAAATCGATAAGTTTTGATGTTGTGATCTCCCTTTCTGAAATAGAACACCTAGATATTTTTTCACGAAAAATGTAAATATACTCAAAAGACTTCGGGATTTTTACTCTTAAAATTGAATTAATCAACCTAGAAATAAAATTGTCATGATACGAAAGATTAGGTAACCACGAACCACCTCTCTCTCTCTCACCAATTCAGAGCAGAGCATAGCCGTCTTGCATGAGAAGGGTAGTGGTAAGTATACGTATCCGTCTGGCCCTGGGCCGTGTGAATGAAGCGTTTGTGTTGTGTCAACCTTTTTCTTTTACGTACTAACTAACACGGTTTTGTTTAGGTTTGATGCCAACTAATATCTGCTGTGGACGGCGGTGGTGGTCGGTCATCTTGTTTTGACTGCATCGTCATTGTTGTCCCTTTCCTTTGGTTGCATCTGTCAATCTTCCTCGCCCCTTCCCTGTTTCTCTCTCTCTCTATGCTTCAAGAGAGAGTTTGAGTCGCAGAAACCGATTCTTTGCATAAAGGGTAAGGGACTAAGGGTGCGTAAGTCTCTCGTGTTAGTTCAAATGAAAAGACCTTCATACTGTTGTATGGGGAGACTGTTGGTTTAATCCCGACTCATCCAATAGATACAAGTGGTGCGAGGGTGAATTGGATTACAATGTGCATATTGTGTCCTTACCTGTTGTGTTGTGGCTTTAAAGCAGCCATGTGGACACCATACCATTTATCCCATTACACCATGTCTTTAAAATGGTCCAACCACTAAAGACTACAAATTGAGTTAAAACCATGTGGTAGTTGTCTCTGGCTCTTAGTTAAACTCATGGAAATGAAAGATGAAGCTTCCGTTTGGCAATTTCTTAGAAATTCCAGCCCACCCACCCACCCCAAAAAATAGATAATAAAAAGCAAGAGAACTATGCAAAAGGTCACTGCATGACTCTGATTTGAAGCTAATTTTATCTATATTCTTACATGCTAACATCAATTTAGTCACCCTCTGATGGGTGAAAATACCCATACTATAAATATAATTGGGCTTAACCCCCCATCATGACAATGCATATCCACCCCCTATGACCCTTTGATTAGAAGGTCCCAAATCTCGTGACACTAATCAATACCTTCCAATCCTCTAAACGTTGCATCACCTACAATGAATTGGAGTAAAACCCATAGCATAAAAAGGGTTCGCCATCGCGATGAGATAGGTGATATAACAAGGATTGAAGAAATAAAAACCAAAACAGGATTTCAATCCTTCAAATGTGACTGATTAGAAAATCTTGCTCACATTATGTATCACAGGCTATGATCAAGACGTGATGATAGTGATCCATAAACCATGTTATTTTTACACCCATTTGAAATGAAAGATGACCTCTGAAAAAGAATTTCATGTTTGATTATTGTTCATCATGTGAGTTTTCACTTGTGCTCAATAACTCCAAAGCTTACCCCCCCCCCCCCCCCCCCCCTTTTTTTTTTCTTTAAAGGGAAAGAGCAATTTCATTAGAAAAGTAAAAAGCATCTTTGCTTACCACTTTGTAAAAGTAATCTATATGTATCTCCGTGTCTGATTAAGACACTTGTATATATATGTATACTACAAAAAACATTTAAATTAGAAAGAGCAAACCTGCACAAGAAAAAAAAAACAAAAATAATTAGGAAATAAAAGCAATTCAAAAAGTACTTGAAACGGAAAAATACAAGAACTACTTTTGAAAAAAGAGTCACTAAAAAGTACCAAGACTACTTAGCTTTCAGTTGCACCAACAAAGGTGGCAATCCCACACAATATGCTACTCCAAAGACTTGGAAAACATGACCAAACCCAAGAGATAATTCAAATGGTAATAGAGATGAACTATAAATTTAAACGTTCTAAATTCGAATTTTAGCAACCGCTTAAAATTAGACCATGAAAAATTTATCCCTCATGAATACCCTAGTCCCGGCGTAAATAGCTTGCCTTTGACCAGACCAGAGAGGTGATTAGTAGAGGCATCCCTAACCGTTGAACAAAAAAAAAGGAAAAAAAGGACCAGGGCAAATGGGCAATACTACAAATCATTACCATTCAGTCAGAATCAATTATAAGACTGCTTGCAATGAAATCCCATTCTACTCAATCGAAGGCTTTCAAAACATCTGAACACAAGTTTACAAAGAAAGTAAGGCCGGGTACTGAGAAATGAACTACACGAACAATATGTAAGTGGAGTGATTCTAGTAATAGTAGTAGTTAGGAAATGGCGCCTTCAACTTCCAACAAATTAGATCCATGTCTCAAGGCCATGGAAAATATTTGAACTGGCTGGATAAATAAAAGCTAGATAACTCAAGCCTAGAATAGAAAAAGGGCTCCGATAAATCGCCTGTTAGCATTTGCAATCAACCTCTAACCTCAATGCTGAGAATCAACAAGTCAATACCCAGATTATTCCACCGTCAATTGGGAAGCATCTTCATGGTGGTGTTTGCCCATCCCCCACTAGTATACATTGGCATATTGTGTGGAGGGTGGTTAGCATTATTGTAGTGCCCCGAGCTATGATTAAGAGGACTATTACCATTCTCATCAGATGACTCACTTGAGGCCCCTTGGGAGGAAGGGCTGACCCCTGCTACTGGGGCACCAAAAGTTAACATATTGGAGGGTGGTGCCGGAGACAAACCCATTTTTGATTTTTTTCCATCTGCAATGAAGCTACCCACGATAACCTGGTAGTGAATAAATTCAGAACTAAGAGGCACATCAAGTAACAGAAACAAAAAAACGGAGGGGTACAGACAAATATCAGTAGACATTAAAACTTTTAACTACAGTAAACATATTGACCACCATATTTAGCTTTTAACTACAACTATTTGAACTTCATCAAAAAAACAAAAAGGTGCTTTGCATGAGAATACCCTAGTCAGTAGACAAACCTGTACAGGTGTTGCAGCCATCAGCATTCCTGCAACACTACCCCCCAAAACACGACCATCTGACCCTGCCAAGGACACACTGAGACCGCCTGTTCTGCTACGGTTACCATTACTCTCTGACAGCAAGAAGGAGCCCGTTAAAGAGATAATCTCAAATCGGCCCTGCAAAGAAGAAATATCATCATGACAGTTCATATATAAGAATGGGTAAGGACTGATATTAGAAGCAATAAATATTAAAATGAAGAAAAAAGGAGAAAAAAAGCTGGCTTAGGGAGGTCTTGGTTCAGTTCATAACCAGGGGGACTGGGGTACGGGTAGGTCTTAGGTTGAATTTACTCAGAGCTAGAACTATCAAAAGACCTAGATGTTCATTTGCACTATTTCATTTATAAACAACGGGTGAGAGGTACAACATGTAAATAAATTAAGTGCAGTTGGCCCATCCAAGTGAAAAGACTGAATGATAGAAGTACACCAAAAAATAGAAGTTTTTCCATAATCAAAAGGAAATTTACCCCGGTCAGCTTGACTTCTTGTCTGAAAGTTTACGAGTACATCAAGCAAATCAAGAGCTTACTGTTGACAAGCATGAACATTTCATGTGATTCAACCACAAATCATCAACGGTTCTAGCCAAGTGAATATCCATAGTTATCAGTTCAATTTGTACAAATAGGTTTGATTCAAGCATGGATCAATGCGTTATCTGTTAAACTTCCATAACCAACATGAAAAACAACAAAAAAGTGAACAATTTCAAGCATCTATGTCGATATTATAGTTTAGAAAAAAAATAAGGCCACGCACACATCATTGCAAAATCTTTGAAGCCATTGAGTTCCATTTGCCAAGATAAAAATAACATAAAGGCATGGATGTTCTAACTTACAGAATAAAGAGAGCACATGAACTAGTTAGTTGCGCGCTAAAGAGAAGGCAGACAATTGATTGCTTAAAATTTTAGAACATGCAGCATTTGCGGAAGCAACCACTAGAAGCTAAGAAGCACGAACATGGATACGACAAAACGCAGATACGACATTTCTCAAAAAAATCGGCCACGGACACATTAGGGACATGCTATAGATAATTGTGTTTTCGATATAAAATCATATAATTTATCGCAAATACAGTTGCTAATTATATTATTTATAAAAACCTTAGTACTTTAAATCATCTAATGTGAATTTTTGGACTAAAGCATCATAATAGTCAATAATCACCAAATTTTTTTGTAGACAACTCGTACCCAACATATATAATTGAGATAATTGCTATTATTTTCTCAATTCTTTTTTTTTTAACACTTTGATACATCTTTTGTTTTTATTATTATATTTTGAGTACAAACATAATATATCTTGTCTTTGTAATTATATGTACTCTCATAGTATAAGATATTTTATTAATCAAATTTTTAAACTTTGTTAATCACATGTCAACACATGTTTATTGTTTAGTAGTAGACTTGGTCCAAAAAAGTGTCGGACACGTCACCAATGAAGTGTCAGACATGTGTCCAAAATTAAAATTTTATTATTTAATTATGGACCGATAAAAAAGTATTAGACATGTATCCGAAAGTGTCCGAGGAGTGTCCGTGTCGGACAAATGTCCACCACAAATACGTCATCTTCTTGAGAGTGTCCGTCCTTCATAGACTAGAAGTATGTAAATTGATTAGTTTTGAGAGTTTAAATTATATACAGCGTTTATGGGGGCATAAATCCATGGAGATCTTTATGTTAAAACTTGACTACTATGACTATTTTGGTAGACCCTTTAGATATACCTATGAGTTTTGAGAGCTTTTAAAAATATATGCTAAGAGTTTCAGCGAACAAAGATCCCATGGATAGCTTTGTGTTAAAAATTTGGCTACTATGACTATTTTAGGAGATATTTAATTTCCAGGAACTTAAAAATTTATATATTCTAAGATTATATTAGAGCACCCAAATATTCTACCAGAAACATGCAGTCCCCCTATATCAGGTTCTCAGTTTCTATTTCGTTTGCATAAAAAATGAGAGTGCAGCTTTCAAATGATAACCAATTGCAACTCTCTTGGAAATTGGTCTACTCAAAAATCGGATGCATCTTATGCAATATCAATTTGGAATCAGAACATCCAAGTTGATCCCAGAAATGTTATGTCTGAATTTACAGATCAACGGAGTATTTACTCAGGTATCCATGATAGCCCAAAAAATAGTACTCAAGCTAAAAGGTTGTAGCAGCAGATAAAGAAGATAATATAGTACTCAACTAATGTCTATGACTCTATACTTCTGTGACTTAATCCACAAGAGAAGATGAAATTACATTGTTCCAGCGCTATAAAACAATAGCAATGATTAGGTAGACCAAATGTTTTGAAGCAAAATATAATGTTTTGACTTGATTGTATTCTTTAGAAATTATTCGAGCCGAAACATGTCAAGAAAAAAAATAATATATAAAACTCATGGACATATATTTCGATTATTAAGTTATAGGTGAAACCGTGCCTATTTTTCATTTGTCCCCAGATTGTCTAGGAGTAAACTAGTGGATTTCGATTATGCCACATGAGAACGAGGGACCACACCCATTTATCCCGAACTTGGTAACTCGCAATTTTGGCAGGATTTTGAGTGCCCCCATGTTGTGCAGTTAGAAAGATTGACCGCAATCTTAATGGTACCACCCACCATGTCGTTGAATACAACCAATAAAGGTTTACCTTTTCTTTGTCATTCAGGAAGTCCACCCAAGGACGACTTCATACAATTCTAGCTAAGAGCTTGAGAAGCGGGTTAAGGGTGAAGCACCGGGGGAGCTCCTAAATCCTATCCCAAATTTTTTTTTTACTCGTAACTCAAAAAGGACAAAGCATTGAAAGAACACGGGGAATGGACAAATAATCCTAACCATTCTCATGGGAGAGGCTTGCAAGACTACAACATTAACCGAGGTTGAAAAAGCTTTAAGAGAAAGTGTTGGTTCTTCCATATTTAGATATGGATATAGATCCATATAGAGATCTATATCTTTCTATCGATAGATAAGTCTATTGAGAAATGGATATTGATCTGGTTTCAAGATCTATGAACAAAATAGATCCCTAAATATCCATTTGAAAAAAGAGATGAATAGATAGACGAAACCAGCTGAAGAAAGGGAGAAAATTGACTTTAAGAAAGAAGGGCATTCTATTTAGATTATAATCTTAGTAAAGGCATGTTAGCGCTTTAGTTTGATTTCTCATTAGCGCTCCCCTACCCTTATTATATTAGTTTAGACATAAAGGAACTAGAGGAAAGCCTTTTGACAACCTTACTAATGAATAGAAAGGGGATGCGCTCAAGCATGCGAAGAAAGCTCTTCCAGCTTCCCTTATATTATATATAGAAAGATTTTGAGAAAGGTGTTTCTTCAAATATCCCATAAATTCAGTAGAGGCTTCAAACAAAGCTTGTAGTTTAGGAGTGCGAAGGTTTGGAACCCTATACAAGGGGCTACCGCGCAATGGCTTTCTCTAATAGAAGCTCGCGCTTCTTCAAGTTCCGGTTGCTGCTTTTCATTTTGATAGGAGTAAGTGCTTGCTGCTCGTCAAAGCCATAGCTTGCTGCTCGCTCACTGTCTACTAAATGAGCCTTCATTGCTAGTAGAATCAAGAAAAAATGGCACCAAGTAGTTTCTCTTTCCTTCCAATTCAGTCATAGGAATCAAAAGTTATCCCATAATACTAGGAATTCAGTTTCTTAGTGGAGACTTGTTCAAGTAATTAGCGTCCCCGTCATTAAGTCAACTGAGATAATGAATAGTCATTTCATCTTTTTAGTTGGAACTCTAGGCAGTCCACGACAAAAGATAAGGAGACCAATTACCCTAGGGTCAAGACTAAGAGGAATATGAAAACCACTGCTGCCATTGGTTCAAGTATGGTTTAGAATAATAGCTTCCATACTTATTTGTCTTTTGTTTCTTTTTTGGGAGATTATCTCCACTGTGTCGCATACAAATCCAAATAACTCCTTCTGACAATAAATAACCACCCTCCACTCAAAATAAATATCCAATGGCATTTAATTTATTTCAAACTTCGTGGTATCTGAATCAAAAACAAGAATTTCTATCACTAAATCCCGGTTTTATGAACAAGGATAATAGGACCCATTGAAGATGTCGCTTATATCTGCAGTCCAAGCCTAGAAGCAAGTCTAGAGACTCAAGAAGGAGAGGAAGCACATCCAAAGAATAACTAAAACTAAAAAAAATAGGACGATGTTACGGATTACTAATCATTTACTTTTCGAGGAATTCTTCACAGTTGTGAATGAATGATATTTTCAGTCTTTTCGATCTTGAGGGACAAAAAAGAATAGAATAAGAGAAAGGGGTAAGCACGGGCAGAAATGGCAGAAGCTTGGAATACCAAGTATATGCTATTCAGAAATCATAAACTGTCTAATGCACTTCTTCCCAAAATTCATCTCAAAAAAATGAACCTTATTTATTTGGAAGCTAAGACAAGATAGCACCCACAACCCCAAGATTGTAAGATTCTCAGCAGTCTTGAAGAATCCCTAGAGGAAGATCACTTTCATAGACAAACGCAATTCTGTGAGCAATAGATAACAAGCTTTCCCAACTATTTCAAGAAGAAAGAATAGACAACCCCCGGCCAGCATATATTTGAAAGACATCGTGGCAAAAAAAAATATCAATGTAAGCTTCAATTAAAACAATACCATGACACTCTGTTCTAGAATTTAAATACAAAATGGAGCCCATATTGACAATATAAAGGTATATAATTCCAATTGCAAACAGACCTCATATGTCACAGTTCCACCAGTCATCGCTGGTTGGCGAAGGGTGACATTGCAGATTGCACCATTTGCAGATAGAATACAAACCGTGCGTGGTCCTTGCTGTGAAAAGGCCATTATCTTAGATGCTATATCCTGCAAACCAGAGAGCACCCGAATGGGATTATTGCATATTAGTCTGCAAAAGGAGATCCACTAGACAATCCTCTCAACAAATAAGCTAAAAGTTGAATTAGGAAGCACAAAAATAGGCATAAGGGGTAATGTGAAAAATAACATTCAGCATAATTGTAGTCAACAATTATGAATACATAATATTTCCCCAAAAAAAAACTATAAATATATAACATTAATCAAAGGAAAAGCATAATATACTTGATCATATATTCCCATCAAATGAGAACCCAACAATTATTTGATGCCAAAAGTGTAAATTGAGCTCAAGCTTCTTCCAAGAGTTCCCCTCTTCTGAAAATTATTCTCCGTATCCTAATTAAGTTCATAAACTATAGTGGTTATCATTCGTCATCTTATTAATTTAATAAACAAATTGCATCTCGAAACAACTTCTCTTGCTTCCCAACATATGCAATATGGATTTGGGTCCTCTTAACTGAGCTGCCTTGGACGGTGCCAAAAATTCAACACTTCAAACCACTTGAGCGTAGAGGGAATTTGTTTCGATCCAAAAAAAGAGAGACCCACTGAGGGGATCAATCCGTATTGATGCTTGATTAGGCATGGTCTAACCATCTGATATGCATACTTACTCCTAAGCCCCCACTATGTTTCTGCTGTTATTAAAGGGATGGAATCATCATGTCAAGATAAATCTTTCTTATAATATATTAGGATTCATTTCATGGAGAAGTCAATCACAAACAAAATCTAATGGCACCAGCACAGCATCCACAAAGAAACCTCTAACAGGAGTTTAAAATTTTAAGCAGGGAGTTGCATCGGATCATTAATAGCAATTATTCAAGACAATGACACTAGAATCAGTATTCAGCTCTTTGGAAGGCTCAAAATTGACTTCACCAGCACGGAAAACTGCCAGGGTCAGTGTTTTGTTGGCTAATGCTACAATAAATACGAAGACATTAAAAGCTAATAGCACAATTGAGCTTTAAATTTCCGATATCAAAGGCTTCAATCAAGAACCGTAGTAACCTTTCTAGACTTCAAGCAACACAGGCTACAACCATAGAAGCTGGATTACTTTGCTTCCATAAAACATCCCTAAATCTTAAACAATTATTAAAAAATAAACAAAAGGGTTTACTTAACTACGTGTACTTAACACTATGAAAATTACTGAATAAACCCACAATTTCATTGAAGAAAATTAGAAGTCTACCATTAATGAAACACATTCCAGTATTGTCAAGTCAACACGTGCAGAAACTTAGGTATTCCAAAAAAATGCGCAGTCTTTAATAATACAAAGAAAGTAATGGCAATGCTTTATAAAAAAACCACTTAAATGAACCCTAAATCTTAGTTAGAATATCTATACACTAAACTAACCTAAGAGACTAACCAAAGCAAAAAAATAACAATTAAATGTTCCTATCACAATTCAATAAGCACCAATTGGCATAATAATAAATAAACAAAGCCACATTACCTCCCCTGCTTTGACCAAGATAACATGCGGTGTAAACCCAATTCCAGGTGCTCCTACCCACAAAGAAACTCAATATATCACTACGATGGCAATAATGACTAAGTATTTTAAAATGTACCATAACAAAGCCATCAACAGAAAAACCTCTGATAATCACCTAAAGCATCTAGTTGTTTCTTCCCCGACCCCGCCGGCCTCCCTCTATTCCTCTTCGTCTGAGGGTCCGAATATGGGGTCCCACCACCAGAATCAGCATGACCCACCGCAGAAATCGAGGTAATAGGAGTAGGGACCAACGTCAAACCAATATTATTACCACCGTCCGGAGAGTACTTTCTGGGCCGCCCTCTCTTCTTTCTGGCGGGCTCAATGCTGAACCCAGAAGCTCCAAACCCAGAGGAAGGAGAAGATCCATCGCCATAATCCACCGGTTTTGATGCAGAAGTCGCGATAGAGTTAAAAGGGAATCGAGGGTTTTGCATAGTAGTAGCGGAATTGGGACTGATCATGGGGTTAGTGTTGTTGTTGTGGATGGGTATGGTGGGAGTGTAAGAGTTGGGATGTTGTGGTAGTAGCCCCATCATCATGCCCGGTGGGGGTGGTTGTTGGGATTGTTGGTGCTGTAGTGATGCCGATGCTGGGGATTCTTGTGAATCCATTTTGACAGATAGAAAATCCAAGGAGGGTTCAGTGTGATGCAAGATATTTTTGTTTGGGTTTTGATTTGTTTTCGAAATGCAAGTTGGTTTGAGGCTGTTGCACACTCAAACCTACTACTCTGTGCGTGTGTGTGAGAGAGAGAGAACTAAAAAACTGAGAAGCAGCAGGGCCGAAAAATGGTTGTGGAGAAAGAGAAGGGAGGGAGCGGGGAGAGGGGGTTTAGAATTTTAGGGTTTTGATTAGATACGTGTCTGGTCGTGTCCAATTTTTATGAGTTCCTCTCTGATTTTAACACGTCAGCAAATACTAATATAGGCTCCTTTAAATGCACAATTTTCTTTTTTTTCTTGATAAATTATTTTAGAGAAACTCACTTATATATAAAAAAATCTCCTTTAAATTCATAATAAGTAATTTATCGAGAAGAAAAATAAAAAATATAAATTATAATAATAAACCTCACTCCGATTTTATGTATTTACATAAATTATTAAATATATTCTAAATTTTGTACCATAATTGTAATCTAGATGTTCCAATAATCATGATTAAGGATCCCCCGGGGGGGGGGGGGTGGGATTCTTAATTTTAACTTCTTGGATGAAATATGACTTCTTGTCCCAAACCTCTCGTCCTACTAATGGAATGTTATCTCTTACTCTTTACCATAGACTACTTCTAATAACCCATGTAGCAACTCTTTATAGAGAAATATCACCGTGGGTTAAACTGGACAGCAAACCCCTTACATTCCCCAATGGGAGATCAGGGGGATTCAACCAGACAACGCCATTTGATCACGGATTCAAACCTTGCCAAAACATGTTTGGTAAAGGGCAAAAAAACCCAGCTCTTTTCGGGTTAAAAAGTACTTCTTCTTAGGATTTGAATATTATTTAATTGACCATGACAACCAATCTTTTTCCGGGGTGAGTTAACATGAAGGGTAAATTACACTTTACCCTTATTTCATTTTACACCCTTAATTATAAAATTTTGCACATTATACTTTAAAGTATCAATTTTATTTCATATCACTCTAATAAATAACGACAAACTTAAAAGTCTTTCAAAGGAGTGAAAGAAACCCCAAAGAGCTTCACGCCAAATACTTAGTACCACTTTATTTTACCTTTTACAACTAAATACTTGCTGGGAAAAAAGAAAAAGGTCCATTAAAGGAAGAAAATTTAAAATTTAAGAATGAAAAAGTCTTGAATTAGTATTTTTCTTGATTTTTGACCTACACATGTGTAATAGACAATTGTTTATTGACAATACAGACCACTCACATGCGCATTTACCGTCAAAAAATTGACATTCGTTATCAATTGGCATGATATGAAACAAAATTGATACTTTAGCGTATAATGTGAGAAATTTTATAATTGAGAGTATAAAGTGAAACAAGGGTAATAGCTCAAGGGGGTAAGGTGTAATTTACCCTAACATGAACACCAAGAAGCTGTTGGCCCTTTTTTAATCTGCAACAAGGTGTTGGTTTTACTCGTACGGAGTGTTCAGAGAGCCTTTTCAATATCGACTAAAAATCTCAATCCAAATTCACCCAGTCGAAATAGATTCAAAATGTGTGGGGACGCCTTCGAAATCGCAGGCGGGAAAGGGAGGAAGGGGAGGGGAGGTTGAGATTTTTTCATCCCAGACTCCAAAAACTAACAGCAATATACACTCAAAGATGTGCCAAAACAACAAAAAAATAATTGTGGCAAAATGTAAGACCACTCAGAAACACAAATGCCTACCCCTCCCTCCAATGTGACTCCTTTACAAGGCAAATAATAAGCCAAATCTCCACTCCAAATGATCCTATTAACAGAACCGTACCAGAAAGAACATATATATATATATAAAATAATACAAGAACCAGAGGAGGACTTGCAGCTATTCGGAGAGCCAATGGTCATCATACCTTATCAACAAGGCAAGCCATGCAATAGTCCCTTTTAACACCAGCTACATCAGCTCGAGTAAGTTCCACTCTCCAGGTGAGTCGTCATTGAAAAAAAGAAAAGCCCTTCTAAGTTACTAGCACCTGATTTCATAAGAACCAGCTTTGGTAATATACCGAACCCACTCGACAGTATTGTATCCACTTTTCTCCCATACCTGCAGACAGCAGACAAGGTGAAGCAGCATATTTAAAAAGGAAATATTATTCATAAATCATCCAGTTCAATATATTTACTTTGAGAAAACGGACACGTAGACCAGATGCTGTAAACATAGGAACCTGCAAGAACAAAAATGTCAATCACGAAGCTTTTGAAGAATATTTTGTGGTATGATTAAGAAACTGCATTCAACAACAGTTAATGCCAATTGCATGTAGACAAACATTATATAGCCTACCATTCCAGGTGATTTATTTTGATCCGAGGTATTTACAATATCAAGGGGAGGGAATGCATAAAAATTAAATTACATGAAACCGAAGTGCAATTTTGAATAAAATAATCTTATTCCAGTCGCTATAAGCAACCACTTAGGCACCTGAAATTCCATTTGAATTGGTGGCCTAGTCCAAGACTTCTTTTCTGCAATTGTGGAAATCAGCTCCACTTCAGCACTCAGGGTTGGCTCAGTTTGTCCAGGAAATTTTCGTATCCTGCAAGGTTCCATGCCACGCATAATAATGGCTGTCAACTAAACCGAGAAACATTCAAACAACAAAAGTAATGCACGCATACAAACTACTGCTAAAATGACTAAGTCATCTGCAAATAGATGCGCTTAAGTCATACATATTTGTAGCTATATCATTTTATTAATAGAGCATCCACCATGACATGCACCCAAATGAAGAATATCCAAAGACATCTTGAAATTCAGATATTTCTGCAGTACATCACAGTATCTTCACATGCATTGATGGTCTGAGCAAACAACTGTTGGTCCATGACCAAGGTTTTAGTTGCATGCTAATTTACAAAACCATGAATGCTTTTCTAATTTCTTCTATATTTTTCCCTTCCAACAAGTCCAAGTGTTTATGTAAATCTTTTTGAAATCAGATTGTGGTCATTTTGAACAAGATTAACTACCCACCTTAAAACTTCAAGAGACAGGCTTCAATCCTTGTTCTCAATCTCCAGTTAAATCTCAAACAAAAAATAAGTAGTATATTGAATGATGGACCCAGAGGCCCAAGGACCGGTGATGGTTAGCAACCAAATTGAAGAATTTGGCAGGGGGGAAAAAAGAAAATTTATAATTGTTGTCCAAGAGCGTTAATTATCTGCAGGGACTCCCTCAAATCGGTGCACAAATGGAAACTTACATGTGTGCGCGAGCATATATTTAAAAGTATGAGACATAAAATTTTCAAGAAATAAAAGATGTGTCATGCAATATTACTTAGTTGCTACTTCCCAATGGAAAATAGAAGTTCTGTACTTTTCCTCGACAAAATCCCAAAATTACATAAAGCATAGTGTGCTCCTGTTACAGAGAAAACTCAGAAAAGTAACGAGGATATGGCACCTTGCTCGCCCGCCACAACTAGGATTGGTATTTCTAACCGCAAGAACATTTTTTATTTTAAGAAATGAAGCACCAAGTTCTACATGCAACATTTAAGTAAGGACGATACAATCATAATCTTCTAAGGAAAAACGAGAGTAACGTATGTATAATGAAACACCATAAATTAACGGGTTCAGGTACTCACTTCCAGACCAAGCAGTCAATAGATGCATTGTACTTTGCTCGACCTGATGTCACTTGGAAACTTGTTTTTGCTGTTTGTTTTGGTACTGGAATCTTAACCACAACACCAAGCGCAAACATTTTTGCACCAAAAACGCTTTTTACCTGAAATTAATATCCATGTATTAGAGAGATATATAAATGACCATCAACATTTTTTAATGTAAAATACAATAATTGATACAAACCTTGACATTCACTTCCATGCGCGTGCGACCCAATTCCTTGATAGTTGGCAGCACCCGGAATGGAAGATTTACACCCTCGGTGATACGATACCTATGGTGAAGATGATCATAAACATAGGCATCAGTATATACAGAAGTATTCACAGAAGTAATGGAAGATCATACTAATTAAAAACCACTAAGAAAGTATTTAAAAAACACACATAGATATAGGCTTTGGTTCCACAGCCAATACGAATGAGGGGCCGAGGATACAGACTTTTTTGGTTGTAGAAATGGACCCTACTTGAGAGCAAAATGGTACGCAAATAATATGTGCAAGTACATTATACAACAAGAGCTAAAGACTACCACAAATAAAAAGAAACTGTGGGCTTACTTCATCAGTTCAAATTCACCATCTGGTGGCACGAAGCTGACAGTCTTTTCTGCATTAAACCTTGTCAAATTTACACACTGATGGAATGTAACATCATCAAGCTCGATAGTTTTCCCACTGCATAAGTTAGAATGGTAAAAACTAGGTTAGCAAGTAAACATAAGCAACTCATCATGCAAAGCTCGAACTAACTAACATTAGATTCTGAACTGAGATACATGAAATCAGTAGATGTGAACAACATTCAATATAAAACAAAAACGAGAAATCAAACCTCTTGAGTTTGGATAATTGCAAACTAAAGAAATCAACTGAAGAACATGGTATCAAAGACAACAGCAAAGAAACAAGATATTTGAACCAAAAAAAAACTATTAGCTGATGTAATCAGGATATCCATATAGACTTTAATGTGTACTTACAAAACCTGGCCTTTATTGCACTTAACAAGCATGACAAGAACCTAAACAGATCAGGTTATCTGACTTCTAATAAGAAAGACAATCCTGAGCACCTAATGAGGTGCTCAATGACAAAAATTTTCAAGGTGGAATGGATAATGCCAGTTTGATAGGAAATTTATTAAATAGTTGGGGGGAAGTTGTGACGAGTGAGAGGAGACGGGTTCGGAAAATTTTGGGGGACATGCCTTTATGCCATGTAGATTCTTTGGAAAAAAAGTAATATGCAGCCCTTTATGGGAGTTGAGAAAAAGATTATTAGATCAATGCATATATTCCGAATATCTTGTTTGAATGGATGCATGAGGCTATTCCTACAATAGATTTTTCCAAAGAACTTTGGGAGTTCTATTTTCTGTTTTTCGTGTTTTTGTATATGGCTCCTGTATACATCCATTGTGTATGGGTTGCACCCCAATTTTGGCCCTTATACTGTTTTTTCAGTTTATTTATCAATGACAATTTTGTGCAGCGTTACCTGGATATCACAAATTTGACCTGCGAAAGCAGTCTTTGCGCAAGAGGGGGGGTAACGGGAGAATCATGCACTAGATTGCCATTTTTTAGTATTTTTGCTTCATCTATTAATGAGAAGTTTGTAGACATAAGAACCATTTGCTAATATTATGACAACCTACGAGACTGGTGATCAGGGTTTGATGAATAATACCAGCAATGTTCTGAAGGCACCTGGGGCAGATAACTTATGATTTTCCATATAAAATAAATGGCTCCAAAACAAATGCTAAAAAAGGTGATGAACAGGAGGTGGTGATGTTCAATGAGGAAGTTTACTATGCCTAATGCAAACAGGACAAGGGCCTTCTTCGATATCACCATTATCTAAAGACAAGGCTCATTAGAGAAATATTATTTACCCTATAACAACCAAACACAAGTTAAAAAAAAACTCTTGGTAAGGATATAATCAGGGGCAGAGCCACCTTACGCCCAGGGGGCACATGCTCACCCTCAAAAAAAAAATTTCTAAAATTACTTATATATATTTTAACCATTTTTTTAAAATATTAAATTATGTCCACCCTATTTTTTAATCAAGACCAAAAAATGTATGATATATCCATGAGTTTACTTATAATTTTAACATTTATTTTAGTAATTATCACCGATATGATAGAGAATATATTTTATTATGTAATCGAATGAATGATAAATAGTTAAGTGATAATATGATTGTGGATATAAATAATAATAAAGTTAATGCAAGACTTTTAATAAAAATTCATCGAAATCAATTCTAAATAGTTTTGATTAAACTTTGTTTGGTAAAATGATATAATTAGCCTTTTTTTTTTGTCATTTGTATCTACTATACTTAGCAATTTTAGTCTTTTAAGTTTAATGAATTTTTAAGAATTAAATAGGATATAATTAAATATAAATGTATTATTCTATTTTTATCAATTACAAGAAAAAAATTACGCTTGTTAAAAAATATAGTGCCCACCCTGAAATAATTTTCTGGCTCCGCCCCTGGATATAATGGAGATTTTATGCTGAAAATTGTCCTTAAAAATATCTACCAGATAGATGAGGGATTGTGAAGTACGAGACAAGTGAGCCTTCAGAAGCTACCTTTTGGTAGGACGTGACTTAATCTGCGATTCTTTCTCGAGGCCAATTTTGTCATTCAAACCCAACTTCAGATCAGGCATTCCAGAAAGGAAGCACTTCATAAGAATCTTCCCAGTAACGTCGCAACGCAGAACGCTACCTAAAATCACCAAATCATTTACACACAACAAGAAGAAAAACAAATAAAGCAAGATGCGTCCAAAAACTATAATGTACCTTTTGAAGACATAAGAAGATTAACGCTTTCCACAATATCCAGAAACACCTGTTCAAAAAGGACGATATAATCCAGCAGAAATGCAATAATCACTGCAGACAAGGCAGGGTGGAAAAAAGAAAAAAAAAAGACTACCTCATTCTTCTTATAAGCAAGACCCTCCCTACGCCACCCGACAGCACCAGTAACTTGCAAAGTTGCATTGGGGACTGGTTTATCTGCAGGCTATTTAGTTTTTGCACAGGGTGAAAAGAAGCCAGAATGATCTTCAAAATACTTGTTTACACACGTCTTACATATGATGTAGTATTTCTTCAAACTACAACATTCTCTATATAATGTAAAAGATTAAAAATTATTTCTAACCTTGGATGAGAATGGTGAGCGTACACCTTCCTGAGTGATGTACAGCTTCAAAATTTCAGGTGAAAGGTTTTGAGGATAACCAAAATCCATGATTTCTGCAATTTTACAGTAAGTATCAAGGACTTGGCAAATATGTAGTTACTAGTTACTCTGGTTCTGTAAAAAGTTTGCTTCCCCATACATTTGTTTCACATCCAAGTGCCTGCATGTGGCTTCAAAAGAAAAAACCCATTCTATGCACACAGAAAGTATTACAATATTCCGAACTTAGATGGTCTTACTTTAAAAATAGGAGTCTGGACTCCAGAAAAACATATCAATCATGGCACAAAATACAATAAGCACTGCATGGAAATAGGGCAGTGACTGACAGCAATATGCACGGCTTGCGTATGTGTCCATATGGATACTAGAAGATATTGTACTGATTGATGCCTAAAATAAATTAATTAACAAAATGATACACCACAAAAGTTTTTCTTTTAATATATAAAACAAACTACACCATAAAAAAGATGTTTCCTTAAGTCCTTATTTAGGAATCTTACACTCCGGAAAATACTTCGACATTCAAACTTATTATATCAAAACGTAAAACACTATATATCAGGAGTTCAATCAAGCCCTTGACTGAAACAATCACAAGAAAAGACGTCTTGATAGATCTACAGGTTTCAAGCAATAAATCAATTAGAAAGATCATTACCATCCATCGTTGTTTGATCTTCGAGCAGACTATTGGAATTTGAATATGAAGAAAAGATATGGCAGATTCTTGAGGAGAGGGAAAAAAAGAGAAAGAAAAATGAAAAACCCCAATAATGAGATAAAACTCTCTTAAAGAACGGATGAAAATTATCAGTATTATTATCCCCTCTGTGAAGCTGCCAATGTCTCAATCTCTAATTGGCTATATTGTAATACAAACCGTTGATCAACGTATACACATGTTAAGACTTGACACACTTGCACATACCTTATCCTATGAGGCCAAGTATTCGTGTATTGTTCACAAACTTGAATGAGCCAAGCCACAGGTTGTTTGAACTTGGCTCGTTAATAAAACAAGCTTGAATTTAATTTTTAACTTGGCTCACTCATTTAGTGAATAAACGCAAGCTGGGCGCTCGGTGAGCTGACACCAAGCTCTTCATTAAAATGTTCAGATCATTTGTAGACTAGTTATAACAACCACCAGATATATACTATGTAGGAATAAATGCATGACATACCATACTTGCAGCATGCAGTTGTACTCAAGTACATTTACAAAAAAAATTAAGTGAACCATTACAGTGAAAAGTACACAGACAAATAGATTTATCCATAACACCCAAACTTCCTGTAAACCAAAATATTCTTTAAATGGCATACCATCCAACAGCTCATAGATCAAAACAAAATTATTGCGAATAGCATCTTCATCAAAAGCCCCACCGAAATAAGATTTGAATAATGCAACTGCCTGCATTCCAAATTCAAGGCACATATATCAGTTACAGCTGAAGATGGAATATTTGACGTTTCACGGCAATAACAATGTATTTAATCAAAATTACTCGGCCATTACAAACAAAAAAAAAAAGTTACAATTTTATTTACCTAAAACAAAGAGTAACAATTTTATAGCAAACAAGGCTCCTACATTTGGCATATGCAAGGAGTGATACGGATATCAAACATGATACAATGCACAACAAAAAAATAAAAAAAATACACAACAAAAGACAAGCTATTATTGAAAGACAGTTAACTAAGAAAAAGGAAGCCTGATAAATAGACTGATTATACTTATGTTCATCCCCAAGCCACAATGCTTACGGTACCACAAGCCCTCCTGTCGAACCATGAATTGAGAAAACATTATCACCCTGGAAATGAAACTTTTTTTTTTTGTTTCAGAATAAACTCAAACACAACTAACCTAGGCTTGATCCCTGCAAAATAATCCTTACAGTCTTCTGCACAACTGTTGGAACTTGGGGAAGATTTGTGCGTGGATAAGGGATATTAAACAGCCCTGACAAGCATCTCATGAGACATCTAATCAACTCGTGACGCACTTGCAAGGCGGCACTAAATCAGCAAACCCATGGAATATATTTTCCAAGTTGTGACAATCTGTGACTTCTGGTATACTATTAGAACAACCACTCATGCAGGAAGAGGACAGCAATCCCGAGTCAACCAAACCAAGACAATTTGGTCACTTTGATCCTTTTAGATCCTCGATCACATACTTCCTATCACTCTCATCAATTCTTTCCTAGCAACAAACCACCAGTTCAACAGAAAGCCAATAACGTTTCATGTTTAAAGATAAATCCGCATTTAAATTTTCCACAGCTTGAAGGCCGCTTCCTCTGGTCCTCCCAATGATCTGCATCTCTTCACATAAACAACTTCAAATTCCAAATCATAAAGAAATTATCTTCTATCTGTCAGCTTCTTTGAGTACCTTCTCCAAGAATTAGATTAAGCAATCTGTGGCACCAGCCTCGCATCACATCAACAACCTCAGATTCTAAACCATGTAGAAATGATCTTCTATATGTTTCTTCTTAAAGTGCTTTTTTCAAGAATGTCACAAGTCACTTCAGGAACACCATGACCATGAGAAAGTACTACCCTTAGTTTCACATCCTGTTCCCAAAAGCAGAAGATGCACACCGATGCACCCTTCATGATAAAATAGAATAACAGCTAAAATAGCACACTGGTTTGAGCAACAGCCTCATATTCCAATACCAGTGGTATTAAGGAAAGGTGAACGGAAAAACAAAGAAACAACTGAGGCAGTTATGTTTACCCATTTAGGGTGTATTTGAAGAGATACTCTGGACTAACACGCAAGAGAATTAGACACGAATCTGAAGGAAGAATGGAATATCAAGTAAAAATGGTGTCTTCCTTGACTACTCTAAAGATGCAAATCGGCATGCGATGATGTATGCAGAAAACCACTATTATAACAAGTACTGATTAGACAAGTATTACAAATTTACAATAGAGCATGCATGAACACATGAATAAATGATAAAGGCTAACAAATTAAGATTTTCAATTCAAATGGCGAAAGGCAAATCCATTAAGAAGCTTAAGCAGCAAGAAGATGCCAACTACCTCAACAACAAACTTGAATGCACAAGCCACATTAGCATTGCTGCTGACAACAATCACAATGTAAACATTGCTAATTCTCATGTAAAAGAATGAGCACCCTCCAATCTGCCGCACAGGACATGTACCAAGTTCTTTTGTTTGCATTATATGAATTCGGAAGGCATCCACCATGTTTCCCCTGATTACATAATATTAAACATGAAAGTTAACAAAAATGTGATGTTAAGGCCGAAAATAAAATTTTCACAAAAATAAAATGCAGCAAACAGCAATATGTATGACATTAATTTGCATGCAGAAAATCAGCTACACAAAAAGGATTTGCAGGAAATGTAAGTAAGCTTCCAGGGAAAACAAGGTTTTTCATTGCTGTTATTTATCATCTCAACAGAAAAGCATTACAGCAATGCTGAGTTTTGAACCTGATTTCCAGGTTATCTATAATCTGCTACCTACAAGGAAAGTGAAAGCTAAATTGATACGGAATAGAAGGTTCAATTTGAAAGTTCGAAGACATTGTGTCTTGGATTACAACTGTTAATCTTAGGCTTAAAATGCATGGTGTCTTTACATTATAGGATTAGTTCTGATTTTTGCAAGAAAGAAGTTAAAACCTACATAGTATACCAGAAATCTTCTCGACTGAAAATTTTTAATTTAAACATTGTCGGGTTTTAGAGGTACCTGCTTATCCAAGAAGTTTCTGAAGGCTATAAACAAGGGTTATCGTAACAAAGTGGGATTAAGTGAATTGATATAAAATATAATAAGTTCAAATAACTTATAGAAGTCATTCTTCAACATTTCTATCCCAACCAAACATCCATCTAGAAACAATTATACGTTGCCTATAAGTTCCCGAACTCTTGAACTGCAAGCAATCTGAACCTCTAGCCCCTGCCACTAAAGAAAAGGTAGACAGCATAAGTCTAAGCTTCAAAGTGCTGTCCCGCATCCGGTGAGGTGTTACATGACTAATTCCATCATGGGATCAGTTGTGCACTACAAGTGGTATTCTGCCCATGAAGCCATGTCATAACTTTTCTAATTTATTTAATTCACATAACAAGAGTCTGCTACATTAATTCAGGCTCTAATACCATCTATCCTCAAGATAAAGGAAGTGTCAGCTAGAAACTTGGAGATATATAAACTCAAGCAAAATACAGGTAAAAAACTCCCTTTCAAGCATGGGCGGAACTACATTGGGGCCAAGGGGGCGATGGCCCCCTCAACTTTTCAAAAATACCATATACCCCTTTAGATTTTTTAAAATCTAAGAGGGTATATGGTATATGTATGATAATTAAATTAGTATATTCAAAAACCCTAATGGATTGATATTTAATAACAAAATTGGGATATTAGTCACGTTAATTAGTGTTTCTCTTATAGACTAAGACATATGTTTGTATGAGTCTTATGACCCAAGAGAAAGAGAAGAAGAAAAAAAAAATGCTTTGATTACATACGAGACATACATCATAATAATATATTGTCATAATCAATACTTATGATAGTATCACGTGAAAATAATATTTACAACAACAATTTGTTCATTGTCATTGTATCATGTAATGAAGGAAAGAATAAGTGGATCACGATACTATCGTAAGTTAATTTTACGACACCAAATAAGAATCAATTTTTAGATTTTTAGATTTTATGACTCAAACTAGTTTTTGCAATTCATATCATATAAAAGTTGATTTTATAAGTCTTATAAAAGTAAAAATTTGACATTAAAGATAACTTGTTCAATAATCTTATAGAATGCGACTATTTTTGTTTGGCCTACCTGGTTTCGTTCATGCCTTCAAGGCCCTACTACAAGAACAAAGCTTTCAAGGCCCTACTATCTTCTATCTCGCATTCTCTCTAATAACATAAACCGCAAACAAAAGCATCTGGATTCTCCAATTATAGGCAAAATCATACAAATCTCATATAGAACAAATTTTCAATAATTTTGTCAATTTACAAAAGCTCTGTCCTTATTAGAGGGCCCGATAAACATTAATGCATTGATTCCAAATTTCGAACTCAAACCACTGTTTTCAATCTATAACTATGCAGTAATAGATATATCCAAGAGAGAGAGAGAGAGAGCTGACCCGACGTCATCGCGATAGAGGCGATTGATGAGGACATCGCCGCGGAGATTCAAGAAGTATATAGCGGAAGCTGCCACCGGCATTTCTTCAACCCAGTGGACCACAATTCAGATAGAACTTTGATAGAAACAGATCAGATCTGATCTAGGGCTTTTCGATTGCTATTGGAATGAAGGAGTTGAATGTTCATCGAAAAACTTGAAATGTAAAAACACGAACAGGAACAAATCCTGAGAAAAATGTTCGTAGGAGAAAGAAAGAACGTTGCAGTCAAAGAAATCGCTCTTTGTATTCCACGCGAGCCGCGAGCCGCGAGGGACGAAGGGTGTCCGAGCCCACGTGCTATTCAACAGATTTCTTTTACTTTTTTTTTTTTTTTAAAGCTAGGCTATGCCTGTTAAAAAAAAATATATATATATATATATATATGCTATGGATCGAATTTATCATAATTATTAAATTAGTTATAATTTTTTTAAAATTAAATGAATCTTACTTATAGTCAAATAATTATAATTAATTAAATCCTTGTATATCTAAATTAAGTAAAAAAAAGTATTTCTTTTCTTTTTGTTTTAGTTTTTAGGATTTTTTTTTCTTTTTTTTTTTTGGCCTTTGAGTTTTTATTTTAATCTTTTTCACTGCTAATAAATAAGCTTGAATTGCCTCAACAACCACTCCCACTCGAGCGGGTGGTCTAGTGATAAGTTGTGTTCTTAATTTAAGATTGTCTTTTAACTCCCATGTAATTATTAAACAGAATTCGATTCATAAGAATAGCATGATTTATTTCTTGCGTTTATAGAGTTTACTATCTACTATCGCCCCTCCCCTTTTCTTACCCGTTCCAAAAAAAAACTTTACCTCAACAAACATAGAATTGAATTGGACCTCAAAAATGTATTCATGTTCTTTGGCAATTAGGTAACATTGGAAATATAAAGACAAAAGAATTGCTTATGAATGGAAATATAATTATTCAATTTTAATCGAGAGTCGATAAATAAATTACTTTAATATTTTTGTTAATATCTTTTTTTGATATTGGGAGAAGTCTTATGATTAGAGCTTTGAAATAAATGGTTAATCGAAGAAAGTAAGCAAAGAACCAGCAGGATATTAAGGGGCGGTAGACTCAATGATCAGTTAGAGACTTATGAGGTCACATTGTAATTATTGAAATAACGCGGGGTGACAGATAATTAATGGAAGAGAGAATTACACCCAAATTTATTGAGATTTGTCACTTAATTACTTAAATTTCTTATAATATTTAAAATATTATATGCAAACTCTCTGAATTTTGTATGCAAGTGAAACACTTATGCTCCGTTTGGTAAGAATGATGGAAAATAGGAAAAATAGAAAGTAGGAGGGATACACTTTCTATCATTCAAGGAAGGAAAGTAGGAATGATACACTTTCTTTCTTTTGTGTTTGGTAAGATGGATGGAAAATAAAAATGACTAATTTTTTTTTTTTGTGCTGGTTAAGATTAGGGGTGACAATCGAATCGTGTCGTGTTAGATTTGTGTTGAGTTATTACGGGTTTGTATCGAATATTAGTCAAATCTAACTCAACTCATTTAACTAATTGTGTCGTGTCAAGTTGCTAGTTGACCTGTTTATTTTCGTGTCGCGTTCGTATTCGTATTCGTATTGACCCACATAAACTTTGAATAAAAAATTTAACGCTAATATTTTATTTTCACTTAATTGAATTCATGTTAATATTTTTTTAACAAACTAAAAATTAACTTAAATAAATATAATAATAATAGTAAGTAAAAATATTTTTTCTATATAATAATTATGTCATTGCATAATAAATAATTACAAATAATTAATATTTTATATCTATAATACTAGTTAAACATATTAGTTTTGTGTTAATTTCGTGTTACCATACAAACGAGAAAATAGAGAAAGTGTTTATTTTTAAATAAACGGATTGATGGTATCAATTTTGAGTTTGACGGGTTGAACTAAATATGAGTTTTTTATATTTCTTGTTCGCGTGTCAGGTCATTTTCAAATTCGTGTCATAAAATTCGTATCGAGTTCGAGTAGTGTTATCGTGTTGAGTCAAAAAATTTCACCCTTAATTAAAATGGAAAAAATATTTTTTTAAAATTTAAATATTTTTTATTGTTAAATTTATTTTAAAAAAATATATAAATACATATTTTATCATTGTATTTTTACATGAAATTAATGTGTACATAATATATCTATATATCAAAAGATATATAGACAAACTAGTTATTGTCTGTGTCTGAAAGTACAGAGTAATAAAAAATGGTAAACAATAAACATATTTGTATTCATATCCAAAATCAAATCACAAACACAGATGAGAGATAAATGAATTTAAGTATCGGTTGTAGTGGGGGTGAGAGGTGGTGGTGGTAGGAGACGGTAATGGTTGTGATGGGTGGTATTGACAGTGGTGGCGGCGGCGGTGACGGTGTTGGTGGTGATGGCGACGGTGGTGGTGGTGGCGGCGGTAGTGATGACGGTGGTGGTGGTGATGGCAGTGGTGGTGATGGCGGTGGTGGTGACGATGGTGGCGGTGCTGGTGGCGATGGTGGTGGCGAAGATGGCGGCGACGGGGACGATGGCGGCGGCGGCAGCTGTGGTGGTGGTGGTGGCAGCAGTGGCGGCGATGATGATGGTGGTTGTGGTGGGGGCGACGATGGTGATGGTGGTAGCGGCGACGACTATGGTGGTGGTAGCGGCGACGATAGCGATGACGATGACGGTGGTGGTGGCAGCGATGACGGCAGCGGTGGCGGCGACGGTGATGGTGGTGGTGATGGTGGTGGCGACGGTGGCAACAATGATGGTGGTGGCGGCGGCAGCGACGGTGGTGGCAGTGGTAGTGGTGGTTGGGGTGGTAGAGGTAGTGCTGGGTAGATAAGATATATCTCAACACAAATAATTAACTTTTTATCCACTTTCTTTATGATTTTATAGGGATTGATTTTGGTGAGTTGGAAGGAAAGTTAATCCATCCTCTTTTTCATCCTTCCTATTTTCATTGCTTACCAAATATGATGTTTTATTTATCTTTCTAATTTTGCATCCTTCCATTTTTCCATCATACCAAACGGTGCATTAGATCATTGTCATCGATGTCTATTAATAAATTACACCAAAATCCCCTAAAATTTATATGTTTATAATATTTAGATTCATCAAATTTAAAATGTTATACTTAGACAAAAAATATTTCAATTAAAGATAAAATATCAATATTTTAAATTTTACAATCAAAATTTATGTTCTGTTATTTCATTGATTGCTATAAAATTAAAAATAAAAATCTAATTTTAAAAAAAAAATTCATAATTAGTATATTATACTTTCTATTGAAATAATACTAAAAAAATAAACAAGGGGTCAAACTGTAATGGATAAAATATTTTTCTATTTTTAATTGAGGTAATTTGATCGTTTAATCGATATATTTAGACCCTTAAAGTTTAAAATATTATATTTAGACAAAAAAATACTCTGATCAAAGATAAAATATTAAATATTTTAAATTTTACAACCAAAATTTATATTATATTATGTCATTTATTGATATAAAATCAAAAATAAAAATCCAAATTTTTCTAAAAAAAAATCATAATTAGTATACAATTATACTATTTATTGGAATAAAAATAAAAAAAATAAACAAAGGATCAAATTATAATTGACAACATATCTTCTATTTTTAATTAGAATAATTTATTGTTTAATAGATAGTATAATTATATACTATCACTCTTTTGGGATTGTATATGGATTGCTCTATTTTTCAGGATTAAATAGGTGTTAAAATGGATCAGTAATTATTGGGAAACCCACCAGGCCATTGCTTCAGCCTTCAGCCTAATTTTACAATGTCGCTGTTAAATGGCTCCTTTTGGAGGATTTTAAGTGTACACATTATTGTAAGATTTGTATGTAGAGTTTTTCTCCAAACCCAGTCTCTCCACAAACTTTATTCTCAAATTCAACCAATTTTAAACTTATTTCTCAAATCCAGTCTGTTTTTAAAAACGTCATTTAGAATGACGCCTTCATGGCTTAAAACATCATTCAAAATTACGATTTCAAATTGAAATTTTTTTATTTAAATCGTCATTTGAAATAACGTTTTTAAAAACGTCAGTAAGAATAACGTTTAAAAAAGTGAATTAAAAACAACAACATAACATGCGTTAAAAAAATTAATGGGTAAAAAATATTATTTTAAATTACATTTTTAGAAACGTCATTCCAAGTGACTTTTTCTGATTGCTTTGTAACTCATTCTGTTGCCTTAAAGAAAATTTAAGAAAGAGATATATCTCTAGGTAGAAGATTTCAAGCAATGAAAATTTTTAAATATCCTTGGAAGTAAATAACTTCTGACTCCGGTGTTGTAATGTTGTACAACAAGGGACCACAAGCTCAGAGATCATATTGCATCTGAGAGAATTTTGTGTTCTCAGTTTTCTGTGAAGTCAAAAGAACCAGGGGAAAAGATATCCACAATATCATGTGCACTAGCAGAAACAGCTGCCTCTGTTGCAGTTGCTGCCACTGTTGTGGGTGCAGCAGCTACCATTCTTGTAAGGAGAACCAGAGCTTCTGGAGCAACTGATCAGGTGCGTACTTCCCCATGTAGTGAATGTTGTTTGACCCTTGGTTTTGTTGCGAAACACGCTTAAATTCTAGCCACTTTTGGAACAGTTTACAAATATTATCAATGACTTTCTGAAAATAGTATGGCCATAAAAGAGTATTAAGGGTTTGTGGCTATTCATTTGCATTCCGGCTCAGTAACTTAACTCCGGCAACATATTTTCTCCTGTGCTGCTCTCTGTAAAAGTCCCCGTAATTTAGATCACCATCTTCTAGAGCAACAACTGTGAATGTATTACCTCATGCACACACGTTGATTTAAGACCCACACGATTTATTGTGATGTTGGTGTTGTAGTATCATTCACTGTTTTCACTGTAATTTTTGGTCCTTTGTCTTCGTTAGGCACACACCCAACGTCTATCCCCCTCTATCTCTCACTCAACACTGCAGTAGAAGCCCTAGGTAATTTTGTTTTCTCCCTCTCTGCCCTCTTCCTCCTCTACCCCAACGCAAAATCCCCCCCATACACACACAACTGTTTGTTAAAATGATGCACATCAACTATCTGTTAAAATGCCTAATACACAGCCTTCAATTTTTTGTCTGGGTATGTATGGGTTCTGTTTCTTATAGCAGTGGGGGAGTTGTATCAGCAGTCAACAATTCAATAATATTTTTTTTTTACACATTTAAAAAATCGTCACTTGGAATCAATGTACACAGGACACGTCAAATTTCCCAGAAAACAATTTTCATGGGTTATATATGACAACTCAAATCACGATAGTTTATATTAATATAGTAATTCATTTAAATTTAAAATTTTCATATTTTAATTATATTAATTCATTTAAATTTAAATTTTTTTAATTACAATAACTCAATTTAATTTCCATAAATTATAGTTTATATCATAATTCGATCCGAATTTAAACTAATAAACAAGAACAACAAATTAACTACGTACACCGGATCAATTTTTTTTTTAACTCCGTAAACAACACACTACAAGTAATTACACCTAATACACCACACAATGCTGAGTACGTCTAGGCATATTTATGATGCTCAGGATGATGGTGCCCTCCCAGAGGGTACGTTGGACCAGCAGCACCGGTGGTCGGAGCTGCAGTTCCGACTCCGACCGGCCCATGAACTCCAACCACTGGCTGTCCGTGCAACTTCTCAGCTGCGTGTTGAGCTTTGGCTTCATGCAGATTCATCTTTGCCTCCGCTTCTTTAGCTTTCCTTCTCTCATGAGCTATCTCTTCTCCTTCCTTTGTCCTCGCTGCCGCTTTCTCTACCTGCAATATTCGTTCACAATGCAAAACTCTTCTCTAATTATAAATCTAGTGTGTGTGTGTGTGTGTGTGTGAGAGAGAGAGAGAGAAAGAGAGAGAGAGACCGAGTACCTTCTCTTCAGCTTTGGCTTTGGCTATTTCAAGGTGCTCCTTGGCAGCACTGGCTGCGTTGCTTACCTTCTCCTTTGTGGAACGCATCTCTCTCTCTCTCTCTCTGTTGAGCTTTGAGCTAAGTGAACTGATTGGAGCTCAAATCTACAATGGAGCTGTTTGTATAGAAGAGAAGTGGGATCCTCAAACTCAAAGTTCCTGTATGCTCGCCACTCTTACAGCCACGTGTCTTGCATGCAGGAGTTTGTACTTAGAACTAATGCCACGTCAAATTAGGGAAGAAAGCTTATTTTTTTTTTTTTAAAAAAAAAAAAATTCCTGAACCCTTTGCTGTGTAGAACATTCCTGAACTAACCTGGAAGTGTAGGGGGGTGCTTGACCAGTTGTAAATTCAGATATTGACACTTAATAATTTTTTTTAATAAATTTTTTTTATTTTTTATAAATATTTTAATCTTGATGTAAATGATGTACCTTTGATCCAACTGATAAAAAAATAAATCAATGTGTATATAATATTATATTCTTAATGTATTAAAAATATTGTAATATGATCTTTTTAATTTTTAAGGTGTAAAATAAAAGGATATAAAATAGAAATTTTGAAATCTTTATGGTACAAAATATAAAAAACCTTATTTTTTATGCCGAAAAATTATTCAACAACTTTCATTTTAAATTTATTATTAAAATTCATGCTTTTTATGCCAAAACATTATAATATTTCCGGCCGCTGAATATCCGTGATTATAATATGGGAAATGTTATTTGACTTAAAATATATATTTAATAATTATTAATTAATGATTGTTTACAATTATTAAATACATATTTTAAATTTATTTTTAAAGGACTAATATCATATTGTGAAATATCATTCGAATTTTAATTTGCACGCTCAAAGTTTAAAAATATTAATTTACACCTTAAAAGATATACATACGTATCAATGTGTACCTGAGACTAACTAGCATCTATTTTGTCGTTAAAAAAGTTTGAATTAATTATAAATTGCACCCCCTCAAAATTTAAATATTTCACATTTATGATTCAAAATGAATTTCATCCATTAATACTCGTTAAATAGCTCTCAATTATATCGTATCATAATATTTTCGTGTTGCGTTCGAGTCAATAAAAAAATATTTTCGTGTCGAGTCAATTTTGTTATGTCTTATATTTCACATTTACGACAATCCATATAATACTATTTAATATTTTTTTAAAATTATAAAATATCAATTTTTTGTTTATAATACTTGTTAAATAACTATTTTTTGTCTAAAGTTGCGTTATTCATATCTAACTTTAATTTGATCAGACAATCAAAAGAGTTGTGTCTACCTGTAAATATTGTAGGCAAAAAGATAGGTATTTTATAATTTTTTAAAAATTTTGAAAAATATTTTTTATTGACTCAAACACAACACAAATATGGTACGATACAATAAAATTGAGAGCTATTTAACGAGTATTAATGGATGAAATTCGTTTTGGATCATAAATATGAAAATATTTAAACTTAGAGAGTATAATTTATAATTAAACCAAACTTTTTTTAACGGAAAAATAGACAGAGCCATTGATAAATCTCAGGATATATCGCTTGCAGGCACAATATTGTTCTAAATTTCGCAAATTCTTATAGCCATTTCATATATATACGCAAATAAGTATTTCGTTGTTTGTGCATATATAATTTTCGATGTATCTAAAGTAGTTATGAACCGTATGTTTGGATTAGGTAAGTTCTAGAAAATAACATTTGTGGAGAAATTTGATGAAAAAGCAAGAAATTAATGGTCTTCTTGAATGAAAAATAACTGGCGGCAGGAAGAGGAATAGAAATGCGGCATTTGTAAATGCAAATAACACATCTTTTAGATGTATGAAATTTCAACATTTCATGATAGGTGTTGGTTTTTGAAGATAGATCGAGAAGAGGGTCTTGCTTTGTCTCAGCTTTTGGCGCCCTGTTTCTTGATTATGGCACAACTAATGCACAAAGACGCTTCTAGCTGCTCACTAGAGTAGTTTTTCTTCCCAAACCCGCTGAGGTAAGGTGTGGAGTTCAAGTCCTATATTTGGGACAGCATTTTGAGGCCATTGACACAGCTTTGGAGAAAGGTGGGGGGAGGAGCTCTTCTCTTCCCCCTTTTGAGTGTCGTGAAGGGACTGGACGGAAGCATTGTGTCAAAGCTGAGTCCTTGGTGTTATCTAGCAAGTTGGCATTGAAATCCAGCTTTTGCTTTTATGGTGCTTTGCTAGCCATGCCTTAATCTAGGTAAGGGTATACCGAAAGGGTGTAATAGTTGCAGTATCAGTTGGCAATGCTTAAAAGAAACAAACTGGTGCGTACAATCTCTTGTCTGGTGATTGGCATCTTGCATGAGCTTTGGTTCTTGGCTAGCATTAGTCATTCAAATAGGCCACTCATGTGATGTGATGTCCCTGTCCTCGATTCATATTAGGTTTCTCAATCTTCCTCTCTTGGCTAGAGAATTCACATGTATGACTTAATGCCTACATTTCAGTGGCTTATTGATCATTTTAAGGCCTACATTTCTCATCTACTTTTCTCCTTGTCACGAGGGTCTTTACGAAAACCTGTCTAGTTAAAAACCGTCTTATATTGCAGGTGGTTGTACTAGGTTTTTTGTCCGAATAAATTCTGGGCAAATTAGACAGCCTGAGGTGATAGGGATATCAGCAGAGTTGAAATCTAAGACATGTATTGTCTATCCTTTTGTTGATGGTATATACTTTTTTAACAATACTTATATACTTGAATCAGAACCGAATCATTTTTACCCTCTTGTTTTTGTGTTGTTTTCTTATAATTTGTCTCCTGCCAATTACCATGTGCAATTTCTGGCTAGAGTCAATGTGGTCAGTCCTGAGGTATAGCGGTGTTAAATTGTGTTGTGGAATCCTACACTAGTAGAGGGGTGAAGTTCTTTTAGTAGCCTTTTGGCCTGGATAGGGGATAAAAACTGATGTACCTTTCATGGACTAGTGAAGTTCTTGAATCTTGTGTTGTTAAGTAGTTCCACACACCACCGAGCGTTAAATCAGTTGGTGAGGGACTGTTCTAGCTTAACCAAGGTCTCGGGTTCGAGTCTTGAGAACGCAGCTGCGTTCGGTAGGGAGAGCTTTGCCGCCCTTGTGGTCCCACCCGACTCGAATCTGGATTAGTCGGAGCCCTATGTGGCTTTCGGATACCGGATGGTCTGACAAAAAAAAAAAAGTAGTTCCACACAAACAGAAATTTTATCCAGAAATTCACATGTTGAATAATTACATGGCTGACTACTTGCCCTTCTTTTCACAAAATGAAATTACCAAGTCATTCTGGGTAATAGTTCTTGCTGAAGATTCTCTCAATTGATTCTTTTCCTCTCGTGTTTATTTGGATCATGGATATGTGAACTTCATACTTTGTGCAGGTATATTGACTTCAATTTGGAAGGTATTTTGCTCGAGGACCTATTGTAAGTCATCTATTCCTATAAAATCAGTCTCTCGTATTTAACGAGTTGTCTAGCAATAGTAAAGAAGTTTGAAGTGATTGGAAAAAAATCATAGGTCCAACACCAAATTGCTCTTAGTCGCTACAGTTGGTCATCTTGCTCTAGTTGTTTGTTTTTTTATTGCAAGAAATGTGTTACTAACTTACTATGCATTGGAGTTAGCTATGTGTGATGAGTAAGCTCCATTAAATAGTTAATTAAAAGGAGGATTCGAGGAGTGCAACATGCAGATTTATAATGTTCTCTTTTTTGTTCCTAGTACTTTTTTTTTTGTGTTATCGACATTTCACATTTCAGCTATCCTGCAAAATTGGATGTTGCTGTTTTTCTCGAGGTGTCTAAGAAGTTAAAAGCCATTTTTGCATATTTTTTGTGTTTGCTAATCAATGTTGTTGATCTTGAATGCTAAAATATGTGTGCACATTTGCTTCTCTAGAACCTAGTATTAACAAAAAGTAGATAGTTTTGCTGGTGAATGAGGCATTGTTTGTTTGATCATTGAGGTCTTATAATTGGAGTTTTTTTAGAGCCATTGTCTTTGGTCGGCTATTGAACTATTGGAGGAAAGACACAACTTGTGGATTGATTTTATGAGGTGTCAAAGTTTCTTTTTCTTTTGTTCTCTTGGTTTCCAAAGAAGCTTGTTTCTGAACATAACAACTCAGTAAATCTTTGTCCTAAATATTTGGTGTTTGTGCATGAATCTTGTTTCATCAAGCAGGTAAATGAAGCACCGTATTGTTTATAATTCACAAAAAGGAAGAATCCCAATTAATGACCTGAGTTTAACACTCTTAAAGGTACACAGGAATCTGAATCATTGTCTGATTCTCAATGAAGAATACATGAGGGTCCATCAATTATGAAATATTGTTTGTGAATATGAAGGATGGCAAAGGGCCCACTATAATCTAGCAGAGATATGAAATTTGAATTGGAGGATATTAGGGAGGTAAGATATGACACGCAATAAATTGAAGTCCCTAAACTACCACAAAAAAGGCAATGCTGCAAATGAACCAATTAATAGCCCTTCTTTCATATGAGTGTAAAACAGAACCACTCTTTAAAGTTTTAAATCAAAATCTATGCTTACCGTTTAATCATCTCTATTGAATTGGTTCCCACTTTTCGTGTAATTGTTAATTTCGCTTGTGAAATTTTCAATTGTGTATTTGTCTTATTAGATCATTCTGGCCAAGGTTAGCCTGCTATCCCTCTCATGTATTGGAAAATCTGGCATAATTAATCATGCAGATGGTCCTGTACAGTAATGAAAGTCCCCTTTGATTTGACAATCACATCTTTGGTGGATTCTGTTTTTCCTGTAATCTCTCTCTCTCTCTCAAAGACTACTTGGCTGTTGTAACAAGTTTGTGGCAATTCTGGATTCATTGTTGCGATGTCTTCTTGTCCATAAAATTTAAAAGAACATCTTGATGGAAATTAGGTTCTAAGTATGTTTTGTGAAATTTACTAAACCCCCAGAGCCTGAGGAGTGTCTTCGAATCTTTTTTAGCCAAGAACTTGTCTAGAACAAACCCTTTCAATGATTGCATGGATGTGAAATGCCCAAATCAACAAATCAATGATTCAAATCCACCATCCTCATTCTTGCAATAAGTAAGTTTTTTACTTTTTTTGGTTCTTTTTTGTTTCCACATAAAAAAGGAAATGAAATGAAGAAATAATATTACCTTCCTCCTCTGTTTTATGGGTTCTTTGTCTCTTTCTATTTTCCTTTTCCTTTGCTTACCTTCACCACACACCAATCTCCCTGTAAATGCATGTGGTCTTATTTTTAGTGATTGTAACTTACATGAACTGCTTTCATAATTGCTTCTGTGGTACATGCGATATAAACCCATGTTATAGCTTCCTCCCACGTAGCAAATGGTTTCACAGCCAACTGTGTAGCACAATAAATGATTCCAATTTTTTTCTTTTAAAAATTAGGTTCAGTAATTCTACCATGCATCATTGTGTCAGTCTGGTTTAACTAGTTCTGTTGTTTATATTGAAGATTCTAGTCCATTACTCTGTCTCAGGATTCTTTTGTAGACTTTTTTCCTCAATCTTTTCCTGTTCTTATCTCTTTACCCCCAAAAGTCATTCATCCAGATTGATAATTTCCATGGATTGACATCTGTTATGGATGTAAGCATTTTACATGCCTATCATTTGACAATTCCAAAGACAAAGTGTAGAAATAAGTACCTACAGTGCACTTCATGCCACCTATGCACAGACCATAGTGAAAGCAAAAAAAGTTTTTCTTATCCAGAAAAGTTTCAATTGCACTTACATTTTCAAGGTCTTCGCGTATAGCACTTCTCATACATCAAACCTTACAAAACTCCTTATTCATAATTAACTCGCGAGTTTAAGAAATAACTAATTATTCAGGACACTGCGAGATGGAGGACTGAAGTAGATGAATTTTGAAGTGGGTAGTGAAACTGATTCAGACTTCAGCTGCTGGTCTTCTCTCCAGTAGTGCTAGTTGATGCCTGCATCACCCGGTAGAACACGTATGTGATGAGACATGAACATAGACGAGACGGGTTTCAGTCTCTTAAAGAATTTGACTTCTTTTTCTTTCTCACATTTATTTGGTTTTTACTGTTTTAACACCATATTTAGTTATACCATAGGCCTCTAACCCCAAGAACCATAGAAAATAAGGGCAAAGTTGTGGAGGAAATAAAGGAGTCAAGTTGAGAAGATATTGAAGTGGACATGGTGCCTAAAGGAAAATAACACTAATAATAATTGAAGTCACCCTTATAACTATTCATCCTATGGCAGGTTTAATGCAGCTCAACAAGGTCTGAAGGTCTGACGAAAAAAAAAAGACGCAAGGTCTGAAGGCTATAATCTTAGTATCAGCTTACATCAATACAAACAATAAAAACAGCAAGAAAATCTCAAAGAAAAACTATATGTGGACTGTACTTTTGTATTCAACTGGTGAACAATGGCGAAATTGTTGTGGGGGGCAACCTCGCTAACAGTCCCCAACTCCCTAAAGGACCTCTGTCCTGAATTAACCTTCTATTTTTGTTTGTGAGTTGTTTAATGGTGGATGAGTTTGAAGGTAAATAAGCATCTAGAATGTATGTTTTTGAAAGAAAAAGATGGAAGGGTGGGAGGATAATGTGACTGCCATAAAAAATTAAAATTTTCAATTCACGCAGTTGTGTTTGTGCAATAATGGCATATAGATGATAGAATACTTGATATATGATGAAAACCATATGATCTTAGGTTCCAGACCATCTTTATTGATACAATTGCAACCCTTGACAAATTGAAGCAGCCTCAGCTTGAGTTCACCGGTTAAATAGATTGGTTCAAACTAGGAAAGAAATAAGATAATCAGACTCGAGTTTTGAACCAATTGAGTTTCCATGTCCTCAATCTCACAGGAGCAAGCTCATGTGATGTGACTATCATTTGCTTGCCCTCTTGCTGCCCTTAATGGGCAAGGATAACAATTTGCAGTTTAGAGGTATTGTTTGTGTAATTGATTGTTATTCATTTTTAACTCGAAGAAGAAGAAGCAAGTTTAGAGTCCTGAGTAGACAGTTTTCAATACTAACCCCAACTGATGTCACAAAATTGCAAACTGCACATTTCACCCATCGTCCTCCATACTGGTACATCAACAACATCCGACAATTCCCACAATTGACATGTGCTACCTGATTTGCTGTCATAATATATATATGTTCTTTATATTACAAGTGTATGCTGAAATGCATATATTGATGAAAATGGTATATGTTGTAGAGAGCTATTTATACCTTCCAAGGCTAAATTGATGGTGTGACAACAAGAACATTGTACACTTGTTGCCCCGCGTATGTACATCAGTAATGTGTGGCAGCCTCCACAAACCAATTGAGCCATTTCGGTGCCTGTGGATGTGTGAATGAACAACAGACAGAATGAGAACAAGCATAATTATTTAGCCATAAGAGTGCTTGATGATGGCAAGTGCTCGTATACCCTTAATGGGTTTAAGTCTGCGTATCATTTACCTTGCCTAGATCAGTCTTGTGCAATGTGTATGACCTTTTATTAATGGTTGAGATGATCTGAACAAAATTAATGACTTAATTTTATAGGAGTAGACATACCCGGAGGTGGCACAGCTGTGACTGCATTGCAAACAGCACAACATATAGAGGTTGCTCCAACAGGATAGAGTAAGAGGTTTCGACATCCTGAGCATACAAGCTGGCTCTGAGCACCTGATCAGTAATCAACAGCATAGCTTTTTCTAAGAGTACGTCCTCAAATGAATTGATCAATTAAACAGTGGATCTGCTTTGATATAATCTCAAATAGTATGGTAAAACTAAAACTACCCTGGTTAGAATCTAAAAGAGTAGATATTGCATATGTGTGTGTGAAAAATTGTTTTGCTTTAGATACTGTATGATTTTTTGCTTTAGTTGTATGAATTTTTGCTGTTCCAGAGAAATTGATGCTAGACATGCTAATTTTATCTCATAATTGTTTCTTGAACTGAAAAACTTGGGACTTTGTATACCATTTGCAGGTGGGGTGAATGGTACTATAGGCGTCGGATAAGGAGCAAGAGGAACAGGCATTGTGAATCTGTTGGAGGTAACCCTTCTTTCCTAAGATCTCAAAAGCTTACTGCTTCAGAGAAATGAAACAGAACTGCTTCTCCCATCCTATACTATTTCCTGTAAAAATGAAAAAAACCATAAATGTATGAGCTTAGACACCATTATTGCTTGTGAAGAAGCTACATTATATTCTGGTTAGTATACAACAAAGGGTAGAGAATAAAGAGAACACTTTCAGAAACACAACCATAGTAGAATATTGATTTGGAAATTCTCCATTAAAACGATATACAGGTAGTACCCAGAAAAACTCGAGCTTTAGGACACTTTGAAGGCTATGAATTCAGTTTAAGATTATGAAGTGGGATAGACAGATGAAAGTGGTAGACAGAGAAGGGGAAAAAAGAGAGAGAGGGGGAGGAGGAGCAAGGAAGAGGAGGGGGTAAGTTACAACCGGTGAGCTGGAAGGGTGACAAAGATTGTTTTAAATAGATTTTTTACTTCCATTTTTCCACCTGTTCTTTCTACACAATGTAAATTGACAGGGGTATGTGGGATCTCTGTTTCTGTTGGTGGTATATCAAGATCAGCTTTGGCAGACATTCTCTCTCTCTCTCTCTCTCTCTCTCATATTATTAATTAATTGAGTGTAACTCATTGATGCACGTGAGTGGTAGCATAGCCACACGCTCATTTCTCATATAAAAAAAAAAAATGTTATACAACTCAAATGTAACTTAAAAATTGTAACTCAAAAATTGTAACATAAATGCATATTATCCCTTTGATTAGTATTGGTTGAGTAGGTCTCACTAAAAAAATTGATGGGACCCATTCATCTGAAAAATAATATATACATTTGAATTGTAATTTTTTGAGTTTTATTTAAATTGTGTAACATTATTTTTCTGATGGAGCCTTGGATAACTCATATTGATTCAACCTAATTTTTTTTTTTTTTTTTTTGAAATCCAGAGTGATAATTTTGTCTTTATTAAATCGTTGAATCATAGTTTTCTCAATTTATTTGATACGAAGGATCCCTAGGCTGGCATTATCATTATCTTTTGTGTAAGACAGTTAATGAACATGATTCGGTGGTTCACCTACTATCATAATTGATTATGTTCAATCAAATTCCATCTTAGAACTAAGAAATAATGAGTCTTACGATGTAGGGCCTCATGTCAATGGGAAGGTAACCCATGATGCCCAATATGTGACTGCAAACTATGGTTTCACCACATGCTGACTAGCTAGTATTTTTCATAGTGGGCCTTGCTCTGTGGCCCACTTCAACATTAAATGCTTCCATTGCTGGTAGGGACATGGATTTCCATTAATTTTTCTTTTAAGTTCAATGGGAAGGATGTTTGAGTCAATTTATACACACTTTAACTAATATTTTCCTTGGTTCAATCAAAGACATACTATCTACGCCGGGATTAGGGTATTCATAAATGATAAATTTCTCTTGGTCTGACTTCAAGAAATTACTAAAATTCGAACTCAAGAACTATATATTTACAGCTCGGTGAACTACCTTGAGGTTGGATTTCCATTATTTGTAGATAGGAAGAAGGAGATATAATTGATATACATTAGAATGGGTAAATGAAATTGAGTGGGTAGTTGCAGACTTGCAGGAATTGTAGGTTGTTAAGTATAATTGGGTACAATTAAAAAGAAAATTATGTAATTAAAGTGGAAAACGAAGGGAATTATAGATATTTTATTGGTGGATAACAAATTTATCCTATGTTTTTATTAATAGTATATATATATAAATAGATATATATATGGTAAACTTCAATAAGTCCATCTAACGGTTTTAAATAGACTCATCCAACAGTCACCAACATTCTTCTCAAAATCATTCACATTGCACTGTGTCTTCAGACACGGATTATCCCCAGTATATATATAAATTATAGATATATATATATAGGGTTTAAAATCATATATAATATGTTTTAAAAGATTTTTTTTTTCACTCTCTCATGTTTTTAACTTTCTCATGTTTTTCATCTTCAAAAACTCTTGACTGAGAAACTACAAGAGAAACCATTAAGGGTCTGTTTGATATGTTTTTTGGGAGGGGTTTGGATTGAATTGTCCAAATTCGGGTTTGACCCAAAGATGTGATTCAACACTCAATGATGTCCATACTCATGTTTAGTATGCGCAAGGATATATAACTATTATGATAATATATTTGTATATAAATGACTATTGTGCCCCTTAACCAATTTGTATATATGAGGTATATATGATATATAGGAGTATTAATGTCATTTACATCTTAAACCCATTAACCCACATATGAAACCCACCCCCCTTGGGTTTCATGAAACCCAAGTATGTGGGTTTCATGACCGGGTTATGATCGGGCCGAGTTTTAAATCCTATTTATACTTCATAGTTGTCAAACATGAGTTTAAGATGATTTATACTCCAATCCATGTTCCAAAACCCTCCACCATGTTCCAAAACCCTCCACCCCCGCCGCCCCACCACCCCACCCACCCCCCCCCCCCCCCCCCCCCCCCCCAATAGCAAACAACCCCTAAAGGGTTGGTGGATAAGAATGCATAGAAAGGGACTAATCCTTTGTACTTTGTTTGGCTTTTCTCCGCGTTGTAACTTTCGATCCTACGTGGATATGCCCAATAACAGTTATAAAAATTAAAAAATTCTCAATAATTTCTGCTTGATGCTGACCAAACCTGATTTTTTAAACCCGTCCAAACAAGGCCGAAGATTTTTCTTTAGTTTTACACCTACTTTGTGGAAGTCTATTTTTCTGATGCCACACTTCAACGAAAAAAAACAATTTGTCAGTTTTCAATCTTCAATCTTCAATTTTTTTGGTACTTCTTCTATTTGTGGTGGTTACACACGAAATTCGAAAAAAACTAATAATGTGAGTGTGTATTTTTATAGTTGTTAGAAAGATGTTATTCAATTTAACTTATTGTTGTCTTAAAGGGAGGTTTGTTTGATAATATCACTTAAGATTTAAAATTGAATATTTTAAATACTTAATGAATTAATTTTGTTTGATAATCTAAAATTCACACAACTTAATATTTTAAGTACTTCTTAAAAATATGTTAAAATTTTAAGTAATAAATCACTTACTTATCATGTAATACTGAACATATTAGTCAGTAAAGATTTTGTTAATTCCTCATAATGGATAAATATATCTTCAATACATCTTATACTCTTAATTTTTCAATATCCACCACCACCACTATTGTGTTACCGTCATTACCACCATTGTACTACCGTCACCACTATCATAACCATAACCGTCGCCACCACTATTGTGTCGCTACCATCATTGCTATTATGTCGTCACCATAACCACTACTATTGTTTTATCGCTATCACCATTGTGTCGTCGTCATTACTACCATTATGTCACTGTCACCACCATCGTCACCACCACTATTGTCGCCACCGTCATTATCACCATTGTGTCGCTGTAGCCGCCACCACCACCACCACCATTTTCAATGGTGGTGGTAGGAATAAAGTAATTGTAGAGAAATGGTTAAAAATAAGGGCAAAATTAGTATAATGATAATTTTTATACTTCAATTTTTTATATTTGTTAAATAGTTTGATTTAATTCAATACTTAAATTTCAGATGATATCAAACAGTCTGTAAATTAAACATTTAGTTTTCAGCTTTCAATTTTATCAAACATTACCATGCCTTTGACCAGACCAATAAAAAAAAAAAAAATTAGTTAAAGTGCGTGTAAAATAGCCTAGACACTCCTTACTATTGAACCAAAAAAAAAAAAAAAAAATAGTGTCCTAATGCTCTCAATGTGAGCCCTAGAAACCAACGAAAACCATCTGGTCGAAATATCTATTTTAGCAAACGACCATCTCGGAAAAAATATACATTACATCGGCGATATGACAACTAACGGTCCAATCCGTGGATTATTGGACTTCCCAGTCCCACGGGCTTCCATATGACAAGACTGGAACAACCACTGCCCAATGAGCCAACAGACTTCCGGGTCAGCCCATGGACAGCAGGCCTATTCCCAAGTCTGCGTGTTTTATAGTTTAAATTAGGGTAATTTAGAAGTCGGTACAAAAATTTAGACTTATTTGAGTTAAACTACATTAAAAAAACTTATTTGGCTCTAAGTGTATTTTTTTGAAAAAAGACTAAAAGGGTATTTATTACTCTCTCTCCTCTCTCTTCATTACTCTTTCACTCTCTCTTTCCTATTTTCTCTCTATCTATTTCTCTCTCTCTCTCATATTGATAATTTTTTTTTAAATATGTAAAGATTTGATTTAATTTTTTCATCTCTCTCCCCTTATTTTTTTTCTCTCTCTCTCACTCCTCCCCTTATTTCCTTATTCTCTCCATTTTTCTCTCTCCTTATATCAATATTACACAACACAATTATACTAATCAGTTACACCAATTAATTACAATTACCCTATAATACACTAAACAGTTACTCATGTGTTCTAATAAACTAAACAGTTATACTAAACAATTATACGAAATTACAACACCAACTCAATTTGTCATTTTGTTATTTACATAAATCAAAAAGTTACATCATTTAGTATCACGACATGGTTACATCAATTATATACACCAAATTGGGTTTATCATTACACAAAAGACTTTATCATTATACTAAATTTGATATATATGATTGGTGTAACGATGTCGCGATACTAAATAGTGCAACTATTAAGTTTATGTAAACAATTGAATGACAAATTTGGTTGATATTATAAATTTGTGTAATTGTTTGGTGTAACTGTTTGGTTTATTAGAATGCATAAATAACTGTTTGATGTATTATAAGACAATTGTAACTGATTGATGTAACTGATTAGTATAATTATGTTGTTGTAATGTTGATATAAATAAAGAGAGAAAATAGGGAGAGAGAGAGAAATAGTTACAGAAAATAACGGGAGAGAGATGAAAAAATAAATCAAATATTTACATATTTGAAAATAAAATAAATTATCAATGATAGATATAGAGAGAAAATAGGGGAGAGATAGGGAAAGTAAAGAGGAAAGAGAGAGAGAGATGGAGAGAAAATAGGGGAGAGATAGTGAAAGAATCTAATGAAATCTTTACATATTTGATTAGATATATAACTGTCAATTAAAAATGCATAATTTAATGGAGGGTGCTTAGGTAAAAAAGATTTTAATTCATTTGAATTTTGTACCTAAACACAAAAAATCTTATAAAAATTGTACTTAATGGAATAAACAACTTATTCATACACTTTTGCCTAAATAAGTCTAAAAAATTGTACCCATACCTAAAAAACCCTTTAAATTATGGAAATAAATAAACAACATGAAGAAAATGGTCTAATTAATATAAAGGACCTTTAGAGAGTAGTGATTGGCCTAATGGTCACCGCTCTCACTGTTCTCTTGTAATAGTGTCTGACTCAAAAAGATATAAAAAACCTTTGTCTATGGTTGAAATTTCTGAATATCTGTTTGTTGCGTTTGATTTTCTATTTTTCACGTGTTGGATATGGTTGAAGTTTCTGCATATCTGTTGGTTATGTTTTATGTTCTAATTTTCATGTTTGGATAGGTATAGAGACTTGTCTGATAGAATAGAAGTCATCTTTTTCATGGGTTTGTGTTTTCTTCTTTAAAGCATGGAAGTCATCCATGACGTACTCTATTATAAGCATTAAAGTAATCCATTCCCAACCTTTCCATTATAAAAATACCCCTATCACATCGATACCTCCAAGATGGAGATAAGAAATTTCTTTTGTATTGTACTGTTTGATAACGTTTTTCTAATTTTTTTTTTTATTTATAAACCTTTTTTGAACACTGCTTTAAAGCAATGTTTGTTTTGCTTCTCCTTTGTCCTTTCTAACTAAACCTGTGCATGGGTCCAATTGTAAGTGCAAAGCAATCATTCAGATATTCTAGTTTATGAACTCACTGAGAATTGTAAATCTTCTGACAAATTGAATATGATTGGGTAAGTGTTTTTGTTTTCCAAACAATGATAATAAACTATTGGGGCGGGGGGGGGGGGGGGGGGGTTGTTTAGTGTTTACCCAGAATAGCCTTGGAGGAGCCCCTCTAGAAGCACAACAAACCAGATAAGAGTGCTGACAACAGATTACAGCCACTTGTTTAAGAATATATATAACAAAAGAGTCAGGAACAGAGATTATTCCAAAGGCAGCTTTTTAGTCAACTTTCATCACCATCTAATGAATAACATTATCCCCAATAACAATTGCACCATATTGGCAAGACATTGACAAATCCAAACATTAGAAACAATTTATGTCAGGAAAACAATTAAAACATATTTATAGATATATAATGACTTCTGGGGTCAATAAAATAAGGCCAGATCAAAGAAAAATATCATTAGTATGAGTTTGTATTAAAAATATCAAAGAAAAAAAGGACTTTTGTCATAATTGCTGTCATTTTTTTTTTGGATCAAGATTTATTGTCTATATACTATGTTTCTCTAATTGCATCCATTTCTTTTGGTCCTCAAGTTGATTTTGTTCAACTCAAATTTCAAAAGGGACCAGAGAAAGTCTTTGTTTTCCAAATCCTTGGAACTTTGATGTAGCCTGTTATATTGTTACCCAAGAAATCAAAACTTTGACTCAACATTACAAACACTCAGTGAACCTATGGGGCTAAAGAAATTTGATCACAGCACATTGTTATGCAAAAAACCAAGCTTATTTTTTTTTTTTTCACTTAGATAAAGGGGTAGGTTCCGTTAAAAAACTTGAGATGCAAAAATCGACTTGATGTTGTGGGACTGAGTCCAAGAAGACCAAAAACATGGGCAAAGCAGCAGCAACAACAACAGTAAATTCAATTGCACAAATACAAATTGGAACCAATTTAAACCCCCTTCCCTTTTTTTTGGCTGATAGCTGATTACATTTCAGATGAGAGATTTACATCTGAAGTGGAATGAAAATTATCAAGTAACAGAAAGAATTCATGAGTTGTATGTATGACATTCATCTTAGAACGAAAAAGGTTAAAGAAAGATTACAGCAACAACGACGTATATTTACATATATGACCTAAAAACTGGTATCACAAGAAGTAACACATGCTCTTAAACTTCATCCCAGTTTTAACAGCAGCCAAAGGTAGAAGTTTTGTAATCTCACCAACTGAACCGGTAGAATTGAACATTGTATACGGAAGAGTGTGCGAAAATCTGCCCTTTATTTCCATTCAAATGAGGACCAATGCGAACATGTTAAGGAAGTGATACTTTTTCAAATACATAACAGTGGGCAAATCCGAGACCAAAATCCTTTCTTCTTCATCGGCTGCTGCGATTTGACATTTCTCTTTGCAACAAAATCAACCATGTACTGAACAACAACCTGGTGAATGAAGAAGTTTAACAAGTTGGTGTTAAGTAAATGTGCAACAGGCATGAAAATAATATGTTTATAAGTCAAATATATTACCTGAGCCCCCAGTTTAGCTATTTGTCTTGGAGGCACTTCCAGTGGAGTCTCATCAGCTCGGAAAACCCTCAACTTTGACAGGAATCTGAAAGAATCCGGTAAAATCCTTATTTGATTGTCACCTATATCTAACTCTTCAAGCATCTCAAGATTTCCAATTGAATTTGGCAAGGCTCTCAGGTCCGCAAAGTTCTTCCCAACATTCAATTTTTCTAGAGTGACAGCAAAACAAAGGCTTTCGGGTATACTTTCAAGTTCATTGAAGCTAACATCAAGTTCCCTCAAATGCAAGAAGTTACTCATTGTTGTTGGCAACCTTTTGATTCTATTGTAATGCAAGGTAAGAATCTCCAAGAATTCGAGATTTCCCACTGCCTCAGGAAGAGCTTTGAGCTGATTGAAATCTAACCTCAGTTCTATGAGTGAGACACATAAACCAATGGTGTAAGGAAGTTCTTCAAGCTCATTTGTTTCCACATTCAATTTCTTCAAAGAGATCAGCTTCCCAATTATATCAGGTAAATGAGTGAACTGGTTTGAGCTCAAATCGAGATTGATAAGTTTTGTCAAGTTCCCAAAAGAATCTGGCAGTGATTTCAACCTGTTTGCATGGACGTCAAGATCAGTTAGATTCAGCAGTTCGCCAAATGACTCAGGAAGATTTATAAGCTGGTTTGAGTGAACATCAAGCTTAGTTAAGGCCTTGATGCTGCCAATGGTTGATGGAAGAGCCATAATTCTGTTGTCAGATAAGTTTAATTCAGTGATATTTGATAACTTTCCAAGTGACAAAGGAAGCCACTCAATCTTGTCCATCAATTTGCCTTGAAGATCAAGAACCTCTGCCCCCCTTTTCGCAGAATTTTCAATCAATGCTGCCACTTTTATTAGACTCAATTTCTCTGCCCCTCCTCCCACTATAAATGCAACCAAACAACATTTAAATTGTAGCTCACCAATTACAGCACAAATAACATGAAGACATTATCATATTATATGATGATAGAAATTGAAAGTAAATATCATATCAATTGATCTAGAAGGATATGCTATTTGATCAGTATTTTTATGTTGTGTTTTTTCCCCTAATCTTGGCTTTAATCCTTCATTGAAAAACTATATTAAACTGACCAAATTATCATTTATACATGGCATTAGAAATGAAATACAGATAAGATTTGGGCTCATATCTATAAACTATAAAATTGAGGTTCAAATACTTTTAATTGCTTGGATACTTCAAAAAATGATTAGAACTATGTTGGATTTATGAATCTGTGGTTTTCCTATGTTCTTAGCAAATAGTGACACATAATCCTCTAATATTTGCATAAGTTCCTTAGAAGCAAAAATCAAAATTATAATGAGAAATTCAGCCAAACCTGAAGAGAAAACAGTGGCCTTCATGGAAGAACTCCTCACCAAACCTTTCAAATCATTGGCCTTTTGTTCTTCGAATTCCCTTTTCTTGATCACACTCTGATCACTGATCACAACTTCCCTTCCAATTTCACCAACTGGGTCACCCAAGTCAATCTCTTTCTCCTTCTGGGTACCCCCAGAAATCAACTCAGAAGCTCTCTGAATCAGCTCATCAAACCTCTGAAAAATCTTGTCAACTTCAACCAAGTACATGGCCTCTTTCCTCTGCTCATGGCTTTGAAACAACACCATGGCCTTCCTCACCTGTTTTAACACGGAGAAGAGCTCGGGTGGAACAAGTTCTGGTGCCACTTGGTTGGAAATCTCCTCAAGTTTCATTTGTTCTTCAGTGTCCACTGTTTTGACAACAGACATGGCTGCTGCGAGTTCTTCAATGGTGGGTCTGGGTGGCAGCGATTTGTAGATTTTCATGATTTCTTCCAGAGTTTCTACATAGGCGGGTGATGGGTCTTTTTTGGGTATTGCAGCCATGGCTCTTGGTTTCTGGGACAACGAAGAACTGGAAAGGAGAGAGAATGAATAATTGGGGCCTTTGGGGGGTTTGAGGTGCCTGTGGGCCGGCGATATTTCGCCTTGATATTTATACTATTTTAAAACACTAATATATTTAAAAAATATTTTTTTTTCATTTTTATTTTTTAACAATACAAGTATGACATACATATCCTTTAAAACTTAATTAAATATTAAACTTAATAATTGATAAAAACCTATTGTTTCCGTTCCTTTGCCGTTAACAACTCTCTCTCTCTCTCTCTCTCTCTCTCTCTCTCTCACACACACACACACTCTTCTTTCGTGGGTGGGTAAAAAAAAATCACTCACTCCCCCTCTTTTCACCTTCCCTCTCTCTCTCTCTCATACGCATTCTGAGTAAAAAACAGCAAGACACATACCCCTCTTTTCACCTTTTCCATCTCCCTAACTCTCTTTAATTCTATAAATTATCACCGTCGCATCACCTCTCGATCGTTCACGTAATGGAGCAGCAACTTCCTTTTATGGAACTTTCGCTCTTCCTCTACAATCACAGTTAGATGAAACCAAAAGGTGGAGCAAAAAGCAGCGATTTTGAAATCCGATGAAATCCTCACAACCTCTATTGATGAACGACCCAAGGACTGTCTGGGCGTTGCCAAACCCATCCTCCAGTGGGGAAAGCGATCTACATCTCTTGGATATCATCTCTATTCAGGTATGTAAACCTCCTCAGTCATTAATTTTTTCAATTTACTTATGGATTTCCTTAATTATTTAAACTATGGGAATATATAATTCTTCCTAATTTCCGAACCCGACGTTTGGATTTGATTAGTTTCCTGGAGTATGTATGTTTGTGGTAAATAAGCAATTTCACGCATTGCTTTGTTTAATTAATTTCCTTGCTTGAGGTTCTTTGAACACAAAGTGAATAGTCATGTTGAAAAGCTTTGCATTAACTAACTGTGCCGGATTCTTCCATAATCAAAAACATCAAAATCAATTGGTGTGTATTGTGATGGGAACTGAAACCTGTTTGGAGAAATAAGAATTTTTACGGTGTTGAATTGGGGTTCTCACACAGTTAGATAAGCGAACAGGGGTATGAATTTTTCCCATGTGATGATATCCAATAATCATTTCAGATAATTGCTAAATGCACAAAATTACTTCTCTGCCCATCCATTTTTATGGTGTTTGTAAAATCAGGGTCATGGTTGTTGCCTATATGACATTTAATGCTTTGGTTATTGGTAATGTGTTTCTTTAAGGGCTATCGATTCCTAATCTGATATGCTTCGATGACTTTGTTTTTTCCAATCACTTCTAAATGTGATTTTGTTGTACTGACTTTGCAGGTTGCTTATGTCTTGGGCCAATTGCAAAACAAAACTGCTTCAAATGGACTTTCTGGGATACTCAGGGATGTGAATGAGCATCTAATGGTCGGACATGAAGTAGTTGAAGCTCTTGATTCCATTGCAGGTTTGACAGTTCTTATGTACTTGATCCATATTTTGAGCTCTTTTAGTATGGTTGACTAAAAATAATAGTGGTTCACCATGAGGTTAGTGTCTTTGCCATCCTATGTATGCTTAATCGACTAAAAACTTCTTTGAGTTTGGTTTAAGTGAAAATGGAGTCAGGAAAGAAAGAATCATAAAATGTGGTTAAATAGTAAATATATGATGAATGTATTAAAATTATGGCACATGAATAGGGAAAGGTGATTCATGGGACATTTATTATACACTAATGATATGTTTATCAAACGAGAGAATGCCTGAATTTGGAGTTGTATTTAGATTTTTTTCTTTTAATGATTCTTTGTCCAGCTAATACACGACGACCTTTGTTTTGCGGGAATTTATGGCTCTGCCATACTTGGGGTTAGCACAGATCATCTAAATTAATTTCACATCTCTCTACTTTATGGGACTTCCCTTGTATAGGTTATGAGCAACATTGTTGGAACCACTCTACAATCATCTGGTGGTGTGCATAAACAACCCATTATTCAGTAGCCAAGAATGGTGCTCAATGTCTCAAAGAGCAACCTGTGATTGTTTCCCATGGTGAGAATACATTTGAATTGGAAGTGCCATTGAGAGACTATTGTCTAATAAGTTTGAATTAGACAAGGTAACTAATGTGGCCTATGTTTCTTTTGTTGATAGTTACCTTGAGGCTATCACTGTCTGGTAATGACTTGCTTGTTATGAGTTTTGGTTGTAGTTTTTTATTCTCTTGGTTGTGATTTGTTATTTTGGTTTGTGTTTGGAAAACATCTATTGTCGATCAGTTTTGCAATCCGGTGGATAGTGTCAGTGCAAATTTTAAAATTCCCCTTTCTTACTTACCATGACAAGTCTTTGTTAAATAACTCGATGAGAAGAAAAAATAAGACGTTAAGAGACCCTCTTGGCCCAACCCATCTTTCATGAGCATTCTTAATGTGAGAAACCTGAAGGTATAATGATTTAATTATGGAATGAGAGCCAACTGAATTGATCTAAAAAAAGTGATAATATGGCCCTGATATTTAAATTGTCTTTGTCGAGGTTTTGAAGGGTACTTAAACAATGTCATCATTTGGATGTATTTGAGGCCTAATGTTTTGTTATAATATGTACAGATCAAATTTTCATGTGTAAGGTTATGTTGCAATGAGTACTCGATGTAGCTGAATGCTTCTCACATCAAAGTTCTTTAACAAATTTTGTTGTTCAAGTATAGAAGAAATACTCAATAATATTAGCCTTTTATTGTATGATTTCCTCCATAAGAGAACTCACCTTTAAATTGTACATTATTCCACCAAAAAATCGAAGTCGTTCGGTTGAACTGCTGTTAATCATGTGAAGTATAGGTTATGATTTTTCGATTTCTGAGTCTTGAGAACTTCATTAGGACCCTTCTATGAAATGGTTTTCTGAGGTTGCAAAGTCAATATTTTGCTTCATAAGATAACAAGCCGTGGAAAAGAAAAAAGGAAAAACGAGCAATTAGTTATCATGGAGGAAAATGTATCACAACTGGGAACTTTAATATAATTTTGACATTATATAGCTTTTAGTTTGTACAGAACTGTCCAGAATTACTAAGAGAGAGATTTAAATGGTTCTGTTAATAAAGGAAACAACTAACTACAAAAAGTATGTGTCCATTGCAGGTCATACTCACCTATCCGAATATTGGTGGGTTTATGAGAGGGATGTTTCTTTTATGAAACTTGACACCCATTGCATTGTTGCAGCCATGGGAGGGAGGTCTAATCTTCGATATGAGCATTTTAGGTCAAAAAAATTTGCATTCACTTCAATATTTTTCTTATACCATATCATAGATCCTAAAATACTTGTGTTTATATAGCCAACTCTACCAACAAAGAGTAAATCTTGGTTCCATTTGTATGTGGGAAGGGACATGCACGATGCATATGATTGCATACTTCTTATTTATGTTTCATTCAGGCAGTTGGGGGTATGAAATGGATTAATTTCTATTGTGAAGTTTGGAGTTACTTCCATGGATCCTTTGGTAAAAGAAATCTTTATTTTTCCATGCACTTCTGTTTATGATCGAAGATGACAAATTTAATATTGGTTGAAACAATCTATATTGTAAGTTCAATAGTCCAACGTAAACAAAGATTATATCGTTGCTATATTTTGTGTAGTTGCTCTTTTAGCATCCTTGATAGGTTTGAATATCAAAAAGCTTGGAAAGGAAACTATCTATGCTTTCTTCCTTTCCTTGTTCTGCATTGGTGCAATCCTTAAAAGCTTTGCTGAAAATGTAACGATGCTTTTATGGAAAAAAATTGTGTTTGCTATTCTTCTATTCCTACACTTTAACCGCTAGGCTAAAGAAGCATATTGACTATACAATCTTTATAGGATGACCCCATATGCTCATAGTTTAAGACAAAGTGTTGAGGATATAAATGACTAATCTGCTAGCACTAACTATCAAATAAAGAACTAAAGGAATAAAAAACTGAGAGATAATTACATTAACACTTCTAATGTAGAGGTTTTTATAGGAGTATAATATAATGCTGACTATTAAATAAACTTGATAAATATAAGAAGTCACAAGACTCTATTTTTAAAAGATATATAATTTAGAATCTCTCTAATGTGTTGGCATATCATATAGTTCAAGTTGTAACAGATAATAAAATTCAACGTGGTGTATTAAAAGCACAGTGCAAAGTGAGTTTTCTTATTGGTTTTGGGAAAATAGTTGGATAATATTTAAGGGTTAAATATAGTGTGGGTTTATCAGATCGATTCTGCAAAAAATGGTTCACGTGCAAAGCACTGTGTGTATTAACTAGTAGATATAAAGGTATAAATATACTTCACCACTTCGTGATTTGCTATGTTAACACACTTGGGTAATCTGTGCATCAGTAAACTTTAAATGGTTTTGAGAGGGATGATGGTAGTTGATGAATGAACATTTATTTGAGACTGTTGGATAAACTTACTGAAGTTTGTTCCAATCCATGATTTGTTATATTAACACACTTGGGATAACTCATGTTTGAACGCACGGTGAAATTTGAATAGTTTTGAGAGAAATGTTAATAGTCGTTGGATGAATCAATTTGAGACTATCGGATGAATTTACAGAAGTCTGTCATATTTTATATTATAAATTGTTTCTCTACTGTTTAAACTGATAAACATAGCCATCTAATGTTTATATTGGAGTAATGTCATTTGGACCTAAAACACTGACCTAATTTGTTGACATAACGATATGACAAATAATAGAGTCCTAACGAAGTAGTCTAATTGTTACCGTCACCACAATACATAATTCTGTCAGCTTTTTAAGTCCTAATAACATTATTTTTTTATATTGTGTTAAGAGAGAGAAAGAGAGTGTGTGAGAGAGAGAGAAAGAGAGATATTGATTACAAAATAATGTTACTTAGACATAATTTAAATCGTGGACTCAATATTTATTGGTACCCACAACTAATCTAATAATCTATAATATAAAACATAGAAGGTTTCAATAAACTCATCTGACGGTCTTAAATAGATTTATCTAACGGTCACCAACATCTTCTTAAATTTTCCCCGTGTCTTCAGGCACACAGGTTATCTCTAGTAATTATGATACATTAGGTCAATAAATTAAGTCGAAATAATATTATAAGCATAACATAAATTTAACTTGGATCGGGTCATTTTGTCCAAATAAGAGCAAATTATTTTGAGACCCTTTGAATTATAGTCTTCATTTCATATTGCTTTTAGATTATCTATTTTTATAACTTTGTGCCTTAAATATTGATTTGAGTTTTATATTACCTAATTGTTGACTTTTGTCTAATTTTTCAAGGCAAATCAAGAAAAATAGAATTCTACTCGGTCGGAAAAGGAAAGAGCACATCACCTAATATTGCGAATTCCTATTTTTGTTTTGTTTTGATGTAAAACAAAAAAAAAAAAATATCGGACAAAATTTAAGGATTGGGGCAGTATGAAACCCAGATTAATAGTTTAAAATGCAATGTGAGAAAATTGATAATGTAGAGGGCAAAATGAAATGAGGGGCATAGTTCAAAGGGTGGTGGGGTTTAAAGTATAATTTACTTGGATGTAGGATAAATAAGTTATTTTCATATCTAATTATCTATCCTCAATTTGGGTGAAGTATAGGAGGGAAAGAGACAGTTAAGAAAAAGAGGAGTAAGAAACTGAGAGGAGAAGAGTAGTCTCTAAGACTTCGATTCTCCCAATACATAATAGATTATGCTCATCAAATTACTAGTAATTAAATACTAACAGAAGTGTTAGTGATACATGTTTTTAATTTTATGTTTATTTAAATATTATAAAAGTTAATTTCTAGGAGTTTATGTAAGGAGCATGTTAGAGTGAACTAACAGAGGTGTTCACCCCTCGAAGTGAGTCTCTTCCTCTCCTATTCTATTTTTCTTTTATTTTCTAAATCCCTCAAAATCATGCACCTAACAGTTAGTTAGTGAAAAGCATTTTCCTTGTTCATATATTTATGAAAATGAAATGAAGGTGAGAATAGAATGGATATAAAAATGAAATAAAATATAAATTATCATTTCAATGTTTGACAACAACTAGAATTAAATGGTGGAATAGAATTGAAAATCTATTCTAATATTTAGATAATTCTTGGACTCGGACTCGACTAACCCCAAACTTGGACTTGGATGGACTAGACCCAAACAAAAATCTAGACCCTTGGACCTTGGACTTTGGACTTGAATTTGACCTCAAACCCATGACACATACCTAAACCCTGGACTCTAGACCCAAACTCGGACATAACCCTAGTCTCGAACTCGACCCTAAGCCTAGACCTCAGACTTGACCCTAACCTTGGACTAAGACTTGACCCCGACCCTGACTTAGACCCTAACAAGGACCCAGACCTGACTCCCAGACTTGGACCCCATCCTAGACCCAGACCCAAACTTTGGACCCTTGGAGGTGGGTTGGTAGTAATGCTGATGAGTGATGGTAATTGGAAATGAGAAATACCACAAAATATTGAGGAATGACAGATCTTTAAGTGGTGGGATTAGACATTCCATTGTAATAGGAATGAATTTTTATTAACACATATCAAACATTCGAATGGTCATTACATTTTCATATTTTATTACGACCTACCTAACATAACGTAGAATTAGCTATAGTGTCTGCACGAGTGACTCAACTCAACTAGCCATTGGAATAAAAAACAAATCAATGAATTTATCCTTTAGAGATCTTTTGTATTTTCTTCAAAATATGGGGGGGGGGGGGGGGTGTCAAGGATATAATCGTAGCCAATGCTAAAAATAAAAATGGTTTTCTAAACTTTTGGCAAGATTGTTGGAAAGTGATGCAATTGAACAGAACCCAAGGTCAAACTGTTCGAATTTGCCTTGTTTGTTTGCAAAGAATACGTAGGCTCGGGACCATGGAAAGCTTTTCATAAATGGTTTGATTTATTTATTGCCGTCTTGTTGGATGGTTCAAAAATATTTAAACTCGAAATTGTGGAACAAAAGTGAATAGAAACTCAATAAAATTCAACTGAGAGAAGTATTTGTCTCAATTGTCTGAGAATGATTCGGAATTCAAACTTACGAAAGATTCGGCAATTGCAAAATCTCTCTCCTATGAACATAGTTTTAATCAGTGTTATCAGAATCGGACTGGACATCGAATTGGCAGAGAGACCGAGTCAATAGTTCACTGGTTCAACCGTTGAGTCAATTGATCGGACCGATTGTGTAATAAAAAAATAAAAAAACTATAAAAAATAATAATTTAGCTAAAAAAATATAAAATATATCCATAATACATAAAATCTACTATAAAATTAACATCATTAGCACATAATCCTATCTAACAAAAAAAAGAGTAAAATAATAGCAAGAGTAATAAAAATAAAAAGCATTAGGAAATTATTTTCATTATATGTAAGTTGTTGTAGACTTATAGGAATTGGGAAGAGACAACACAATGGTATCTACCTTTTTGTCTTCTCGAGACAAATAAATGATAGAAAGCACATGAATCAAGGCTACTGTTCATGTTCAGAAAAAAAGAAAAAAGAAAAGAGGAAGGGCTATTTATACAGTAGCCGGTGGTGGTGTGTGTATGAAAGAGAGAGATAGAGAGAAAGAACAGAGATGAGATCATAAGACTACTCACAAAAGGCGATCGAAGCAAGAAGAAGGAAGGAGAGTTGCTTGAGCTTCGAGCAGAGTGGTCGCCTCTCGCCTGAGTTGCCTGTTCATCGCCTGACGCCTGATGTGGTTCCAACTGTCTAGTTTACAAACTCGTTTGTTTTACGGTTCTTGTCCAAAAACTAATCGATTTTACGGTTCTTAAGCGGTTTGATTTCTTAAGCGATCTAACTAAAGAATCGGACCGTTTGAAGTTCCGATTCACGGTTCGACTGATCGGTCCAGTTCAATTCTGATAACACTGGTTTTAATGCACGAAATCAGAGTGAAACGTTGAAAAAATATTGTGGTGTTTGCCGATTGTAGAGGATCGTGGTGCAAAATTTTTTTTTGGGTAATATGTGGTAATTATATAAATTTAGGGTTTTTATTTTGTAATTTTACTGGAATCTAATGCGCGTAAACAAGGGGCAGAAAAAAACAACGAAAAAGAGCAATAAAAAGGGCCCTACCGGGTTCGAACCGGTGACCTCTTGATCTGCAGTCAAATGCTCTACCACTGAGCTAAGGACCCGGTTATGGCAATGCGATAGCCCATCTCTTATTTATAGTAATTAATATTTAAGTAATCGTGGGCCATGGGCCATCAAAGATTGGAAATATTGAATCCATCCACCTTAGGCCCTTCCTTCCTCGATTGAACCTTGAGTGAATGGGCTTCATGTTGGAAAATTTATTTCCTCATTTGTCCTTTTCAGTCTTTCGAAAGCATAAAACCCTTTTTCTTTTTGGGGGTTTGAAACTGGGCTGAGCTGACTCTAATGTTCACCCACCCATTAGGCCCAAGTATTTTTAACATCAACCTATTTGAGTTTGAAGATTTAGTTTCGAATAGTACCTAATAACTCAACATGAACAAAATTCTATCTTACATAAATACTTCTTTCTTTTAATAAATCATATCGATCCCATGGCTTAGGCTGCCCCCAATCCCATTCCCTGTTAGTGACCACAATGATTGATAATATTCAATTGTCACGGGGAGAACATATTCCCATGACTAGAAAAAAAAAAAAAAAAGGATATATGAATTTATTTACGTGACAACAATTCACTTCTCTTGAAATGAATTGAGGCTTTAAAAGCTGATTTTTCGGACTCGAAGTTGAAATATATTGTTTAGTTGGATGAACACTTACCATCCTTCATGTTCAAACTTTTGCGTTCCAAACAACAAAGTGAAATCATTCAAAGGGACTTTGTAAGTCATCATTTTATTCACACACAAGGGGAAGAAAAGGGTCACCTGTCTATCTAATACCCTAAGCCAAGCAGTTTGTGTGTGTGTGTGATTTTGTAGGGTGGGTGGGGGGTGGGGGGGTGGGGGGGTGGGGGGGGGGGGGATTGGGGGCAAAGAATGTATTATTAAGCAGAATAGTGGTTGGTGTTGCATGGAAAGTGTTCATGGATGGTATGCTTTTTTAGAAGCACTTTCATAAAGCTCAATTAATGCTATGTCTTTAAGCATATTTTTCACCGAAGGAAGAAGGGTCAGAGAATATTTTGAAATTTTGTTCGACTGAAAATTCTTGTTTCCTCATAGAGTTATTCCTTCCATAAAGTTATTGGCTTACTCTTTTTGAAGGCAACATCTAGGCGCTGCTTCACATTTTCCTTCTAAATGGGTAGTGGTTAAAAGTTACAATTTGTTCCTTTCATGGGTTTGCCTTTTTCCATGGCATAGTAGTAATCACATGTTCGAGTTACGAAAAGTCCCTCTGCACACGGGATAAGAATGTTTATCTTTCCCAAAATCTCGTGTATTAGGCTGCGCTTATGAGTAGTTGATAATGAATGGCATATGCCTGACATTAAGAAAGAAGGGAGGACGACGTATCTGCCCGAGTTTCCAGGATATAAAATGTACTACAAAGCAGATTAAATGTTTATTATGGTCCAGGTTTTCTTATCTTTTAACCAGTCCCAAAAGCAGAAGGTGATAATGGCATGTAATCATGAAGTCCAACCAAATAGCAGTGAAACAAATCAGTTGGATTGTTCTCAAGAATGGCAGGATTTTCATATGAAAGTTTAATTGAAGAAACCCTCTTTCAAGTCACTTGCAGCAACTAGTTGGCCAAGGAAATGGTAACTGATTCTGTAAGGATTTGCCTTTGTTATCCAAACAATTTCACTAGCACAGTAATCACAGGGAAGCTTTTGGAAGTTTAAAACATGATCGAAATCTCAAATAACGCCACGTGATTGAAATAATCATTCCAATGATGAAGCAGGACATCTTTATCTCTGGGCATAACAGTGATACAGGAGGGGAAGACGTTACTTGGACAAGAACTACAATGAGCAGGCACTTTCAAAGAACCATGTAAGCACTGGCAGACCATAAGAAGCTGTCTGATTAGTGGTGTAAGCATGAATGATGTTTTCTAACTCACAATTCATAAAAGGTGTTTGACATAGCAATTTCCAAGCAAAAGGAAGTGCAGATAGCTTCTTATTGCGTGAAAAATGTCCAAAAATATCCACTAATGCAATGAACACAAAGAAAAACCTGTTATAGGCATGTCCATGAAAAGATATACAGATATACACTAACGACATTCTGGGGACGTTTAGCTGCCTTATCGATAAAGCTGATTCCATTTATATAGAACAATGAAATTGGTGGCTTTAGAACAGCAACAGTATTTGACAATATGTGGCTTCAACACGAGAGCTTATTCTATAAGAAAGCATCACTAAACCAACTCCTAGTGAAATCGATAAAACTGACTGTCACTAGGGGGTCCTGTTCTGGTTTACAACTAACAACATACTCCTAACCAGAACTGCTGAACAGTACTTGGTCGGATAGAACAACTCCTTCTTTCTGCTCAGGATCCTAGAACCGTTTTTCTCTCCAAGAGAAATGTTAAAAGGCGCTGTCTTGGAAACCCATTCTATATTATTACAGGTAAATGCCATAGCATTGTCCAACTTTTGACAGACTTGTATGTCAAGAGATAACTAAGTTATCAACTTCCTGTGACCATAAACCATCAAAGTCTGCCAAACGCCCATCTCTGTTACTTTGTCTGCAAATTGGAGCATGATCCCATAACCCTGTATTAAAGAAACAAAATTGCAAAATTGATTTTTCCCATTGGTTCTTTAGAAGGGTTTAGGATTTCTTATTGAACTCGTAATCTCCATACGACATATCCTGATCTCCATAAAACCCCATGTAGTTTCCATGTCCTGAATATGGTGACATGCAGCCAAATCGACTGAAATCATCAGAAAGTTCAACATCCTCTCTAAAATTTGAGTTTGATGAACAAGGCGAGATTTCATAGTGATCATATGACTGCCATGAATTCATTGAGTTCGACTGTGGAAGGCATCCAGATACACCTCCTTGTTGGTATTCCTGCATCAAACCATTAATACAACTACTTGTCAATTTTATAACAATCCACCAGAAATGCAGCAACAAGATTAGATAGTTGTTATTTGATCGGCAGAGGAGATATAATTTAGCACCTTAGAAGAATCAAGAATTAAGTCAGGAGAGATCCAGAGGCTTGCAGGATTGTAACCCACAGAAGCGGGTTCATACTCCCCAATTGGTGTTGTCTGATATGGAGAAGCAATAGGACTTGAATAATCACTCTCATTGCACATATAACTTGCTTGAACCGACATGTCATCTGAGGTGATCACGGGCTCATTTGAGATTGTTGCTGAAGCAAAGTCCCCATTGCTTGCACTACTTGCAACCTGCATACCTTTTTGTTCTCCATGAACATCCTTTGTCTTCTGTGAGAGCTCATTCCTTTTAATGATACGACACAATGCAAAAGGTCCCTGAAGAAATTCAAGTAGAGCCAACTTAGTATCAATCTTGAGTCAGTATTAATCAAAGGATCTAAAGCAAAGCCATTACATGAGATTGTTGAATTTTACCTGAAAAATTGGAGTCCCTTGAGAGACATCATCACAAAGGCGATATTCATGCATCACCCAATCAGTTCTATCCCCTAACGGGGCTCTTCCGCGATAGAACACAAGTGTCTTACGGTAGCCAGTGATCACAGATTGAGATACTACCTTCCTGTCCTTTCCAGTGGCTTTCCAATACCCAGCTTTGGTGGCTCGATTAGTACGCGAGCCATTAGGGTACTTTCTATCCCTTGGGCAGAAAAAGAACCATTCCATGTCACGATTGGGCAAGAATGATTTCTCTGCAGTTGATGGTTGTTTCATATCAGAACTCTCAAATTCCAAGCAAACAAAATTTTAAAAAAAAAAAAAAAGGAAAAGAATGAGAAATATATTTTGTTTTAGTTGTGCTGTTCTGATGATGAAAATGTGTTTTAGGGATGAACATTTTCAAAGAATCAGCTTTGAACAACAAAAAGACAGATGCCCCACAACTATACAATCCTGTGACTGGTTTCATTCAGAGAGAAACAAGCAAAATTAACCAATTAAAGCACAAACTTTCCAACTTTATGTCATTCTCTATGCATATTGGTAGCCAAAATTTCATCAGTGAAACCAGAATTTACATTTCATACTCATTTGGCTAAACAGTAACCTACTCGAAAAAAGTTTTCGTCTAATTTTTTAAAGAATACCTGGCAGTTCCCAAGGATCAAATTTGTACAAATCAATAACTGGAATCACTTCAAGTTCAATCTCAAGTCCCTCAGTTTTTCTCTTCAGATAATAACCAACCAACTCCTCATCTGTTGGGTGGAAACGAAACCCGGGCGGCAATGACGCCCCTGCCATTTTCTACTCTTCTAAATACACAAAAGCTCGAAAACTAAACGAAAATATAGCAAAGAGAAGAGCATAGAAAAGTTCACAACACTTGGCTCTTAAGTGCCCAAACTGTACCTATTGAAAATCTGGAAGATCCAAAAGTAAAAGCTTTTTTCAACACAAAACTTTTTCTCAAGGATTGCAGAAAATTTCCACACAATGTACCCCTTGAGCACCAGAATCATTTTCCTCAAAAACTCAACAATTTCTTTATGACAAAAACCCTACCCACCAACCCCTTTGAAATTGAGTCCCAGGATAAAATAAAGTGAGAATAACTGAATTTAAGCAATACCCAGAATCCAAAATTTCCTGAATTTAACAAATTACCTGATAATTCAACAGAAGTGTAAAAGCAGAGCAAGAAATTAGGAAAAAGTAGTTAGAACTTCCAAAATTGAAGTATTTTCAAATACCCAGAAGCTAAAACAAGTAAAAAGAGGTTAAAAACCTATGTTTTTAGAATCAATGAGCCGGAAAATTGTGACCCAGAAAGAAAATTTGGCAGAAGGGTCAGTCTAGAGCTTATGTAGAGAAGAAGAGAAGTTGTGTAGAGTAAAAACAGAGGAGTGTGAGATTGGTTATATATAGGTGTTTGGGAGCCAATATTCCAAAAATACAAACACCGAAAGGTTAGTGCTCTTGTCTGAAGCTAACCACAAATTCCACAGATATGGCCCACTAAAACCCAAATCAGTTCACACCTAAAAACAGTTACTTCCCGCCAACTTCATATTGTGACAGTTAAAAATTGAAGGCTTTGATTGGGGAATTTTTGGTCCAGTCCTTCTCCTTCCAGTTCATAGCTACTTACACATCATCATGAGTCAGACAAAAACACTTTTGCTTTCTTTTGTGACATTGATGGTGTCATGGCATGGCCCAGTGTTCAAAAAGAGAAGTCCCTGAAAGTGCTTAATGAGCGTATTGGCATTTTTTTTTTTTTGGAATGACCAAACACACCCTAGAGGAAGCTCCTTCCTCTTTCTGAGTTCACATGTAGTTGATAAAGTAGGTGTTGCTAATTCCCATTCAATTAGATGGGACCTACTGGTGAAACCATTAGCAGAGAAACTAATTGTTGATCAATGTAACTACTTGCTTTTTACATTAGCAGAAAAGGGTAAGAAGGAAAGTGAAAATGTGTTGCTTATGGCTTTTGAAAGGGTAAGTATTTGGTTACAGTTATATAAGCCAAAGGGTAGACCAAATTATGTTCAGTTGAACTAAAAATAGCCAACTAATGGCTTAGTTACTTACAAGATACAAACTATGGGTATTGAAGATTATTGGAACTGCATGCTTTTTCATGTGGAAAAAAAAGCAGCATAGGTTAAGGCTTTAGAACAAAAAAGGGTGTTTGGTTACTGTTGCAATCCAATATCAGGATTTCCAACCCAAAAATAGATTTTGATGATTGAATCCTTATCATAAAAATTTGTACTAGTCTGAACTGTTTGAACTTTTGGTTGAGTTTGCTTACTTAATAGACCCAACTTTTCCAAAATTTGTTAGGTGTCCCAGTTATCTCTATCCTCCAAATTAAACAATTCTAAGAAGACCCTTGTGTGGGGTATTTATATCCTTTTTCATACATCTTTAGAGGGCAAGTGTCCAAAAACTAAAGAAATTATGTTTTATTATAATTCTAGCTCATCAAACTCAGTTTTAGACACCAGTATTTGTTCAGATTCATCAGACCTTCATTGCATTATAGACATTCCAATAGTTTTTCATGTTATCTGGTATAGGATTAGTGTATATTCTTAAATGTTGTTGATCTTACAACCAATAAGCAAGGTTGGCTTATGGAAAAAATTCAAAAAAGAATGTGTCTGATTTATAGACTTGTTATCACTAATCTCTATTTCTGTACTTAACCAAAGTTTTCTGAATGCCAATTCTCTTTAACTCAATTATGGTCATTTGTCCAACATAAAAGTGATAGTTGAGCCTGACATTGCTGGTTTCTTAAGGAAACTTGCAAGTGCAAGAACAGAGACACCAAGTCTAGCAAGTTAGGTATATTTTGTGATAGTACTTCTGATAAAGGCAAAATATATCACATCCCTCCAACCTCATTACCCTAACTGAAACCGTTGATATGCGTAAAGGCAGCTTACCCTGTGCTCATCAATTTACGATTGACAATGAGTACAGAAGCACCCCATAAGAGTGCAATGAACATCTTCCACTAAATTGCATGCATTCCCTGTTCCACTGCAAATTTAGGAAATTATTGGACTAAACAGTAAAGAAAACTAGTAAGAAAAATAGGGTGCAGTGTGAATCCTTACTTTTATGATTGCCAAAAATGGTAAACAGAATGTGAAGAAAAAGAAGTCATGCATGACCTAGAAAGGAATGGAGTTTAGTTAGGATAAGCTTCAATTAGTTAGGTTGATCATCCCTTATCCATTGCTTCCCTTTTCCCCTTTCAATAATAAGGTAACCTTTGAATGATACGCTACAGAAATGTCGTATTTCACTTTATTCTTGAGAATGAATAACAAGAGGTTGGTAGGAACTTCATTGAATGAAAGTCTTCTGATTAGAAATTTCATTGTGAAGTACCAATAATTTTGGTGAAATTTCCAGATCATGGTTCATCTACTTAAGTAAATTTCCTCAAAAATATCCACTTTCTCCCTCAGTAAATTTCCCCAAAAATATCCAGACTTACAAACCAAGGCAAAAGTCCATCAAATTAAGAATAATTTGCTCTCAATTTCACCTAAACACCCACCATCCTAAATTTGAGACCTAGGGGTGATAGTCTAGTAAAATGGAATTGTCCCACCCACACGAGCCACTCACGTCGAGTGACTCGAGTTTCATCCCATGAATGTGTTTGTTTCCCCTCTCTTCCCATGTACTAGGCAGTTTTCGTTGTGGGCATGGTAAATGTAAAGATGTGGATGGTTACTTGTAGACTGTAGTAGTTTAAACAGAGTAGAGTAAGTAATAACTAAGTGCTAGTATATGCGTAGTTCTCAACAAATAGAATCTGTGAACTCAAACCCCTCAGAACTTGAAAATTTTCCAACTAAAAAATGGGAAGTACTGATTTTTTGGTGCTGATTGCCATGTGAACATGGAAAGGTAAATCAATAAAAGGGAAAAGGGCAAGGTGTACTAGCTGATGGGAAGGCTTTCAGCTGGTACAATGGTGTGGTGTGTTAGGGGGTTTGGTGTGAATTGGAGATAGTAGAAAAGTTGGTCAAGTAGTGACCAGTGAGTGAATGATAATGGAAGAATTAATGAGAAGGTGTTTTATGGGGAATTGGAAAGTTTGAAAGACCACCTTATCATTGTTGTCTCTATGGACTACTGCTTTCGGCCCTTTGTCCCATACCATGGTGGGTTGTGTCTCACCCCCACCTCAAATCAACGGCTAGAATGTGTTTGTGTGTGCGTCAGAGAGAGAGAGCGAGAGGGACGTGGGTCGTTGTTTAGCAACGCATTCGAGCCAAGACATGGTTTGTCAAAGACATGTTGAGCCAATGTCGATTAGTGGAGTAGAATTGCATCATTGTGGAGAGAGCAAATATTTGTCCTAATATGCAGATGGGCAACATTTCTTCTCCCCACCCTTCTTTTTTTTTTTTTTGTGGGTGGGTGGGGGTGGGGGGTGGGGGGTGGGGGGTGGGGTGTTGTGGTGTAGGGGAAGGGGGATGCTACTTTCTTCATTTAGTACGAACCTAAATACACAACTAAGCGGTTATAAGAAACATAACTTCTAGAAAACATGATTCATCTAATAATCAACATGATATATGTTTGACAAACCAACTCTAATTGTTAACATCAATAATAGACAAGCTACACCAAACTTTCTTATTGTTTATGTGTGTGTGCGCGATGGTGGATCTTGGAGTAATAGAGTTGAGGATCATTGAAATTTGTATAAGTCATTACTATCCCCGAAACTTACATCTATAAGTTGTTCAAAAATTTAGAAGATTGCCCTCCAATTAGAGGCTTCTCTCTCTCACACACAAACACACATATATATATATATAGAGAGAGAGAGAGATGGTGATGTGTGAGATCTTGCTTTCCCATATGAGTGGATCGAACTGTGAGGCTGAGTGGTGAAAAATAATGCATTTTGGCTGTCACATTCAATTGGTCGATGTGATGATTTGGCTGCATCCACCCCCAAAGTTGATGTGTGGGTGGGGGTGGGTCTAAAATCTTTAATCATTTCGTAATCTGGAAATTGGGGAAAAAGCCGCCATCAAAACAAGAGATTTGCCAAAAAGCCCATAAAAGACAAAAAGGTTTATAACGTGATTTCTTATCTAAATCAATGATGTCTCATCTAACTAGTATTATTACTGTTTTGCTCACGTATGATGCCTATCTATGACCAATGCTTTGAACTAAGCCTTAAACACCAACGACATCATGTAAGAACACTAATACGACATCTTGTGTTGTCCTTACCGTCCATAATTCTATTCACAAAACATGCCGACACTACGCAAAATCAACGTCAAATTAACATATTTTTATTGTTTAACATGTTTATGTCAATTCATAAATGAATCGACATAAAAAAAAAAAAAGACTGATCACACGCAATACATATACAACATGAATCTAGTATGATAAGAACAAAATTATACACGATTATATCTGAATTAAATAGATTTTAACACGACGTAATTTAGACACAATCTGATATATTATAAACTTTGTTATATATACATTACAAGAATTAAGATATTTTGAAACAAGTTTTTTATAGCATTAATGTTCACCGTCACAAAAAAAAAAAAAACGTGTTTTAGAGGACTTTTTTTTTATAGCGGTAATACTACCATAAAAAAATTATTTTGTTGCCGCAAATACTATTTGAGACGGCAGTCGTTGTCACAAAGATTTTTTAAGACTACACTTATTATAGGGAGACATGCCGTCACAACATCTTAACATAATAAATAGAGTCTCAAAAAGTCTTTGTAACAACAACAACCGGTCTCAAATAGTATTTTTGACAGAAAATAAACATTTTATAACAACACTACCGCCACAAAAAAAAACTCTTTTTTTGTGACGATAAACACTGCTGTCAAAAAACACTTGTCTTAACAAACCATAATTCTTATTCCTAAAATTTTCAGTGAAGTCTAAATACAGCAGCAGGATCTACCAAGTTGGTCCTTGTGTGTCTGCCTTCTGTCGGGAAAGTCATTACATGAGTATCATACTTGGTATTATCTTAATCCATATGAGTAGACTTTAAGAGAGTGTTTGAAAATATTTTTGAGGATTTTTCAAAACATGTTTAATGATGTTTTGCTTTGTCCTCGTCAAGGGATTGAAATAGTCAACGTCTTGGATTAATATTTGATCTTGTGAGATTATGCCCTTGATAACATCGTCATCATCATCATTATCGCGTGCTAATGGAGATTTAGTAGGTGTTTATAGGCCTTTTGAAATTAGCTTGGCCTGTGTTTTTTTCAATAGCAGCCAAAGTTAGTTAATAAAAAGATTTTACACCCATATGTCTTAGATGGTTTAGATGATAAGATCTCAATCAAATGATTAATAGCTCGGGATCCCAAGTTTGATTTTTATCTTTAAGTTGTTCGATATCAAATTTTACGAAGAATTACGTGCATGTAAAGTTTTTATTACCGTCACTCTTCCAAAAACATGTAATTTCTATTTTTCATTTTTTATTGCAACAGGGAGAGAGAGAGAGAGAGATTAGGGTGGCTGAATAGATTATGACAAATATCATTCTCATTCTGAGTACCTACGTGGATTGTACTATGTAGTGAATTATTAAGTGTTGATTTTACCACAATATCCATGACATATGTTTAGTTACATCAAAATTGGACAAAAACAATCTATCAAGATTGTTGGAATAGAAAATTTAACAGCTTCGTACGCACAATCTGATGGTCAATATAAACCCTAATAATTCCTTTGATCTTCAAAACCTACACCTACCACTCCGTCCTAACGGTAAATTTTTTTTATTTATTTTTTTGAACTGATCTCTAGTAGATGACCATCATTGAAATTGAAATATTTATGAAGGGTAAAATTTTTATATTTTAACTCTAAAAACCTATTAATCTTATAATTTATATTAATTTGAAATGAAAAACTTTTCACTAATCTAACCACCCAATTGATTTTGTATACAAAATTTAATATATAATTTAGTCCAGGTATTAAATTATTGGGTCGTAAGCTCGTCAGATAATGGCCCAAGGAGGGCCACAGGACAGACGGTCGGGTCGTTGATGAGAATCGGGCTGGGTAAGGCTTACGGTCTAGGGGTGTAATTCGGGCGGGTTAGATGGGTTGAGGGGTCAACCCTAGATCAACTTTAGGTATATAATTCTCAATCATAACCCTAATTCGACATCAACCCAAGATATTCAATCTGAGTATTACCCAAGCTTAATTCGGACGAGCTCGGGTTGAATTCGGGTTACGTAATTCAGGTAAATTTTGGGTTAGAATTTGAGTTTAGTTCGAGTTACCTAATTCGGATTGATTCGAGTTGGGATCATTTAAGCCCGAAATCAGTTTGTTGTTCTAAACCTGATACATACTACATATTATTCACCTAAAGTAACAATTAACAATTTCAAGCTAATGTTTAACATGAAGACCATATTTAAATCAATGTTTAATATAAAGACATAATAGCTAAATGTTTAACATAAGACTAAATCAGAAGATTAATCCCTAGTTTTTTAACTTATAAGTTATATTGCTATATTGATTTACTAGTTATTGTCTGTGCCTGAAGGCACAGAGTAATAAAAAATGATAAACAATAAACATATTTGTATTCATATCCAAAATCAAATCACAAACATAGAGGATAGATAAATGAATTTAAGCATCGATTGTAGTGGGAGTGAGAGGTGGTGGTGGTAGCGACGACGGCTATAGTGGTGGTGGTGGTGGTGGCAGCGGTGGTGGTGGTGGAGGTAGTGGTGAGGCGGTTTTAAATACTATTTTTTTTTTTTTAAGTACTTATGAAAAATAATTTCTAGAAGTACTTTTAAAAAGTCACTCCAAACACACCCTTAGGGGCCTATATTTCCTATTAAATTTAGGGTGTTAATATTAGCAGTTAAATTAACTTTAAAGTAAAATTTAAAACGATCTGAACCGCGAAAAGCAAAAATCATTTTGTTTATCTTTTGAAATTTGAATTGTAAGCTACTTTATTATATTCAACACATTTAAACTTATCAAAGGACCATACCAAATAACCATAAAAACAATCATAATTAATCTCCTCTAAATTGATTTTCAAAACTTTCAACCAAATAAGGAGTCTGCCCCATGACTATCCAATTCACCTCAAAGTCGTAGCACCGCTAAATTCTACTTCAGAATCTCTAGTGCAATTTAATACGAATTGCCCACACTGTCAGAGAACCTCTCATCTGAAAAAAATAATAAACTCCCATTAACAATCTCACGTACACATACACATACTGCTTGTGGATTCATATTAGTGTACCAGGTTGTCATCTACCTATATATACTTGTGTAGAACTTCAAATCTTACCACCTCTATAGCTCTAAAATTGCATCAAACAAAAAAAAAAGTTATGATTATCATGGGCTAAACTTACCAACATAAACGAAATCTTTTTTTTTCTTTCATTAAAGCAGAACAACAAAAAGTTCAAATCATTCCATATATAAAACAAAATGCCCAATCACTACTGATGAGTTGTGTCGAAACGTACAATTGCCCTGAAATCAACACGATGAAACAAAAAATTATCAAAATAAAAGTTGTTAAACAAAATTTGCATGGAAAAAAAAACATAGATCAACTATTAAAATTTAATCCACCAAAATTGAAAAATATTCAGGTACATAACAGAAATGAAGACCATGATGATAAAACCTTTTGTAAATATCTCACAAAAACTATTTGATTTGCACCAAATAATATCAAGGCGATATACTCAAACCTGATTTTAAATTTTATAAGAAGTTCAAGAAAGGCAGAGCATTATTGCTTTAGAAAATCATATCAACATACAAAAACCTATCCTTTATATGAAAGATTTTCAAAAACTTTCACAGTTAGAAAATTAACAAAATACAGAGCATTATCTTAGTGGCAAAAAAAAAACTCTCAATTTTGACCGGAATAAAAGCAAATGACTCTTGTTCAAGCCATTATTCTTGAGGACTATTTTTTTTTATCAGTTTCTACATTATCAAAGATGTAACAAAACATCAAAGCTCTAATTTAACCTCAATCAGACCAAAGAAATCATAAATCAAACCATTATAAGAGCACAATCAAACTACATGGATGTACATTGCAAACTTGAGAAAATTAATTGTGAGAGAGTGGCCCCGTTTTTTCACTGGTGATGGATTTTGGAATGATTGAGAATAGATAGGGATGGGATTGAGAATGGTTTTATCAAGGTTGTATGGCCAATGCATCAACCGTATTCCCCAAAACATTACCTTCTGCAAGGAAAGAAAAAACATCAAGAATCCCTACCAGAACACCCAAAAATTATCATTGCAGCAAGGGAAAAGTATTGAAAACCCCTAATAACAATAATCACAAAATTGTCAATACCCCACATGTACATCATTTCAGGCAACCAAAGAGAGATGTTAGAGGTGGGGAAAAAAGCATTAACAAAATTAAATCAAAAAGTAAAAAAAAAAAAAAAGATGGTGGTTTGGAGATCTTGAACTCTCTCACGCATTTCAGCAAACATTTCATGTGCATGTTGATTGGGGCAGTGATGGTGACCTAGGAGAAGAAAAAGTTAATGAATGGGAGGTGGCTATGGCATTGTGTGTTGTCTGTGTGTGTGTGTGTGTTGTGTGCTGCGTGTGTGTGTGTGTGCATCAGAGAGATGAAGACAGAGAGAGAAAGAGAGGAGAAAGATGAAGAGAGATGGGAAAGATAGAGATGAAAAGAGAGGGAGGTAGAACCTGGATAGTGGGTGTGTTGTTGGCGTTGGCTTTGGTGTCGTTGGTGATGGGTTGCTCCAAGGTATCGCTAGATAGAGAAATAGGCGAGAAGGAGGAGGAAACCAGAGGGAGAGAAAGAGTGTGTGTGTGATATGAACAGTAAAGATGGAGAGCAGCTGCATTAGAATAGAATTTTGGGGAGACATGTGTCTCAGTTTGGAAAGAGAATCATGAAAGATGAGAGTGTGAGAGATAGTCAATGTCTCAGTATAGAAAGTGATCCCTTAACATAGGAAACAAAATCAGAGAAATAATAATAATAGTTGTAATCTGTATTTTAGGGACAGAGTTGAGGAATGAGAGATTTCTTAATTGCCGGATTTGATTGGGTTGGGGAATTAAATTTATGGATGTTAGTTTTGGAAACTAAAAGTTTTGAGCGGCAAAAAATTTTCAAGAGCTAATGTGGTACGTCGGATCGAAACAATCTAAGACGTCAATAGCTTGAGACAGTTTGAAATATCCTCGACCGTTGGATGATGCTTTTTTTTATCTCGAAACGATTTGAGCCGCTATTTGTCTCTTGAATTCAAAATCGTTCTACTTTATTTTATACTAGTAATTGCCTATGCCAGAAAGAATTGTGTAACAAATAAAAAAATAGCAAACAAATGCTCATGCTTGAAGACATTATATAACACGAAAAAAATGGTCATTCAAAAAAATTGAGAAAAGAATCGCCAATCAATACGTGTCCAACATAACACAAAATCATCAATTAAAAAATTGGAAAAAAAAAAGGCCAATCAATGTAAGTCGACTATTATTTTTAAAAAAAATTCTCTAAAAACATGACCTTTAAACAATTACAATATTTTGACCAAAAAAAAAAAGAACAATATAATCTTTGTACACAACTCAAATTTGTTGCATAGTTCCTTAAAAGACCGAATAAATTTCTAGCACTCTACGACAATCAAAAGTTTAAAAAAAATGAGCATTAGAAAGAGAGGAAAGTGACACATATAATGCATTAAAGAGATCGAATATTTTGGGCCAAAAAAATTCAAAAGAAATGGGCAAAAATTCCTTAAAAAATAGATCCCATAACATGTACACAAATCCTTCCACTTTCCATTGTCATACCACCAAGACTAAATTTTTTAGCAGTTTTCAATAAAATAAAAAATATATTATTCAAATATAAACTTGTTTACTCTGCCAGCATCCCATATTTTTCATATATCGATCAATCAAAAAGATCACTATTAACTCAAGGTGTTGTAATGTTTCTGTTGTCAACTCAAAACAAAACAAATAAATCAATAATAAGCCGAAAGCACGACAAAAATAAAAAATTTCATACTATTCTACATATCAAAACTCACTCATTATCTCTCTCACCTTCTGGTGATTAGCCTTCAACAAATATGTGAAACTCCTTGGTCAATAAATATATCAGTACCCTTCACTAATAATATGAAATCAGACAAATTTGTTCCTACAAATTAAGGAAAAGTGAAGGAGAGAGTGGGAAGGGAGAGAAAACTCAATTCAATTGAAAAAATTCATTTAAACAATACTACCATAATGGGGAAAAAGTAAGACATGTGAATTAAAATACCAAACTCAATTATCATACTTGAAACAAAATTCTTACCATGAACTGATTCAAGTACTGTTATCTAAAGTGCGCTACAATCCTCATGACTCATCCCCCATACTCCGAAAAGCTCCAATACATATTAAGAAAAATATAGCAATTGAGATAAATCCAAATTTTTAATCACCATATTAAAAAATGTCTAGGTTGGAAAGATGACTCGAAATTGCATCAACTATGCTAATGAAATTATGTAATATAAACCGACAAAATTTTTTTAATGTATACCTTCGAGTAAGCAAAATCACAGATTTTCAGCCTTGGAGTACGGCTTCCATCCAAAAGGGTATTCTCTAGTATCAAATCTCTATGGCATATTTGCTACATGGCAGGAAATCAATTGAAGTATGTCAATTCCAAGGAAAAGAGAAAATAAATGAAAAGAAAAAAGGAGATAAATTTCTAACAAAAATATTTACAATAATTCATACTTGATTAATTCAGAAAGGCTCAACACCAGGCAGAGATAAGTAGACAAATTACACTCACATAAACATACAAATGAATAAATGCTATTATTGTCAAACATATTTTACCATATGGTGATAATAGTGGACTCCAGAGATAAGCTGCTGGAAGAAGTACTTGGACTAAAAGTTTCAAGGATAAAACATCAACCAACTAAAATACAAAATACTAAAAGTATGAAAAACAACCTAGTCAATACCACCACTGCCACCATCAACTCTATTGATAATATACAATTTGTATGGAGACAAACCTGATTTGAGCAGTTTTATCTGATTGGCTGCATTGCCCTCTAAAAAAAAAATAACCATTAAATGATTTCAATTAAAAAGAATTAAATCAGTTAAAAAAAAACACACACGTCATAACTATGTACTCAAAGTGAAAACCTCCAATTATGCAATTATTTTTTTTCGGATAGAGATTAGCTAGAACAACAATCATCAAGCCACGAATTTCACATTCAAATCAGAACTCTTTACAACAACCAATAACAATCAATCCAGATTAAAAAAACAAAAGACAAAAACCAAAATTACCACCAAATGGGCTATAGCAATTTCAAACGCAAATAATACATCAAAAGAGGATAATTTGAAGAACAAATATGAAAATGATGAACTAAACATAGCAAGTAGAAAGAAATATTAAAAATAAATCCAATAAAATCAAGGGAATGGGACCTAGATTCTTGGGTTTCAAATGGAAGCTGCCTCATATACAATCCAGCCCAATGATTTGCCATCTACAACTTTGCTCAAACAAACGACTTGGCCGGTGACGATTTGGTCGAAGAGAAAAGTTAAAAAATCTCACACTAACACAAAGACCCGTCAAATCTAACAGTATAAGGTCCCAAAACTGAATCCATAACAAAAAAAACCTCATGATTAGAAAACATAGCAACATAACAAGGCATTACATAAAAATAATAATAATAATAATAGATCATGATTAAAAAACATAGCAACATAGCAATGCAAACCTGACTTCGACTTTGGCTTTGGAGATGTGAATTATATACAAAAAATCAATAGCACGTCTCTGTCAATATCACCACCAACCCCTTTCCTCACTTACCTAAATATTTCTTCAAGAAATAAAAAAAAGTACCCGAATTATGAGGTTAAAAAATTCAAGAAATAAAATCTAAACCATTATGAGAAATAAAAAGCCATAAAGTTCTGACAATTACACATAACGCACACAATCAGTAGCTGGGCAGCGGAGAGAGAAGTATCGAGAGGACAACAGCTAGGGACATTTGGTTACTTCTTCGGCATTTGGTCGAACACCTCCTGGGCACTGTGTTGAACCCCTTCCATGTGTCCTATATGTGTGCTGAGCAACAGAGAAAGATAGAAGCGGAGAGAGAATGAAATACAAATATACCTGGCAGCGGTGTTGAAGGCGATTCAACTGGACAACTGATGGCTATCGTTAGCGGTGACTATCCAGCGGCACAGAGAGAGAAGAGATAACAGGCGATGGACTGAGAGAGAGAGGAGATGCGGCTGTCGATTGCATCACGCTGATGTTTATGTTTGTGTGTGCTTGCTTGTGTTTGTGTGTGTGTGTGTGTGTGTGAGAGAGAGAGAGAGAGAGAGAGAGAGAGAGAGAGAGAGAGAGAGAGAGAGAGAGAGAGAATATGAAAGGGTCTGCCAATTCAAAAGCCATCATCCAACATCTTCTATTTAGTTAGGAGAGTCTATCATTAGCAGAGTCCTGGGGGATGAGAGTTTTGGTTAGGAGAGTTTTACTGAATTTTGAAAAAGTGATGGGCAGTAAAAAAATTCAGAGATTAATTAAAAAAATCCTGATAATTAAAAAAGAAAATATTGTTGGGCGGGAAAACAAAATTCATACTCACTGTAGATCATTGGATCAGTATTTATGAGATGATCTGAACCGTCTTTTATGTTGGGATTACGTTGTCTGTTGGATGTGTTTATGTTTTTTCTCAAAACGATTTGAACCACTCTTTGTCTCCAAAATTCAAACTCAGCTCTACTTTATTATATAGATATATATAAACACACACAAGTGACTAAATTAAATCTAATGTAAAATCAAAATTCTTTAATTTTGTTATTTTTTAAGATAAGATAATTTAAATTCCTTAATTTTAGCTGTCAAATTTCAAAAGTTTTCAAAAACTTTGAAACATATCCCTAAAAAAATTGAGAGAATTTATTATGGATTTTGGTTTTCTTAAATTTTAGGTTTTTATTTTATTTAAACATATATCTATATAATAAAGTAGAACGATTTTGAATTTTGGAGATAAAGAGCGGCTCAGATCGTTTCGTAACCAAAAAAGTCATTATACAACCGATGATGTTATCCCAAACTGTCTCAAGCTATTGACGTCTCAGATCGTTTTGATCCGACGTACTATATTAACTCTTTTGAAATATTTTTACTACTCAAAATTTTTAGTTTCCAAAATTGACACCCCTACATTGAATTCACCTCTCAATCTCGCCCAAAATCAATGCCATCTAAATCTAAAATTCTGTCCAAATCTAAAATTAACGTTCATATTTAAATTTTGACCTCCGCTCATGCTGCTCTAAATAATATCTTTTCCATATCAGAGAAATCATTTTTTCACATCACAGCTTCAGAATATTCAATATAATGATGATACTATATTATTTACTCCGTTTTCCTTTATCACTTACATCTATCTCGATCTTTTCACCCAATTATTTCTGATATCCCCTTTCTCTTCTGCCTCCCGCTCTTTCTCTCTTTGTTCCTCCTCTCGATCTTTGCCTCCAACGAATAGCCACCCAGGGCCGGCCCAACAATATGGAAAAAAAGCGTGGGTTTTAGGCCCCAAATTTGTAGAAGGTCCCATAATTTTAGGTACATCACTAGCCCACAAAAAAAATTAAATCCATTAAATTTTAAGCCCTACAAAAAAGCTCCAAAAAATTAAATCCAATTAAAATTTTTATTGCAATAATTTGGGCCTATAATCCAATCCATAACATTAAAAATTTAGAAATTAAAAAAATAAAAAAAATACTCAAAAGTCAACTCATTTTTACTCCCACCCACTTTTATCTCTCTCTCTCTCTCTCTCTCTCTCTCCATCCAGTAAAAAAAAATAAAAAACAAAAATAAAAGTTGAAATTAAACACTCTCTCTCATTCTCTGTGGTAAAAAACAAAAACAAAAGTTGAAATATCTTTCTTGACAATATTAATACATCTTTCTTTTGTCTCCCTCTCACATAGAAAATTAAAAATAAATTATTTTTTAAAAAAATATAATACTAAAAATAAAAAAGCCTCTATTTAATATTTGTGTTTTAGGCCCAAAATTGGCTTGAGCCGCCCCTGTAGCCACCGGCGCCCCTTTCTCTTCTCTCTTTTTCTCTCCTCACCGAAACCCTATTTCTTCATAGCAACACTATGGAGGCACCATCGGAGACACAGTGATCAGCCATCGACAATCTTGAAGCCTCTCTCTCTCTCTCTCTCACCTGGGTATCCCTCCCCCCTCTCTCTCTCTCTTTGTATGTCTCCCCTTACCACAACCACCTCTTCCTTCCCTCTCCCCTCTGCCACCGAAACTCATAATAGCCCACCAAACACCCTATATATCCAAAGCCAAACTCTTACCTGTAGCCAACCAGCACATTCACCCATTTTCCTCCCCAATCCCCACCACTGCCACCGAAACTTCCCTAGCCAACAAATGTCTCCCCACCCCCACACGCACACATTGCTACCGAAACTCACCACAGTCACCGAAACACCAAGTGTTTGTATTATTGCTTCAATTAGCGGGCCAACATTATCCTTATTTTTTAGCGAACTTACTTTGTCTGCTGCAGTGACCATCTATAGTACGACGGTGCAGCTCCAGCGATCAGCAATGGCACAACTCCAGCGGGACGATGATCTCCTAAAAAAATGGTTTATTGGTTTGAGTTTGTTATTTTTTTTAGTTTTACATATTTTTAGGTTATTTACAATCTTTTTCTGTACGTTCTAGGATATGAGAACCTAAGATTGGTTCAGGCTAAGTGGTCATTTGTGAACAAGGATGAGTTCATCTATTTCTGGTGTTTGTTTTGTCCAACAACTGCAAAGAATTCCGGAAGAACCAAGGAGCCCTTTTGATTAAGAGTCAAGCCTTTTATTTTTTTGGCACATTTGGGAATGATTTGCATCAAAAGAAAGCAAAAATGACATGAACCACTGTGAGGTGTATGCACGATATTTAATGAGTTCTCTATACTGCTATTCAAGGTTTTTTAGGTCGTAATGTCTCTGTTTTTAAATATTATTTTCTCTCTAAAAAATTTCAAATCTTGACTTCAATTTAATGTTTTGTGCACATTCATAAATTTTGTAAGTTATACATTATTCCTGCAGTATACTGAAATTCAACTTGATTTGTTGTCAATATATCTTATAGTTCATTTGATTTGTTGTCAATTTGATACATTATTTGGCTTGGATTGTAGTTAAAAGTAAGCTCGTCTTCTTGAAACGGTACCGATAGTTGCAAAAGATATGTTTTAGGTTTGGAAGTGATAATGATGGTGGTCTTAGTGATGATAGTTAATCTCGAAGTTGTGATGGATGGGTGATGGTGGGGTAAAGCTCTTGGGACAAATTTGTGCAACATAAAATTAACTTAGTTGATAAAATTTGGTTTGAATTGAATAGCAAAATTAATTTAAATAGTTGACTTGGTTATATTTAATTTCAATTTGAGCACAAAATTTGATTAGTTATCAAAATTTAGGCTAAGTGGTAATAATGGTAATGATGGTATTAGTGGTAATAGTTCTGTATAGTTGTGTTTTTAGAGGATTTTGCTTGAATTCTTTATGAGACTCAAATTTTATGTATTCAGTTTCTCAATTTGATAATGTTAGCGTAGTTGAATTTAATCATGGAAATTTGATCAAGACCAATTTTCATTGATGGCATGCTAATATGTTTAAGTATGATATATGAAAACCATATTTACTTGATAAGATTTGCACATCTTCATATTTTTGTAGGGTCTTATTTTTAGAGAGAATTTAGCTGTAATTGTTTGGAAGAATAGAAAAAAAATATTATATTTAGAGGCACGAGCATTCTCTAAACTATCAACATACTATGAGGACAAAAAATGTAATTTAACCCGATAGAGTGTTAAAAATTTAGTTTTAATTGATTTAGATTTTGTTGATGTTGTTTATTATATTTTTTGTTGCAATTCATCTCTTAATCCTCCTTCCTTGCTTTCTATCTCATATTTATTTGATTGTTTTCATATCACAATGATTTTTGAATTTACTACTGTAGGGGGAAAAATCCGCACCTACCAAAATAAAGAGATTCGTTTGGGATGAGTACTCGAGATCGCCTTTAACCTGCAAAACAAACAAACTGTCATAGACCGGTGGAGTACCGGCCGGAGGCACTCCGATGCTTAAGTCAGTAATGACACGAGAAAGTGTATTCAATTTACTAGACAAAGTGTGCGTACCTTAGACTTAAGCTTTACTGGTATTTATAAGGAGCCTGTCCCCGATTATTCAGGATTACCCTCCTCGTTAGAATATGGTGGGACACCTAAATTTCAATCATTCATTCCTTAATTCATGTTTGACCCTTATAGGGTTTCCTTTCTCCTTAGCTGATTTAGGTCACATGTTAATTATGTGTTCCTATGATTTAGGCAATTTCTTCATTGGTCGCCTAACACCATCTTTGACTTTTCGGGTATTTGCTTAGTTGGATCTTATCCTTTGTTTGGCCGAACTAAGTTGGAATAGACTAACTATTAGCTCGGTCAGACCAATTTTAGCTCGACCGGGATAGTGTAACACCCCAAAACACACCCTGGACGGCATTACATTCTAAAACCATTTACATAATGAGAGCACTAAGATAATCCATCAATAAGAAAATTTTTCCATTCATCATCCATAGAATTTACAATATCAGCCCAAAAGAATAAGTCAAGCTATGGCAATTACATTCCAAAAGAATTATACTTAAACTTAGCAGCGGAATAAACAGAATACTAGACGATACATGATCTCAAAATAAATTATCTAGTCTAGTGCAAAAGAAGCTATATCTCTATATGTCCACCTCGGGATCTAGATTTCCCTCGAATGGGGCCTCCCAATACCCCTGCTCGTCAACTCCGAGGTTCTCCTCTAGCACCGTATCTGAAAAATGTAATTTGTAGGGGGTGAGCACTAAGCTCCGTAGCAACATTCCTCCCAAACTCGAACAAGGTTTATAAAAACATATAAAATGGTCGGTCTCATTTTACAAATAGCATACATAATCTTTGAAGTAAAACAGGGACATTTTAAAATGGATCTCAAGTTTAAGTAGTAACAGTAATTTAAATAAACAGTAAAAGAAACCAAGATCCAATACATATCCATTTTCCAAAATATAAACCATTTTCCCACAAGACCTTGTGGAATCCCATACTCCCACAAGTCCTTGTAGGAAACCATTTTCCACAATAATACAACAATCCATCAATATGTATATGTATCTCAAACATGATGTAAGACACACCCCATGAATCGACACATTGAGTAATATCTAACCCACACACACCCACACAAATCTTATCAAAGATATCCATCCTTTAGGAAGGGCGTATGCCACACCAATGGCAGTGACGTATCCAATCCAGATATTAGTATACTAACCCTCTTACACGGCACCCGTGAGCAATAGCGATTTAGTCTTACCAAAGCACTAACTCCACTACGAGTGGTAGGAGAAATGCCAACCTCCACGGAGCAAGCAACACGTCTACCCACTCTACGATATCTCGTCAAAGGCCACCCATGGTCATCCCACACTCATAAGAGATACAATACCAAACTCAATTTCACAATTTACAAGAATATCTTAAAAAATCCCCAATTTAAGCATGTGCCATTTTCAATAACCAACAAAGAAAATGCAAGAGATCACAACAATATCATTTTATTACTCAACACAAAACACTATGATTTTGAAATCAAGAATAAAGGAAGAGTTCAAGAGGAAAACACATCACTCTTGAAAACTAGGGTTTTTCAAACAAAAGAGGGATTTCATGGGTATACAACCCTAACTTTGTGTAAAACATGTAATCTTTGTCAAAAAGCCTAAGAGAGGATGATTACATAGCATATATATATCATTGATAGCCAAAACATACATATATAAATACCCTAACCTCAATGTAAGAGAAAGAGAAGAAATCCCCTACCTTGATGTTCTTGGAAATCTAGGGCTTGGATCTTGAATCACCCTTAAATTCCTTGTTTTTCACATTTGATCTTGTGTTTTTCTCTTCCCCTCTTTCTCTCTAATGTTTTCTAGGGTTTTAAGGTGTGTAATGAAGGCTAAGGGGATGGCAAGAAGTATTTATAGTGGGGGAAAAACCGGCTGTTCGCGAACTAAAATTGTCTGATTTTTACAGTGACTACCGGTAGTTAAATTATGACTACCGGTAGTTCGACTATTCTGGGCACTCGACTACCTGTTGACTATCGGTAGTCCGAGTACACTGGGCACTTGACTACCTGTTGACTACCGGTAGTCCGAGTACACTGGGCACTTGACTACCGGTAGTTACTACCGGTAGTTGATCCCATATTTGCCTACTTCCTTTATTTTTCATTTCTAATCCATTCCAATCTCTTCCAAAACCATCCCAAACCTCTCCAACATATATTTCTACCTCAAACCTATTTAGTACAAGTTCTAGGACATAAAATTTCATATTTTCACATACTAAAACTAAATTTCAAATATTATTTCCTCGAGTTATACTATATCAACATTTTTACAACTATTATTTAGTATATATCTATATACATATATAAACGAAAATGCGGGGTGTTACAGATAGCCTAGCTATCTGCTCGGTCGGATCTTGTCCTCTGCTCGGTCAGACCAACTTTAGCTCGGCCCGAATAGTCTAGCTACTTGCTCGGTCATAGTAGAGTTATTCCAAATAACTCTTTTTAGCACATGTAACCTGCCACGTGTTCAAAGTCTAATTGTCAGATATGATCAGAATTTATCGACCCCTTCAACTACCATTTGGAAATCAATCAATAATCAAACGGTCATTGAGCAATGTTTGAGATTGTTTTGATTTGTATTCTATCAAATTTTTTTTTAAAAATAATGGGCCAATATTATATTTATCAATGTTTTTTCTTAGTTTTTCTAATTGGCAATTTTTTATGTCATACAGTCTCTTAATGCACATATATTTGCTTTCGATTTTTTTGTTTGTTACGTCATACCTTCAGGCACGGGTAATTGCTAGTATATATATATATATACACACACACACGCGCGCGTAACCAAATTAAATAATGAAAAATAACTTAAATTTTTTAATTTTAGTTGTTAAATATCAAATTTTTTTCAAAAATTTGAAAAAATATATCCTTAAAAAAAAAAGGAAATAAGGGGATTAGAAAGTGAGAGAGACCGAGAGTTATGGAGAGGATTTATTATGAGTTTTGGAAGATTGTTATATATTAAAAGGGTATTCAAGACTTTCTATATCACAAAGTGGACTTTTTTAAAAAATATTTTTTATTATGTATTTTTTGACCATCAACTTTAATTTAGTGTACCGTTTTTCGATAGATCCGAAAATATATCTGGATAAATACCCAAAAATAATGAGGTTTCTAATTTGTGGTACAGATTTGGGCTTTAGAAGAGCGACACCTTGACTATCCCCACTATTCGTCACAGCAAAGCCCAGCCCATGAAGTTGGCTATACGGCAAGGCCCAGCCTCGCCCACTGATGGCCCAAAACAGAGTGGTAAATACAAGTAGGAGTGTGGTAAAATACAAGTCGTAAGCAATTTTTTTTTTTTGATTTTTTTTAATTCTCAAATATATTTAAGCAATGAACTTAACTTATTATAAGTATTCTAAAGAGGACTACCCCCAATTATCACTTTTTTTTTTAAGAAGGCCTAAGCAAAATAAAGTTCATAATTTCCTTAGAATGGGAGTGCCTCGAGGCCTGCATGCTCATTTATCGAAGAAAATTTATTAAATCTCAAGTGACATTTGTTTTTACACAACAATTATGTTAGTCTAATCAAATATTAAGACCAAAATTATAACTCAAATTAGAGGTCTTCACCCTGCCTTACGGGTAGGAATTATTGTATTTCATCTTCCTACTCGATACTTTGTGGAAGAATTTTTCTTGACCGACCCTACCCGATCAAGTGTACTATTCCTACCCGAATTCCGTCCAAAACAATCGGGTAGGAAATCGGATGAACACATATTTTTTAGTTATTAATTTTTGAATTATTTTAACAATTCAATTAAGTAATCTACGCCAATAAACCAACACAAAACAATAACATTAAAAAAAATATAATAAGTTCGATAATACATAAACAATTACAATGAAACATAACAAAAAAGTCATAAACATTAATATAGGAGTGCAACTTGAGCGGGCTAATCCGATTTCAACCCGAGCCCAACCCGAAAAGATTAGGGCTTGGGTTAGGGTTTTTAATACTTGGGTTAGACTTAGGTCAAAAAACATCGACTTGAATTCAATTTGGGCGGGTTTTGAGTTGAGCCATCGCATTCACGGGTTGAACCCGAATATTAAAATCAGGCTCAACCCAAATTAATGTCTCACTTTGGGGTTCCATTCTTGGGGCATGTAGTAACTATGACAATATGTCTACTGGAAAAATTACAGTCAAACACCTATTTAATATAGAACCTGAGAAGTTAGTAAATTATGTGATTCTAGCAAGCATGTATGCTGCAGTTAGATTGTGGGACAGTGCATCAGGTTTAGAACAACAAGGCTATTTTGGGCTCAACCCAAACTCAACCTGAATTGAACCTGTAAAGTAACCCGAAATCATTAACCCGAATTCAACACGAGCCCGCTCGAATTAAACTCGGGCAGTGCTTGGGTTGAGTCCCTCAACCCGAGGTAGGGTTAGGGTTAGGGTTAGGGTTAGAGTTAGGGTTAGGGTTGAAAATTATATACCTAGAGTTGAGTTAGAGTTGACTGTCCAACCCGCCTGAGTTGCACCCCTACATTAATACATCATAATTGTTGCACAAATATAATAACAACTATTTTAAGTTTAAACCATATCAAGCACATATCAAACATCATAACTCCTAGAATATAGCACCACAAATCAATTAATCTTAGTGATGGATGATAATTGTAGGAGGAGGGTAGGGTTTTTAGAGTTTTTGCACACATTAACACACACACACACACACACACACACACACAGATATATATATATATATATATGCAGGTGGGGCGGGGTAGGAATACGGAATTTTTATATGTATTCCGCATTTCTACCCAATTTTTATAAAATACTAAAAATTCTTCCATTAGCCTACCCGATTTTTTACGATAACCGATCAGTAAGATCGAAATATACGGACAATCAGAAATTCGAATACTCCTAACTTAAATGATGTAAAAACTCGTGGGCCCCCTATAAATAAGAAGTCCAATAGTACCTGATTGAGTATTTTGATTTTGTCATATCATTTGGGTTATATTTTTGGTCCAAAATTTAGTCGGTTTAGAATTTGTGTTGCAGAAATAAACAGATGATATACTTTTGTCAAATTCCACAAATCTGGTTTCATTGAAACTGAGTTACCAATTGTCCATTTGTTATGGATCCTTGAAGTGGCTGATTAGCTGTGTTCTTGTAGAGGGAAGATAACCACATAACAGCCTTTGCCCTTCTAGTTTCTATTTTTTTTTTCCTTGTGATAGGGATAGTAATAGGTTCAAACCTTAGCCTCCACTCCATGAGGACCCCAAGTTTCAACAGCTCCAACAAACAAATTTTGGTTATGTTTAGAAATCCGGGTAGGAGTGAGTTTTTACCACTAAGTCACTCTCTCACTTCTCCCATCCCAAAATATTATTTTTTGTCCCTCGACTAGCAACGTATGAAGCATCGCCCAAAGGCCACAGTAGTCCACGCTACTAAGGTACTATGTCGGAGGTTAAACAAATAAAACTTAAAGCCCAAAGGCTAATCCCATCCCAAAATAATAGACTTTTAGTTTAGAGTTTTTATTGAACTGAGCTTGTCGAGCTTAAGTTTTGTTAACTTCGATTAGATTGTAACTAGTCGAGCTTAAGTCAAGTTCAGCAATCAAGTTTAGAGTTTTACTCAAGTTTAAATTACAGAAACTTGTGAGTATTTGAGTTGAAATCGAGTTTCATGACACAACAAAAAATTTTCTAAAAATAAATTAAGAAATTTCTTAACAAAAATCTTTCACAATTTGTATATTCAACTATAAACCAAACAAATGGATATAGTAGCACAAAAATCCAAGTGGTGACAGAGTCATCTCTCAAGCAATGGAGGCTTTTTCAGAAATGCATCAAACAAGAGATGAAGAAGTTATTCAGACCAACACGACTTCAGTCGAAGAGCCTGTTCAGGCCAAGAAAAAAAAAGAAAAAAAATCTTTTGAATATGAATTATTTATCAATAAAATTAGTATTGGCAATTGATATAGACCCATTCAATTGAACCCATATAACACACACCGAAAAAACAAAGGAAAAATTATCAATAAATATTACTTTTATATCAATAAAGTCCAATTTTTAATATTTTATTTCAATTAAGTCCTAATTTCATTACATTCCAGTTTGGTCATAAACATTTAGTTAACAAAACTATTTCATTCTTCTTGTTATGTATTAATTGTTATTTAACTCAATTTTATATTTTTTTTAGAGTGGACCAGTTATCAGTTAATTTATTTATTTTTTTTATAAATAAAATCGAGTTTTTGTTGAAGCTATAATTACAAACATATAAATGCTCAATTTTTATTTAGGTATTAATATTCACTTCAATCGTGATTTTAAACTCACAAAGTACTAGAGTTTTTATCTTAAAATTTTTGTTCATCGAGAATACATAGGTTCAAAGTCTTCTGTTGCATCTCATAATTGTAATTCTAAAAATTATTAGTAATTTAAACTTTATAAAATTATCAATTAGGTAATACATAATTTAAAATACAAGAAGTTGGGGCATGTATGAATAAAAGACAATTAATTTTATTATATACTATCGAGTGGAGTGGTCCAGTGGGGTACCGAGTCTACTAGCTGAACTTTTCACCCTGAGGTTAGAGATTTGAGTGTTGAAGTTCACATTAGGGTTTAATGGTTGATCGTTATAGTAACTTAGTTAGGTTCATTCCCGAGAAGAGTAATGAACGTGATCAGGGGCTTTATAATCCCACTAATGAGGACCTATTGGAAGGTAGTCTTTGGATGCTCTCCTTTGCCCCTCCCTCTTTTTTTCCCAGCAAAAAAAAAAATTAATGTTATTATATCTCTAATACCTTAGATGTCAATTTTTGTCAAGAGAATGATATAAATGGAAATAAAATATCAAGATTAAGACTTCATTGATGTAAAACAAAAATAATAAGACTTAATAAATATTTTGTGAAAAAAAAAATAGTTATTAATAAATTTTCCAAAAAAAGGGTGAGCATTCCAAGTTCAAACCCACATCCCACATCGCTTTTCACATTATATGTGCACCCCATATATATATCTGCAGAGAAGCCAACTGGATGTGTTCGTAGAAAGGAGAGATGGTTGGCATCTCCCCCGACAGGGACGGGACAGCCTTCGGGCTTCCCTGTTACCATACACATCCGGTTAAGGCTACCCACTTCGGTGGATCTTCTAACCCAATTTTTTTTTCTTCCCTCTTTTACCCTTCCAGACCGTTCTTGTTTTCTCCTTTCTGTCCCTCCCTCTCATATCTTCCAACAGGGTTTCTTCAACCCATTCAGATAAGGTCACAGAAATATCTGTAACCTCTCTCTCTTTCTCTCTGTGCCATGGCTGCTACACTATGTACAGCTGTAGATGTCCATTGTAGTGTAATAGCTCAAACTTCTGATACTAAACAACCAATTGGTTTCACTTCTCCACTGAAACTCACCACCAAAAGGTTCTTAGTATTTTGCACCACATCCAAATCTCCTCCGAAGAACACAGGAAAACCACAAAAGCAAAACCTATCTCAATCTGACCAACACAAGCCGCTATCTACCACCATTCTTTCTGACCAACCAAACGAAACCCAAGTCTTAACCAAGCCGAAATCCACTTGGGTCAACCCCAGCAAGCCCTTTCTTACTCTCCAGCGCCATAAACGTTCTTCTTACTCGTACAATCCCCAAATCAGAGACCTCAAGCTCTTCGCCAGGAAGCTCAATGACTGTGGCACGTCCGAGGCTGCTTTCCGTAAGGTTCTTGAAGAAATGCCTCACCCACCCACCAGAGAAAATGCACTTTTGGTGCTTCATAGCTTGAAGCCATGGCCAAAGGCTCTTTTTTTCTTCAATTGGGTTAAGACCCAGAATTTGTTTCCCATGGAAACAATCTTTTACAATGTCACAATGAAGTCTTTGAGATATGGTAGGCAGTTTGAGCATTTAGAAGACCTTGCATTTGAAATGATAGACAATGGGATTGAGCTTGATAATATTACTTATTCTACTATAATTACTTGTGCCAAAAGGTGCAATCGTTTTGACAAGGCTGTAGAGTGGTTTGAAAGGATGTATAAGACTGGTGTCATGCCTGATGAGGTCACTTACTCTGCTGTCTTGGATGTGTATGCAGAATTGGGAAAGGTTAAGGAGGTGCTGAGTTTGTATGATAGAGGGAGAGCAAGTGGGTGGATACCTGACCCTTTTGCTTTTGCTGTGCTGGGGAAAATGTTTGGTGAAGCTGGGGACTATGCTGGTATTAGGTTTGTGTTGAGAGAGATGAAGTCCCTTGAAGTGGAGCCCAATTTGGTCGTCTATAATACACTGTTAGAAGCAATGGGTAAGGCAGGTAAGCCTGGGTTTGCTAGGAGTTTATTTGAGGAGATGGTTGATTCGGGGATTTCCCCAAATGAGAAGACATTAACAGCATTGGTGAAGATTTATGGGAAGGCAAGGTGGGCTCAAGATGCACTGGAGTTATGGGAGAGAATGAAATCAAATGGGTGGCCAATGGATTTTATTTTGTACAACACATTGTTGAGTATGTGTGCTGATCTTGGTTTGGAGGAGGAGGCTGAGAGGCTTTTTGAGGACATGAAGGAATCGGAACTTCTTAGGCCGGACAGTTGGAGCTACACGGCAATGCTTAATATATATGCGAGTGGGGGGAACGTTGAGCAGGCGATGGAGTTGTTTGAGGAAATGCCTGAGGTGGGCGTTAAGCTCAATGTGATGGGATGCACTTGTTTGATTCAGTGCTTAGGAAGAGCCAAGAGAATTGATGATTTGGTTAGGGTGTTTGAGGTCTCAATGGAAAGAGGGGTTAAGCCAGATGATAAGTTATGTGGCTGCTTGCTCTCTGTTGTGTCGTATTGTGAAGGTGAGGAGGTTGATAAGGTCCTTGCTTGTTTACAACAATCCAATCCCAAATTGGTTGCCTTTGTCAAGTTGCTGGAAGAAGAGAAAACTAGCTTTGAGACCCTGAAAGAAGAGTTCAAGGGTATTCTTACTGACACAGCAGTCGAGGCTCGGAGACCCTTCTGCAATTGCTTGATTGATATATGTCGAAACAGAAATCTCCATGAGAGAGCTCAAGAGCTTCTTTATGTAGGAACTGTATATGGATTGTATCCAGGTTTACATACCAAGACTGCAGATGAATGGCGGTTGAATGTTCGATCACTATCGGTGGGTGCAGCTCACACTGCATTTGAAGAATGGATGGGAACTCTCAGAAATATTGTTGAGCGTCAAGAGCCATTGCCAGAACTGTTGTCTGCCAACACTGGTGCAGGAACTCATAAGTTCTCTCAAGGCCTGGCCAGTTCCTTTGCTGAGAAAGTGGAGAAACTGGCTGCACCATTTAAGCAGTGTGAGGATAAAGCTGGCTTTTTTGTGGCAACCAGAGAGGATTTGGTATCATGGGTACAGTCAAGGGCTTCATCAGTTGCTGTTACACCATAGATGAACCAATTGTATTTACAGTGTTACTAGCTTTTTACCAATAGTTCAAATGTTTTTTTTTCTTAGGACCTCGATTAATTTCCTTTTCAGTCCGATAAAAAGCTAGTTATTCACGCTGAGACTAGAATATTAATGAAAGATAAATCCCTTGTGACTTAGGCCCAAAGGGTTATCAAATTCAAACTAAAGACATCTAAGTTTACAGTTCGTTCTTGTTATTACTTGAACTATCTTTTAGGGTTTTTCAAATGTTAATGTTACCGGTTCAAGCTTTTGATACTTTTAGGGTTGTTCAAATGTTAATATCACCAGTTCAGTCTTCTGATATTAACTATGATGAACGTTACAGGATTAGTATTGAGAATTTTTTTATCCGGTTCTCTTCAGAATCATTGTGCATAATTCTATGCTCCTTTTTGCACCACCTTTCACAACCCCTTCTTACAAGTAGCAATTGTGTTTTACATTGACTTGGAGAAGAATACCAGGCCGCCTTGAGAAATCCTCTGTCTCCATCGGTCAAGTAAGATTTAACAAAAATAGATTGTTCTGAAGACTTGGCCAGTTAGCCACCATATTCTAGGATTTCAACTAACCGTCGCTGATTAATGAAAAAAATGACAAACCGATAGATTAAAAAAAAGCCTTCTTTTTTAGACGGAGATTTCAAAATCAATTAATAGAGGGCGACTCGAAGCAAGTGGCGCCATTCACTAACCCTCCTTTGATCCGATTTGGTGAAAATCCACATTTCAAAATTACAGATTTCTCACCTTTGTCCAGGGAAAATGCCCAAGTTACCAGACTACAACAAACTCATCTTTTGGGTAGAAAGAAAGGAAGCAAGAGACACAAATAAAGAAAATACCCTTCATCTGGGCAAAATTTAATTCTAAAACGCATCCCAAAACGAAGGATGATTTTTCCCCCTGAAGACAGTTTCCAACAGACCCAACTACAAAAATTCCTATTTTTTCCATCTTGAAACCAACTTGTTTGGTATCCGCCTTCACCTTAATGAATATGTAACACGAGACTTGGTCATGGGTTTCCCCAGTGACTGTATGCTTATGGTGTGAAATGGAAGAATCCTCACAGACCCATTGAAATGTGGGTCGAAACTGCTTGCATGTTTTTCTCAGTTGGAGCATGATAACAGCAGCGCCTCTCGTATGAGGTATACAACTTTGGCCCCTTGTATGAGGAATACACCTTTGCTGGGGATCTTGCATGTTTTATGGTTCTAAAGGTATTTTCCCGAGGACTTCCAAATTCTTCCTTCGAGTGATACTACCATGACGGTAACATCATCATGGTACTTTCTACGATCTCCTTGAGGGATGTCTAGCAGTTCATGAAAATCCATTCCTGCAGGCAAAACAAATTTCAGTTCAAACCACAGCCATACGAAAAAAACAGGCAATAGACAGTTTCATGCACCACCGGGGTAAAAAAGTGACCTAAGTAGCTACAAGACATGAAAGGGTAGAACATGGCCAAATCATAAACCCATGTATTTTGTGGAAGAGACATTAGTTTCTCTAGATGCACACTTGCTTCTAATGAATACAGTAGAAAGCTGCTGTCTTGGCCCTTGGGTTTGCACTTCGCACCACAAAGCCTGACTATTTTTCCCAGTTGCAATTGGACTACAGATTATATACTTCATCAATGTGATTATTGTTTGGAGAAAAGACAAAAGTCATTGAACATGATGGCTGCATTGAGATGGGCTGCAAATATTGCGTACTTGGGTCAATTAGAAAATGAAAGCATTGATGTGTAGCAGAATAAGGTTTTGCAAGTTGTTCAGAAATCGTTGACATAGCAGGGCAGAAGAAGAAATGACTTAGACAATTACAAGTACAATGACATTGAGTCCATGCTTCAAGCAACTTGACCAGGACTGACCGCAAAAATCATGAGCATACTCAAATGGGGTTCACAAATTCCATACTTAAAACCATGGTTAAACTGGCTACAGTGCACCAAAGGTAACAAGATAAGTGAAGTAAAAAAAGTAAGGGTGTCGCACAAACAACATGCTCATATACTTGAAGGAGAGCATGTTACTAAAACATGCAAATAGCCAATCTACCTATTTCAAAGAAAATGTCATAAAATTTTCCTGGGCAACTACAGCAAGAAGAAATTCAGATGCAATGCTAAATAAGTGAAAAAAATCTGGAGTGGAATGGACAGACCTTTAACTTTGTGAACACAGCGGAGAATATCAACAAAATAACTCAAGATCAAGATTGAACTAGAAAGAAAGAATTAAAATAAAATGCTCCACGTCTCCAGACAACACAAAGTTAGTCACTTTGTGATGCATGTGCATCAAGTGAATCCCATCCTTTTCCTTTTTTGGTAGGGAGTATGCACATGTGGGTCACAATCTGCATGGAAAGATCAACATATGTATTCTATCTTGCCATTTTTATCACTTACATGTGAATCTTTGGGTTAGTAAGATAAGGGTTAAAGTTGACCCTCTCAGTCCATTCCTTCCATGAAAGAAGAGGATAAAGAGCTAAACTAGCCACTCGGTAACTAGAAGCATCTCTTCATGAACCACCCAAACCTGAGATGTTACTATGCCATTTTTTTTGGGTAAATGCCATTTCTAAAGAAATATAATCATCAAAGTACACCAATCAATATATCATCCAATGGGGGAACCAACATTAACTAGAGTGCACTGAAGAATCCATTCATTAGCTTAGCGATTTTAGATTTAAAAAATTATCCAACAAATTATTACCACTTATTCAAAATGCAAACACTTCATACCATATACATATTCCAAAGCTTATATTATCTGGTTGACAGACACAAGTGAATTTTTGTAGAATAACTTATATTTATGTCTAATTGCCATGAGTAGCTCTGACGTCTGAAAATAAAGTAGAACACACCTATTCAAGTAGTAAGGATACACCAGTTTTTTTTTTATCCAAAAGGATACACCAGTTTAACCAGAAACAAAAGATGTTTGAATAATTAAGAAGTATGTTCCTCTAGAAACGTGGGATTAATGGTCATTCACAGCAGCTGATCAACTTCTAAAAGCTATGCAGATTCATAACAATGCTCAATTTCCGTTAGATATGCATACACCCAATATAAGACGTCTAACGGTCATGTTACTATTCTGCAAATTACAGGTTACCAAGTTGAGAGACAAAATCAGATCTAATTGAAGATAAGGAATTGCATATCAACAACTGACAGATTTAAACGATAGCTAAAAATTAATAGGTGAGGGAACTACCAGCCTTTTTTGCCGCGCGGAAAAGAAGCTCCTCTATCAGGTGTTGAGCAGGGTCTCCATCTGGAAACTTCTCCATGAAACTCTCAACAAGAGTAACTACTTCCTGGTTGCTCAAGTACTGATATAGGCCATCAGATGAGAGGATGAGGAATTGATCTCTTGGACACAATTTATGGTGACAAAGAGAAGGCGAACAGGATAGATAAGGTGCAGTACCAATATACTCATTCTTAAACATCTCCAGTAATGCATCATTCAACTTGGGCTGCACAACAGACATAAACACATCATGCAAGTCTCCATTTGCTTTCAGCAAATATTTGGCATATTTGACATACCTAAAAACTACTCTTAATGAAAAGCTTAAATCTCATAGTCAGGACACAAGCAGACTGTTTGGGTGGTAGGGTGGGGTAGTGCTACCTGCTTAGTACTTGCGTAGATGAACCACTAGGAAAACAATGAGTAAAACAGTTTCAGTGTATTAGCAATTGATTATTCAATTCTTACAAAATACAATACGCATCACATTTCAACAGTTCGATTATTTTTTACAGTAAAAAGGAAAAAAATTGAGCTATTGCTTTTTTAGAAGAAAAGAAGTCTCGGAAACAGGTTAAGATTGAAGAACTCCATGGTGCAAGAAATTCACAGAATCAATTATTGTCTTGTCAAAAGAAGACAAACTGCACATCGAATTTCAAAAGCTTCAAGAGCACAAGAAGAATTCCTATCAAAGACAGTTTTAGAGATTTAGAGTTGGAAAATGAGGTTGTGATATTCCATGTGACAAATCACAAATGCTATTTTTAAATTCTAATAGCTACACAGCTGTATTTATTCACCTAAACGGTCTCTCAAAAAATAGTGAAATATAGTGAGTTCATCACTTCATATGAATCACGGAACTATTACTTATTTCAAAGTTGTATTAAGTTAATTGGCTAGACTTACTTTCCTCAACCTACTCTATAACGTTAAATATGATCTATGAATGACAAAGTTTTTGCTGACATTTATTTGTCAACAAAAGGATCTCCCAGCATTACTTCTTCAGTTAGCAATTCTAATATCTAAAGCAGTTTACAAAAGTTTTGTAAAAAGAAGTTAAGATGCAATACAGAGTCATGCAATGGACACAACTATACAAGACACGAACAAATTTGATAAGCTCCATTGATGCTGAACCACTGTGGTTTTTCTTCAAAGGGAACCTTGTACTCGCACCAAAATTTGCTCAGACAAAGAACAAGTGCAAAATATAATTAACTAACCTGTTTGAGGAATCCAGCCCCAAATGCACGGGTAACCTTAAGACGACCTTTTACTCTATCATTGACAATACAATGGCTGTCATCCGGGTGTTCATTCTTGATTCTTATAACTTCCTGTAGAAGTGTAAGAGAAAGAAAATACTACGAAATCTGAGTTAATATGCTCACATTAAATGACAAGTTGTCTACATTCTTCCACCAGTAACAGTAAACAATACTTGCTATCTGTCCTTATCAAGCATCAGCTCAAAAGACACGGCAGCATAAAGCATACCATTTGGACATAGCCACCCAGGACTATCTTAGTACATAATTTGCACACTCAGACTTGGTGTTAAGCAAATAAACACATTCCTTTGATTTTAGTACTTCAAACCACACAACACAGAATAAAGCATCATGGAAAAATCAAAAATGGTTTACAAACTTAAATTACAATGTGAAGTGCTCAAGCATCAAAATATCTGCTTTAGACCAGATGATTTACTGTACACAGGCTGTGGAAAAAGAAAGAGAAGACAGACAGAAAGAGAGAGAGAGTAATTAGGCTTCCCTCAATATCTCACACATAATCTCATATTAATATTAACTCATATAATGAAGTACATAAATCACTACTTTCACATGAGATACAGAAAAACTAACACAATTTATAACACCCCCCTCAAGCTGTGCAAAGATATTACATATGCCAAGCTTGCCAAGAACTAAATGAAATAATAATATGCTAGATACTCTCCCGAATTGCAAATCACACCAACACTCAACTTTACTTTGATAATTTGTCTATCATCAACTTTAACATGTTTGATTTTGTTATTATGCTGAACAATAGTAAGTATAGCTTTATTAACACAATACAACTTAGATCGGACCCCAAAGCCAAAACCAAGTTCCTTCCACATAAATTTCAATGACACCATGAGCTATTTATCTAATGTTACAACTAGGAAGTTGAATTCTCAACTTATAAAAGCACAACAACGGTCAAGATTGATCTAATTTTCATCTACTTTGATCCAATTGTACAAAATTCATTCCAAAATTTATTTTCCCACTCAAAAACATTTTTTCACAGTACGACCCCTAATGCTAGACAACTCCATCAATTCACACATATACATCTCTTCTTTCCCTTACCCATTTCTTATTTTATTTTTGTTCATTTAGTTTTAAATTGTGTGATTAAAGAGGAAAAAAGAAATATAAATTTTAAATGTTGTACGATCAATATTCGATTTTCGAAATTGCAAATTGTCTTCATACATGGGATTATTGCTAGTAACTCTAAATTCGGCCTCTACACCATAAAGCAATAGGTAATTAATCCCTTCTCTACAATTAAATTACACACAAGGTATCCATCAAGGAAAATCCAAGATCAATGAAAGCTCCTGCCAAATCAAAGGAAGCTTACTGGAAGTTTCCCCAAACCATCTCATTCATTTGTATTTAGGTAATTACAAAATAGGCTTGAAAAAACGACAAAGCTGTTATTTATGAGGAAAAAGGAAAAAAAAAAGGTTTCCTTACTTCTTCCTTACCCATTAACAATATATTCAAGCATGCATTGAAAAAAAAATAAAAGACACCATTTATTAGCAAGGGGACTCCATCACATTTGAAGACACCGAAACAAGTAACATATAAGGCCACAGAGATAGAATATAGGAAAAAGAATCAAATCTAACAATCGACAATCATTTTCATTGGCACGATGTACTCCCACCAAAAGACGATGGGAGACAACAAAATTTGTCATATCTAAGGCCAGCATACTATCCCGTAACAAGACAATCTATGGCCAAGACCAAGTGTAAGGCTAATTGCTACTAACTGAGAGCAACATTCACAGAGAAATGAAAATTTGGGAGAATATTGTTGGAATGAAAGCGCCCGAGTATGTTATAGAAAGGGAAGGCAGAGGCATCGAATATCGAAGAGAGGCAGCTCAGATTAGACAAAATCTAAATTTGTTCATTTGAGGGCTTTGTATTAAATCAAACTTTTTACTTAGATTTTTACTCAAATTTAAGTAAAAGAATGAGTCATGTTTGGAGATGGCCTAATAAATTTCAAATGTAACGCCTACTACCTAGATTCATTACAAACGATAACTAAGCCTAGTAAAGGAAAAACAAAATTTTTCCACAACTTAATTTTTTTTAAAGAAAATTTAAGAAAATGAATATTTCTCATCTTCAAACTCCAAGTTGTGATTTAAAAACAAAAAATCAAAGGCATAGACATAGACAAGAAGTAAGAAAAGATGAGCAAAAATTCCTGAAGGCGGTCTAATTGACGTCATTCAAGCAATGGACCAATAATTAGTCTCCAACTAATTAATAATGTGTCTCCAAACATCAATGAATCACGAATACTTCATTAAGGATTGACATATCCGTATCGAATACGATACTCATCGGATACTCGAGGATACATATCGGATACGAACCAAACGTATTCAAAAATTAATGAAATATGTGGATACTTCCCTGATACCTCTGCACATAGAGCAAAATATATAATTTTTAATTTTAATCAATACCCTCTCATTTCAAGTTTATATACAATACAACACATCAATAAAATTCCATTTGACTTTTAAGACACGAGTGTTTTTTAAGTATTATCTACAATTACATTATAATATTAGAAACAAATACTTTTAAACAATGCAGCTTATTAAATGTTGGTTCTTATTCTTTTAATTGGTCATGTTCACTTTATGGATATATATAATAAGACTATATTACACTTTTTTCAAATTAAAAATTCTTAATTTTACTTACTATTGTTAAAAAATTACTAAAAATTATAATTTTTAAGTCATCAGATAATAATAAAATATAAAATATATTTTATTATAGATGTATCCTGACCGTATCCATATCCTATTTTTTTAGGTTTTGCCATATAGTAATCTTATCGTATCGTTTCCATTTTCCGTATCTATATTCAAGCCAAAAATTAACTAAAATATGTGAAATCCAACAAGGAGACATCCAATATCTAGGAAAGCACTTACCAAGACAAAGGAAGCTTGCTAGGAAGCTTCCCACAATCATCCCACTCTCTGGTCCAAAACAAATTTGGAGTTACATAGGAAAAAAATTCAAGTAATGAATTGGAATGAAGGAAAAACATTAGGATTTCCTACCCCACCTCATCGTTAAGAAGGCGTCAAAAGCTCAAAAAGATGTCATTAAGGGATTAGGAAACAAAATCTATAAGCACTTGTTTCACTTCTGTATATACAAGATTCCAAATTAGAATATAAAACAATAATGAGAGGGCTTGACATTATCTCTAAACTGGACAAGTATCAAGCTGGTAATCAATCTGTCTGAAGAGTTTTAAGGATCTAAACAGATGATTGCTTAGGGAAATAATTTATGAATGGGAGAAAGTGATCTGCTCCAACCATATCTTAATCCTCAGTAATTGCATCCATTGGGCCAAAATAGGCACCATGTCAAGAAAGTATAACACAAGAAAACCTGAGAACCTACAGTAAATAATAGAGCTATTGAACCCATAAAGACGCATAGAGAGGGCATGTAGGTTCAGAGAGAAGGTAAGGTTATGGGAATGACAAAGAGAATCTGGTTGAGTACGTCCAAATATAATGTCTCTTACAATGTCAAGTTAAGATGCATTTAATGGCAATAACATGCCAAAAGTGATGCTCCGACGTCTAAGTCACTTGGATTAACGAATTAAGAGACAAAAGCAAAGAATAAACCATCTACTAACAAATGGTCACAGAGAATATTGAAAATGATTGGTAGAATTATTGGGAGGATTAGTTAAGTTAAAGCAAGACATGTATTATCAAAGGTGCCAACCTTATACCTCCAACTGCAACAGTCATGTTACCCACTTTACCAACTTGGACTATTAGTTTGAGATCTCAAGGAGCATGAAGATCACAGTAGCAAAAAATAATCTTGTCTTACGAGTTACGACTTATGGAGCTGGTGTATTTTATATTTGGGCTTCAAACAAACCAGTAGACTTAATTCCATCAAACATTCCTCGAGTTTTCAAGTACCCTACCCTCGTATACTAGTAGAGAAGAAGATATCTCAATTCTCAACACTCAGTTGCTTTTCAGCTATTCCTAAGAAGCAACTGGACTGGATATGCATGTTCATCCCACTTTCCAAAATTCATAGAATAATGAAGTTAGGAGTCTGTCCTCACCGAAGGGTCTCAAAATCATGCTACATCATCTTCCTATCTATCTCCCTCTTCTATACAACATAATCACTAAAGCAACTGATAAGTTACAGAGTTCTATTCTAAATTACAGAATTGGTGTTTCTTTTAAACTCGGAAACAGAAAATGAATACTATCTGAAGTTATACATAGCCGATTTTCTATCTTTATAGTTCTTGTCATACAGACTAAAATAAACAGTACACTCACTTGGGGACTTCAACAAAATATACCACAGCAATCAAAAAATTGGATGAAGCATCAGGAAAAAACCAATAAATTTCCTATAGGTAAAATAGTGAACAACGAATGAGCATAAATCAATGTCAGAACTTACTTCTTCAATGCTTGTGCTATGATCAGTAGACAATTGCAATGCAATCAACCTTATAGCCCGAGCAGGAGCGTCATTCGCCACCATATTTGCCCTCTCACTAGAATCAGTAAACTCCTCAACTATTCCCTCTGCATTCAACCCCCTTTCTCCTGGCCCCTTGAACTTTGTACTGGAACTTACTTCTTCGGGCTCATTCTGTGCCACAATAGCCCTACTATCCCCCACGTTCATCACATAAACATCATCATCTCTCATCAGCACAACCAACAAACAAGAACCCATGAGTGCAAGCTCTGGATAACGATCAAGAACCTTCTCTGTCATATCCAAATATGCAAGCTCAGTTATTTCCAGAGCCCTCGACATTGCCTTTAGAACCAACCGATGATCAATCGGTCCCACCTTCCGCCTGTTCCCACTTCCTCTATTCCTCTCTTCCTCCGCTCTATTTTCCTCCACCTTCGGTTTCTCTTCCCCTTCCAATCCAAATCTCCATGGAAACAATTTCTTATTCTCCTTTTTCTTAATCAACAACCCATGTTTCAATTTAGATAATAATAATGACCGTCTGGTCAATGCTGATCCCCCATTGCTCACGCTAAGGGCATCATCCACAGAAAAAGCGAATCTTTCGGAACCCGAAAGATCAAGCCCATCTTCTGGGTCATCCTCTGCTAAAAATTCCCACAATCTCCTCCTTCTGATCTCAGTACCTTCAGATTGAAATGTCACCTTCTTTATCGATCCTCTATCATTTACATCACTACAACCATCTTCTACTTCCCTGAAATTACCAATCTCTTGACCAATACTTTGTACTAATCGCTTTGAATTCTCTGCAGTTAATGTGTTTTCAGAAGTTAAATTTTGTAATTCTTGAGGAGTGTTATTTTCATTATCCCAGAAAAGACCCTCTAATTCATTGTACAAAGCTTTGTAAAGATTACCCATCAAGAATTCGGGGGCGTCAGGGCCATTAAACCCATCATAAATTCCAACAAAAAGCCACCCATGCTCTTCAGATACAACCACATGTACCCGATCCTCCCCCGCCTTCCCTAAAGCCCAGTGAACGTTACTCTCACTAACCTTCATCTCCGCTGCCTCTCTACCACCGTCTGCCGCCGACGGCATATCTTTCCGTCCACCGACGAAGTTTCGAACCGGCACCACCCACGGCCGCTTTTTCTCCGAGAAATTTCTGTAAAACGCCTTTCGAATTCCCGGAATGCCCTTCTTCCTCCTCTTTTTTGCGTACATGCCACCAAGCGGAGCTGAGAATGGGACGTTGTTACCACCGTCGGATCCCGTGGTTCCGTCAAGCGGTCCAGAGAGGGCCCCACGCTCGATCGGACCGGACATGAAGAAGCCTCTCTCCATCGGACCTGACGGTTCGCCACCACTGCCCCGCGGCACCGGTTGAAGTGGCAAAGCACTAAACGACGACGTACTCTCAAACCCATTCACTATGCTACTCTTCACACCACCACCAATGCTATCGGTGGCATCGTCGTAAATATTCTCGAGTTGGAGAACAGTTCTGGGAGTAGAAGTGTTTGCACTCACAGAAGCACCTGAAATGGCTTTGAATCCGGTTTCTGGAGGTCCGGCCGGTCTGGATTTCAGGTCCGGTTCGTCGAACCGGAGGGACTGCGAAGGAGAAAGAAACCGATCGGAGTTAGTGGGTGATAGGAAGCGATTCGAGGACCGGACGTAGCAGAATGAGTGACCTAGGGTTTCGTCGAGCGGCTCGGTCGCCGTGAAGATCACATCCGATTCGCCCCGGTTCGCCGCTCTGGCCGGGTCGAAACACGGAAAGAGCTGCGAAAATCCACTTCCCATCACATTTGATTCATTTCAAAATCCAGAAACCATAGAGAGTAAAAATCCCCACAGTTTTGTGTATATGTATATACATATGCTTATACAGAGAGAGAGAGAGAGAGAGAGAGAGAGAGAGAGAAATGTAGAGAGAGAAAGAGGGGTGGTTTTGTTTTATAATGTTTTTGCGGGTTGATGAAGTTAAAAAAATAAAAGGGAAGACTTGTTTTTGTTTTGTTAGACTGATATAGAGAGAGAAACGATTATATATGTGTACGTATAGGCGGAGAGAGAGAGTGAGTAAACAGCGAGGGTGTTTATTTTACTTTCTCTCACTAACTTGTTGGATTGGTGTCAGAAATTAGTGTAAATTTAATTTACACCCCTATAGATAGGTCTATTTTTAACAACACCCTCTTTCTTTTTTAAAATTTCAGTGACACCCCTTGTTGGTATTTAATATTTATCAGCTAACCGAGGTAACAGAAGTGTTTCTTCGAAAAATCCATTCCCCACCCACCCCACCTTCTGCATAAGACGTGGAAGAAGGGTAAATTTGGTATTTTAAAAAAAATATTGGCATGACATCACTACCTTTTACATTAACAGATGGTTATGGTAGGGTCAAAATTATATGAACATTTAAACTAGAGAAGAGTACAGTGAAATTTCAAAAAAATAAAAATAATGTATCATTCAAGATAAATTTATTTACAAGCGATGTGCATAAAGTTTATCCTAAAAATTATTCAATGTAATAGTTATATCATATAACTATCGCTGATATAATCATGCAATTATAAACCATCAAGTATGCTTATCTTTAAAAATATATATGCATCATTATAGTCAACAGTACATTTTATCTCAATTAACATAACTAATTCTTAATTATAGTAAAAATCCACTGTGATAAGAATATTGATAATTATTTTTATTTTAATCAATGACTTATAGGTAGAATCATAATCAAATGAATTTTAAAAAATTTAATTTTTTAAACATCACCAAAAAAAAATCACTCTAGATCTCAAAATTCTAAAAAATAAAACTTTAATCATTATTATTTTTTATCATTTTTCTTATGGTTAGACTAATGAATTGTTAAGACAGACAAAGTCTTCATAATTCTATAATACAATTTGAGCGATAAAAAAATAAGTTTGAAAAATTTGAGATGATATTTAATTTAAACACACATATACCTAATATTTTTTATATATATAAATTATTCACGTGCAATGCACGTAATGTATTACTAATAAGTAAATAAGTGATCAAACGAGCCTTATAAAATTCAATAACCATTCACTTTTTTAATATAATCATCTTCATGTAAAAAAATGAACTCCGTTTTATCTATTTTTTATTAGATTGTTATGTCACCAAAGATCAAAATTTCGTTTCAGTGTATTATTTTGATCACTTAAAAAATAGAAACGTTTTGACCCGTTTCGAAAACATAATAAAAAAAATTAAGAATTATTTTTCTAAAACATTGATTTAAATATATCAAAATATCTTGAAATACATTGAAATATTCACAAACAATTGTGTAAATACATTGAAATATTATAATACATCTCGAAACATTAAGAAATATCTTAAAATATTAAAATTTTGATTTCATCACTGATTCATTTCGATCTCTTTAAAAAATGAAAACGTTTTGAACATTTTGAACATTTCGAAACGATATTTTGAAGGTCGTATATCACGTGACAATCTTCACCTACAACACTGATATTTACTCGGGCTTTAGAGGGGAAGAGGCCATGTCATCCGCCACGTGGACAATGGTGCAGGAGAGATATTTTTCATTTGGACGGTTTTGGGGCTGGGAATTAAGGAAAGGCTAATGAGACGTGAGCTGTGGCTTTTGGAAAGCTGTAGGGTCAACGTGGGGGAATCGAGGGCATTTTTTGTCTTATGAAATGCTTTTGTCTTTTTTGCTGTTTGGGTCTTCTATGCTCAGGCTGTTTGTCTAAAGCCCAAGGTCACGCCCAAGATGGAATCCAATTTTGACTAAATTAACCCCAATAAATACAGAAATTTTCATGGTTCCACTTCCACCCTAGATGAAAAAGAGAAAAACATTTTCAAATGTAAGCCCGTTGTCAAAAGCAGTTTGATGGGCATTATTGTCAATAAACACCACCAAATACATATACATAGGTCTAATCTCACTTTGTACTCCAAAAATATATTTCAGATAATTTACACTTTCAATGAATGAATGAATCTGACTTAGACCGTCATTCGGTTTTTCATCGTAAATTGAAGTACATAAAGTGTAAGTGTTTCGAACATGAAAATGAGATATGTTCATCGTTGTATATCTTTGTCTGCTATCAATTTGTCACCATTTTGTGTATTGAAAATAAGGTTTATTCATTAATCAGATAGAGATTAATTAGTCTTATCTTGTGCAGCTCGCATGAGGCATCAACAATCTGTAAAATTATACATAAGTCCATGCCCCCAAATACTTACAATTAATCATATGTTCAATTTGTGACAGAAAATTGAACGATAGTCTGAACAATGTCTACATTTCTATAAATTTATAAGTAAATTAAAATTTTTAATATTTAAAAGTATAAATTAAAATTAATATATATTTCAGGGTATAAAATGAGATTAGCTTTGACTTGGCAGAGGCCCAAATTCTAGTAAGCAAACAACACATCTCTATCCATCACTGCCCCCCATGGATCCTGGTCGGGTATCTTTCATGGCCTGCCACGCTGTACAGACAAGATAAGACTTTCAGCTAAGATTGGACGGTCAAGATTCAATCACAAAAATTATTGGTGTAATTATGAAAGAGAGAGAAAAAAAGGGGCCCACTCTGCATTAACCTGTATCTATTTGATTCGTCAAAAGGCACGAATTGGTTTGTCGCAATCCCCAAAACTTGACAAAAAATATAAAAAAGTGATTATATATATATATCTGTACACATATTTTAATCACATATATTTCTCGTAATTTACAATTAATTTAATTATTTTAGTATTTAATTTTGGAAAATTCGAGACCGAGCATTTGCACGAAGTCAAAAGTAACGGCTGCAACGTAATATTTTAGGAAAAGGTTATTGTATTATATTAAAATTTAAATTTTTTAAAATTAAATTTTAGTTATGATTTTAAAAATTTAAGTTAGACATTTTTAAGATAAAATTACAATCGGTTAGGATATATTAATAGTCGATCATAATATTTATAATTATTTCAAATAATTATAAATAAAATTATATAATTTTTGTATGGGAAGGCGGGAAGGCGGGAAGGCTTGTCATCATAGTCAAAGAGTTTGTTGGTTGCGAGAATTCTTGAAGGTAAACGACAGCAGCATGTAATGTCACGCTGTGCGTGTGAATGGAAATGGAACTCCACCTATCTCTCTCTCTCTCTCTCTCTAACACACAAACACACAGAGGCCCCACCACCTCTCTTCCCTGGCAAGTTTTTTTTTTTTTTTTTTTTCTTTTTTGGTTTGTCATGCTTGATTGACAGATCTGTTGAAATTACAGACTCATGTTGATGAGTTGTGTCATTTTGATTGAATATTAGTTAATTTTAATTTAATTATATTAAATTTTTATAATATTAATTTAATTTGTGTATTATTATTTTGTATTTAAGTTGACTCATGAAACTTATAAATTGAAAATTTAATAATTGGGTTAATTTCAAATTGTACCATGAAAGATTATTTGAATTTTAATTTACACCTTTAAAGATCAAAAATTTTAATTTGTACTTTCAAAGATAGGAATATGTATCAATGCGCACTTCAAACTAACATCCATCAGTTTGTCGTCTAAAACTAAATGGATAAATTATATTTTGACCCACTCAAACTTATCACTTAATCATCTAGACCTCTCACATTTGAAATATTACACCTACACCCTTTTAGAATCAAAATATGATTAAAAATATTCTCCCAATTGGGCATCCAAATAATCTGTTTAAGTGATGTATATTGCATTGGATATAAAAAAAACATTATATAAACACTTACATTATATTGGACATTCAAATGGTAAGCTTGATTTTGAATTTTAGAGTATAATGGGACCCACAAAATAAATAGTAGTATGAAAATTATAAATTTTTATTAGGATGAAATCATATTTTTTAACGATTATATTAATAGATATCAACGATAAGGGGTTATGTGTTACACGTATTTAAACGTTATGATATGTAAGAGTAATATTCTAAATGTGAAGGGATCAAAATGATTAAGTGATAAGTATAAGGGGATCTAATTATAATTTATCCATTTAATTTTAGACGGCAAATTGACGGTTGTTAGTTTCATGTGTGCATTGATATAAATTTATATTTTTGAGGGTGTAAATTGAAAATTTTGATCTTTGAGAGTACAAATTAAAATTCGAAGGATCTTTCAATGTGTAATTTACGATTAACCCGTAATAATAACCCATTAGCTCTCAACTAAACAAACTATTCATAATTTTTTCATAAACTAAAAATCTATTTGAGTCCATATAATAACAAAAATAAGTAAAAAAAAATCTCCTCATTTAGAATAATTCATGTCACTGCATGATAAAATTTAGTCATTTTATTCTTACAACACCAATTAAATGTGTTTATCATGTTAAATTAAAATTATTATTTTTATTTAAAACTAATTTAAGTCATGTATTATTTATGCTAGCATGCCGTATCATTTTCCTAATTTATATTGAAAATTGTCGATCATACTTCGTTAATTTCGTGTTAAGATGTCTTACCCCAATTCCCATCCTTAGATTAAAGTATCTAAACCAATGTGGTCAATATTATTTTTAAAGCCATTGTAATATTATCTTACATAGAAAAATAAATTTTTAGGCAATTGAGAGTTTTTTTGGTTGAAAAAAATAAAAGAAAATACAACTCATTTGTAGGTTTTTGAATGGTAATTTTGTATATAATCAAAATTTTAAAACATAAATAAAACTAAAGTTTTTGGTTATAGTGATCATCCCAAGGTTAGTAATATTAAAAGTGGTGCATGTTGTGGTTATTTCGGTACTTTTGTAAGTCTTACGACTCTATTGAGTAATGCTTGAGCCGCAACATCAAAGTCTAACCCAAATTTAATAAAGACGACCACGTCTTGATATTATTAGTTTAGAAAGAAAAAAAAAATTAGTTGGGATATAATTCTATCGCGGGGCCACCTCAAAAGTCTAAAGATTCAAAACTCACCTTTGATTTGGAGAGGTAAATTGGTAAGTGGTAGGTTTAATATATATGACTAATAATACATAATTGGGGGTAATGGGCCCCATGATGCACCAGTTGGTCAACGAACAAACAACATAGTCTTTATAGGTGGGGATTCTACCACTTTGTTTATTTACACACTTTTTTTGAAGTAATCTAATCTTTGTCACACTTCTTTTAAACCTTTCAACATCAGATCAGAAGACCAGACAAGCACTATTTTTTTTCACTTTTTTTTTTTCATTTTTTCTTTTTAATGATTGAGAATAATTTTAATCACACTTTTTTTTTTTGTTACAAGGTGTTTAGATTTACGTCGACTATTCCCTCGAGCTCAACAGTTGGTCTCCGTGACTTGAGATCATATCCCTAGGGATAAGTATGGTTAACCCTTAGGAGAGATGTGTGAGAAAAAATTGAATTTGACACATCTGGATTACTAAAGACTAGACTTAACCACTGAACTATTCCTAAGTGTTCAATCACGTGTTCTTTACTTAAGATTGGTTTGGACATTTTTTAAGGGCTGCCCTGTCCAGAATTACAGATCAGACCCAGCTCAAATGTCCAATTTAAAAATACAAATCAAGCTCAGGTCACAAGTGTAACCTGGCCCAGATCAGAAATACAAGCTAACAAGGACCAAGCCCATTGTCTTGAAAAACCTAGTCTACTAGTGACGCACGTGAGATCTCCATCTTAGGAAGGGAATTAGGGTACGCATCGCAAACCTCAACTACCTTGTCTGTTACGCCAACATCACGGAGCTACCCACTCCCGTTACAAGGGTGACGCCTTAATCAAGGCTCCCTCGCGATGGTGCCTTTATCAAAGCCAGCTCTAGGGCACTATGAAGACTGTATTCCCCTATAAATTGTAAACCCCACTTACACATGGGGGCATCACACATATCTCAGCACACTACACTTCTCAAGTAAAAAAAAAAATTCGGTCACTGTCGTTATTCCTAGTGGAGTAGGTCATTCAGACCGAACCGTCTAATCTTTGTGTTTGTTTGTGTTGAACCCTCCTTACTTCATCCTTGATTGATTTTACAGAAACACACTTTTATTCATCATCAATTTTAATCAAGTTTTAGAGAAAATTCAAGGTTCGGTTAGCATATCTTATGAGATCTCAAACAAACTTTTATTAAGTTAAGCACCCATGGCTTGACTTTTAAGTGGGATATTTAAATGCTTATTAGCTTATCAAGTGGAGTTCAATCCAACTCAAACAAATCTTTATTGTTAGAGTGACTTGTTCATCTCATAACAAGCAGATTGTCTAAATATAAGATAACTAACAATATTCTCATGTCTGAAGACACTTGAAAATATTAAAAATCGAATATAATCATAGAATATTTAAATTTTACCTAAAAATTTAATTTTTCTCTTAATTTTCTTTAATTAAACAATTTAAAATTAAGATAAACAAAGAAAAAATAAGAGAGATGTAAAAGTGAGAGAAGAGAAAAGTAGGTGTGGATTGATAGAATTGTTTGACATTGGAAAACGTGTTAGTTGAGTTGTCTGACATTATAATATTTTTGAGCGAGGAAAAAAATTTTAAATTTTTTTTTGAATAATTAAATTAAAATAGATGAAAATTAGATTAATTTTGATTGTTATAGTACTTTTATAAGTTAAAAATTTACCTTTCTAACTATAATATTAAATATGAAAAAATTAATTCACTTTCCACATACAACTTTACGATAAGGATTATGCGGCCAACA